>BMAV01017344.1:0-87708 GCA_019973955.1 Trichonephila inaurata madagascariensis | reverse complement strand
TCACGATTGGCCTGAAAGGATTAATTTGGCAATATTTTTGGCTGATAAATTTTATTGCCAAACGTGACGAGATTTGATTTTTGAGTAGGCTTGCGACTGTTCTTGATTTTCTTATGCACGAAATCACGTTCCCAATACTCCCTGAAAAAAATCACATCTGAACGGCTGAAGGATATAAAAGATAAGATGAAAGTGAGTTCATTCAAAACGGTTGTTTTCAAGCAAGTTCTTTGTCCTTATTTTATGTTTCGCCTTTTTTATGTGTGGCAGTATCTGCTCTTGAAAGCAAAATTCGAATTCTGCAGGATAAGATTATGAACATTATCACCGATGCCCTTCTTGTCTTTTAAGTCATATGTCTCCAGTACTCCTAAATTAGTTTAAGCAACTCCTTTTTTTAGTTCAATTCAATTTTCTCTTAAAGAAACCGGTAAGTTTTTCTATTGCTTTCCCTCTTAATCTGTATTCAATTTGTACTAAACAGAGGTGCACTCTTAAGATGGCCCTCGTTAACAATCATGTCATGTGAGTTTTAATATGAGGTATGAGCGATTAAGCTTCCAAGGGCTTGAAGTTTTATCTAAACTATATAGTTAGTACAAATTGCTTAGTCAATTGTTTTGAATATTTTTGTGTTATTTCCCCCTTTCCCCACACACAAGAAGACCCAACGATTATTTTTTATTCATTCAAAGTGCACTCAGATTGTAATGGATGGGCAGTTTCATCTATCAAAATAAATACAATTTATTAACAATTCTCAACAACCTAACAAATTTCAAGAACCCAAGTTAGAAATGCACCTTTGATAAATAGGGGGAACAAAAGGGGGAAGACGATAAAATTAATATTTTAATTATAAATTGAATCCACTCTTGGAACTTTTAGCATACACATTCCGGCCGGGGTAGCCAGGGGTTAAGTATCGGACAGTGGTTTGCCTTGTCACGAGTTCGAGCCCAGTACCACTAAAGACCGCCGAGGGGCAGATGCACGTTAAATCGCGGGGGATGAAACGTCCTCCCTTTTGTGTGGGAGGGGAGAGGGGGGGGCGCTCAGGTGTCGTCCCGTCATGAATGGTTCAAATTCTGGTCCGTCGCCAAAAACCCCCTGTAGCTGAACGTGCGCGTTAATATTCCAATCAATCAATCAGCCATACACATTCAAATAATTGAAGTAACGTTTTCTTTTATATTTGCCGTCACAAATTTAAATTTTTTTTTCAAATTGTTTAAATCGTAAATTTTTTAAATTTTAAATTTAAGTAATCTGGGGAATCACCCCACTAGCTTTACGTTAATCACTCCCCCGTTTTTCTTTAGCTCCTAACCTCTCTCTCCCTAAAACCTTAAAAAGAAATCCCTTTAAAAGCCTTTCATTTGCATTCTTCTTTTTCTTGGGGAAATTTTTCCCTAGAATAATAAAAAAACAGTTCCATCCCAAGAGGATTAGTAGGAGGTACGCGAATAGACTCGTTACAAGATGCTTACAATAATATTTATTGTAATGTTGTCTGAAATTTTTTTTGTCAATAAACGTGGAGTTATCTGAGAGTGTAATAAAAAGTATTTCTTAAAATTATAGTTTTTTTATAAGGCTAAGAATAATAGAAGTGTAAAAATACAAAAATTCATGTAATGTGCATCAATATACACCCTTGTCTATTTAAAAAAGTTTAAAATTTTCTAGAAATATTTCTGGAAGATTTCTTTTATAAAAATGTTTCGAGAGAATATCGTAATAGTCAAAGGGCCTGAAATATTGTGCCAGAATATAAACTTCATAGCAGAAATTACTTTTGTGTGAATAGGGCAAAATAAAGTATGATAAAACGGAGATAAATGGTGATCCATACCTAAAAATCGAATCTTTGAAATATGGGGTAATCATGAGCAATTTTTTACTTTAGTCCCGACTAAGGATTGCAATACTGGTATACCGGGATACCGAATACCGTTATTTTGAGCCATTTGTACAATTTTGTAATACCAAATTCAAAAGTTTAAATACCGTTTTTCTTTTTTACAAAGGAAAAAATTGTCTCTACTATATGTTCGGGGGGTTGCCATCATAGAAAATAATATACGTTTTTTTTTTATGTTCCTTTAAAGGGTTTAAAATTTTTTGGACTGTGAATACATAGTTGTATTTTGTACAATCAAAAAAGTGATAATATATATGAAACCTCCCAAAGGGGGTGGGCCAAAAAATATCCTATTACAGCTCATAGCACGCGCAGGATTTTGTAGTCTCAATTCGTATCGTGAAAAAAAAAGGTTGTAGTCGTGAAGAAAGTGCTAAAATTTCAATATTTTTTGTTGATTTGGGTTTTTTAATTGTTTTTATATCATAATTTTAGGGTTCAAAAAATTTTTTTAGGGTTTATTATATATACTAAAGGGGGCCCCACAAACGTTGTCCTTGGGACACACGTCTTTTAAAACCGAAAAATTTCAAACTTTTTTAATAAGTTGTTAAAATAAAACGGACCGTTTTGATGAAATTTTTTTTAAAGAAATTATTACAATACCTGACATTATCACATGTACAGTTCCACAATTTTTACCCAAACTTTGAGTATGTATTTACTAGAACTAAGTTGAATATAGAAACCCATTCTGAATAGAAACTTTTAAAATTGTTTTGATAAAAAAGGGGAAAAAAAATAAAACTCGAGCTATTTTCATAACAAATATTTTTTAATTTCACAAAAAATTTTTTCGCAATGCCATTGTTGTACAATGTTTTTTGTTAAAACCTTGAGGGGGATAAACAAACAAATGCGATGGTTTGCCAAACCCCGACATGCAACAAAATAATTGGCCGTGCGAAAAGCAAGGGGTTTTTTTTAAATATAAAAAAATTGTCATTGCTTGACCTTTTTACTTATTAATGGTTATTTCAAAAACCAAGCAATTGGAAATTCAAACATTTGAATGGGTAGGTGAATCTGAAAAAAGTCATTAGGATCTGTGGTGAAATACAACTTCATCTTTAAGTTTGCCGCCGTTTCCCCTGATTTTTATGAACAATCGCGCGCCCTTACATAATTTTGGGGATTTTAACTAATTGCGATATCGGACCGAATTTTTAATCTAAACCGTTCTCGAATCCCCTTGAATCCACACAAAAATATCATCCAAATGGTCCAGCCGTTTAGGGGGATTCACCAAACACGCATAGAAAAATTTTATATAAAGATATAGCCGTATCGTGGCAAATGAATAATCTTTCCGATTCTGTAATTATTTTTTTTCGATTTTTATGAAAAATTAGACTCAATTTTAAAAAAAAGGAAAAATATCGGAAAATTTTTCCCCTTTTTTTTTTTTTCTTTTTTTTATATATACCCGATTGCAGAAAAAAGCACACTGAAGTAAAACAATTGGTTTTTAAGGTTTTAATTAATATATTTTTTAAATAATTGGAAAATTGACTGAATTCTGAATCTAAACCATTTCGAATCCCTTAAAAACCCCCACAAAAAAAAGTCAAAAAAATCGATCCCGCCGTTTAGGAGGATATCCAGTCACATACATACGCACAGAAGAATTATACATATAAAGATTATTTGAAAAGATATTAATTAAAAACGCTAAAAAGCATGATTCATCTGCTTTTTTGTAATAATAATGACCCGGTTTGGCCAGTTTGGCTGAAAATCGATTTTCGACACCAACTTACGTCTTTTTTATTGTTGTTACAACAATGCAGATGAATGTTGAGTTGTATGTTTTGAATGCTTTTAATTATATAATATCTTTTTAACTAATTGCAATATCGGACCGAATTGCAATTCTAAACCATTCTCGAATCCACTTGAACCCACACAAAATATTTCATCGAAATCGTTCCAGCCGTTCAGGAGGAGTTTAGTCACATACACACGCACAGAAGATTTTTATTAATAAAGATATACCGTATCGGGGCTTTTCTTGCCACGCATTAGAAGAATAATTAACACACAGGAGTAAAACAATTATGCGTTTTAAGGTTTTTAATTATTACCTTTTTAACTAATTGCGATATTGGACCGAATTGTGAATCTAAACCATTCTCGAATCCACTGGAACAGACACAAAAAATTTCATCAAAATTGGTCTAGCCGTTGTAGGAGGAGTTTAGTCACATACACACCCACAGAAGATTTATATATATATAAAGAGAGAGATTATTTGAAAAGATTTTAATTCAAAAAGCTAAAAAGCATGATTTATCTGCATTTTTGTAACAATAAAGACCCAGTTTGGCTGAAAATCGATTTTCGACACCAACTTACGTCTTTTTTAAAACAATAACGTTGTTACAACAATGCAGGTGAATGTTGAGTTGTATGTTTTGAATGCTTTTAATTAATATCTTTTTAACTAATTGCAATATCGGACCGAATTGCAATTCTAAACCATTCTCGAATCCACTTGAACCCACACAAAATATTTCATCGAAATCGGTCCAGCCGTTCAGGAGGAGTTTAGTCACATACACACGCACAGAAGATTTTTATATATAAAGATATACTCATAAATAATAACCCATAACACTGAATAAGAATAACTTAAATGAACATAAAAAATCAGTAGAAATCAGTTTGGTTTCATTATTTATATGATGAAAACCACAGGCCACAGACTGAATAGTGATATTTACTCTTTTTTTTTTGTGATTTAAATAAATAAGACGTTTCTTTACTTTTTTGGGACTTCCCATCTACATGATCTTACAAAATACACCTGTGGGAAGCGCAAAGCCCATTATAATATATTGGCCTTGCTGTTATGAGGAGAAGACTAATTCCCATCTAATCTTTTATTTTCTCATTGACCTTGCCATCATAAATAGTTTCAAACTGAGGCAAGCGAACAAAGAAACATAAGTTTAGACCATCTCACATTCCGTAAGGCATTAGCTCGTCAGCTAATAGACGGATATTCCTTAAGAAAAAGGAAAGGATGTCTTGCTAGCTTCCATATGATGTGTGCTTAGCCAGTGTGGGAAATCATATGCCAAAGGTGGTTTCCAACTATAGACGATGTAGGAAATGTAGCAAAAAGGGACAAGAAAAGTGGACCCGCTACATGTGTTCAGAGTGTGATGTCCCCTTGTGCACTGCACACACAACATGTTTCTCATCTCTTTCCATGGCAAATAATCTCCATTAAATTCTCTTTTCTTTATAACGATGAATGGTTCCTTAAGAAGTATTCTTCTTTTTTTTTATTGAGAACAGTTATAACCCCGTGCACCACAAAGTATCACACACATACGGGGGCTTACATAGGAGTATAAGCGTGAAGCACACATCACAAAAAAGAGAAGCATTAAAACACAAACATCCATGTCTTATCCGGGATTCGAACCCAGACCCTACGGCACCGCAGTCAGCGTCACTAACCACTATACCGGATGGGTGACGAAGCGTTCTTAACAGCCTAAAATTTAAATGTAAACATAAATTTCGGCAAAACAAAATGTTATTGTTTAATTGTCAATAATACATAAAAAACTGCGAGAAATTCAAAAGAGAAATAAATGGCCCTCAAAAAGGTTAAAAATCTTAATTGAACATCCATGCACAACAAAACTAAAAAAATTATTACTATGAATATTTTTAAAATGAAACGAAATTACATTAACAATTTAACAATAAATTATTTCGAAATAGTTCTTAAGCATTGCTTCGCAATATATAATGCAGTAAAATTTCATTAGTGAACAAATAATGTCAAGTAATTCGCAATTTCGCCCGTTGAAATGTTTTAAGCAGTTTAGCGTAGGCGTTATTTTACAGAAAATCGATAATCTTAAATCTTCATCCTCTTGGCACTCTCCGGCAGTTCTACCGTAAATGATCCAACTAGAAGTAAATATCTGCCATTAAATGTAGGACAGGAAGAAATCGGGACAAGAAGGATTGCGCTCTTTCGAACAAAGTACTCAGCAAACACTCTTCGCTGCGTTTAAGGATATTGAAACTTGCTTTCTTGCTGTATTAAGAAAATTAAATGAGAACTTTCAATTAAAATTGAGCTGATATAATTTGAAGTATTAACAGGATTTTATGGGTATATGAACGTATGTGATATTTGAATCATTCAAAAGTGTGTAATTGTTTGACAATAAATATTTGTAAGAAAGTATATATTAATAAATGTTGTTAAAGTATATATTAATAAATGTTGTTATAGTATATTAATAAATGTTGTTATAGTATATTAATAAATGTTGTAAATAATTAATATATATTTATAATTGTTATATATCTAATATTGTGCATTAGTTTAGATTAAAGGAAAATGTTCTGTTATGGACTCAATTTATAAAATCTTAAGTATCTAATTTAACAAATCCTAAGGATCTGTTTTGAGACAGCTAACATTTTAGATGAATGTGCTTTTGTTTTATTGCCCTACTGTAATACTCAAGTTATACGAGTTTATGAGTACTTTTTTTGTTGTTGTTGTTCCAGATTGAAATACAATGTATAAGCTACAAAAATAAGATAAAAAAAAGAGTTCAAAATTTAATACTATAATTAATTGAGAATATTTTTCCAAAGGGACTGCGTTTTCTCAACTTAGCCTTTGCAGTACGGCAAGTCATCAAATGTGAGAGCCATTTCACGGTGGTACTATCTAGTGATGGCCTCGCTACCACATTTGAACGCTCGAATTAATTTCCAGGTGCTAAATAAATCCGTGATTTTAATTTTGCCGACAGAGTACACAGATAAATTGATACTCACAAGGGATCTTTTGCATACCACACAATCATATATAACATGCGTGCCTACGCGATTTTCACATCCAGAAAATCTATCGATTCCAGCCAGGATCCAACCCGCAACCTTACGCTTACGATGCGGGTACGCTACCTCTAAACCACCGATAAATCGAAATACTAAAAATACAGATCACAACAAATATTGTATATTAAAATATTCGTTCATCTAATTAAAATTTCTTGAATACAGTCCTTTAACAATAATAACGGTTTTACACAAAGAAAGAATTTTTTTTTCAAACCCTGCACCGTACCACACAGTTTAGAGTTAATGATTCAACATTTTTCGGAGTTAAATCTCTTATCTTTCCCCTTCCTTCCCAATCCTTATTTTTAAAATTTTGAATCCAGCTCATAATCAAAAGTCTTAACTACTTGCGTATAGAACAACGTTTTCAGTTTCATTTAACGTTTCGATTCTGTCACGCGCGCCCTGTTGGTAAACCAAATCTCTTAATAGTAATAAACAAGAAATAGGCTGAATTCATGTGACGTCATTGTCATATAAGTACAATCACATGTTTCCTGCCAATCAATTTACAAATTCATGTGATGTCATATAATAAATACAATCATGTGCTTCCAGCTAATCAGTTTATGCGCTTCACTGTTGCCAACTTTTGCTTGTTGCAGAAACTTTCTTTTAAAAAGCACATATTTTTTTTAACATTATAGCGCACATAAGTATGCAAAATACACTTGATTTAAAAATACATGTATCAAATAAGATTCTTTTTTTAATTTTCAAACTTTTCTGGCGAATTTGTTTTTACATAATACTTGAACATCTTTCCCCAATAATAAAATTTTAATTTTATCTAAATCTTGCAAATAAAATATTAAGTACAAGTTAATTTATTGTCAGTTTTGAATATACAATTGAGAACTCGGGATTGTTTTTATCATGCCACTGCCATGCATTGAGCCCATTATACTCTTTGCTTTAAGACTTCATGAACACGTTTACATTTTAATTCAATAAAAAGAGAATTACGAAAATCTGTTATTAACCCAGGGGTGGTCACGCGGGGCACAAAGTCACCCCAGGCTCACGAAATCATTCTGGGAAAACTGTTTATTTGTTACCAATGACCTTGACAAATCCTCCCCTATGACAGTTTTCATGGGAACTAAAATGTATTTGTCACATTTCTCCCTCTTTTTTGTTAGTGGCAAACGTTTTTTTTACAACCTAAAGGTACTTGGGGTGACTGAGTTCCCCACGCGATCACTTTTGTTCCAAAATATTTTCTATGAACATACTATATTTCCCCCCTGTGAACAACTTAGTGGTTTTGATTGCTGTATTGTACGACTTAATATGGTTTATAAATGTAAATGAGCAGAATATAAAAGAAGAAATGGGCATCTGTAATATCTATTGAAGGAAGTTGAAACTGATCAAGCAAGGGAAGAACCAGCTGAAATATTGCATATTAACCATGACGGAGAAAGTAAATTTGAGAAAAGCGATGAACATGAAACGTTTGAGTTGAAAGGAAAATTTTCACAAATGCTACCTAAAGAACTCCTACTTCATTTATCATAGCTTTTAATTTCCGTGGATAGTAAGGCTCTTTATCAAAACTTACTATCCTGCAATTCTATGCCTATATAGCGACTTTTAAATCGGCTGAGCCAACCATTACTAGCTTTAACCGTTTATCTATCGACGGTCATAAAATTGCATGGACTACTTTAAAATTATACATGACGAAATAAACCATTTTAAGAAATATTCTATGATTAGTTAGCAAGGAATATTCTTTAAAATCCATCTACCAAGATTATTGAAGCACACGAAGATTCTTATGATTGGTATTTAAGCAGGGAAGGAGAATAGTTTTATAGCAGAAATTGCGTTTTCATCTGACATTTTGATCGGATTGCGAAGATTGTCCTTTTTGTTGCCATCAGCCATATTCAAACAGGATAATGCGCGACCACAAGTGGCACGAAATGTTCAACAGTTCTTCTTTACCCATCAGATTGATTTGCTTCTTTGGCCTGCTTGTTCTCCCAATCTATCATCAATCGAAAACGTGTAGCCACAACGATTGGTACAGGATACACCAACCGCTACAACATCAGATCAACTTCGGTAACACGTGGAAGCCGCATGGACTGCAGTGTACATTAGCTAAACAGGAAGCGGGACGTGAGTAATCGAGTTGTGTAGCGTTTAAACAAAAGATGAATTGATGAGATTTGAAAATCACGTAACTCCCAGGTTCGCGTAAGTCGGGGTAGTATATACACGAGGGAGGAAGAGGGGGTGGGGTTGCTCGATAAAAACTATCATGTTCCACATACACACAATTAACATTTCTTTATACGATTTAAATAGTGTTTTACACATATTTTTTATTCCCTCAGATACGGAAAAACTATCGAAGTTATTTTTATTTCCTTGTCCATTGTCAAAATATCATACTGTGGAAAATTAAACTATCAAGCTTCGTGTAAAAATTTCAGTACGAATAATCGCGTAAAAGCTTCATTCTGAATTTACATGCTTACACTAATAATTAAAATTGATATTTCTTGTTCTTTTATATAAAATTCGTTTCAATACTCTTTTTATTTTAACCCCTTCTCGGCTTTTAACGAGCTGAGCTCCGGCAGGCGAAACGTACCTTTCTGGCTCAACCCGAGTGTAGCTCGGGCACTGTGCAATCGGTCTTTACCGAATTATTTCATATGCGCTTTATATGGTTTCTAATAAGTTAAGCGGTGATTAGCATATTTTTGAAAATGTAGAAAATTAACTCCCAACATCACATCATAATCACTTTGACCACAAATTTCCCAGTGATGTCTCCACTAAAATAATCTTATATATAACCGAGCTATATATATTAATCCCAATCCCAATCGGATTTAAAAATTTTGCTGTTTTATTTAAAATTATCGTAATTTTCTTGAGTTATAGTTTTAGAAAATGATGTCACTTAGCTTTGACTCTTCATAAAGAGAAAAATATTACATATCTGCCCAAGGCAAGTTATTTCAAAAGATGACCCATTTAGTTAAATTCCAAAACAGTAAACCTTTGCTGCTTTTCTATCCATAACAATTATTAACAATTTTTGTAACAAAATTACTTTATTTTAAAAATGTTAATTTTAAGAGTGTAACTCAAATTAAGCAAAAAGTTTAGAAATATAGCTGAAAACAATTTTGTTATACTTTTCTGAATTAAATCTTCGAAGTGGTTGCCTTCAAATTTCTACTTTTAATCCATTCGAAAATGTAACCGAACTGTGCCAAAGAATTGCTGAAGCAGCAAAAGAAATAAGTTTATTTAGTTACTCACGATTCATCAAGCGATCTCCTTTAAAAAGAAGCAGAGCCTACATTTGTGTAGAACAGGGGTGGGCAGACTTTTCTAGGGTCACGCGGGCTACTTCTAATTTTTTCAAGGTGTTGTGGTCCACCCAGTATTAGTAGGGCACACAAGGGAGGGGGAGGAGTCCACGGGCTCGGACCCTACCTCATAGCCCTTGAATTATAATCCTATGTATATAGTACGTAAAATGTAATTAAGTATTCGTTAATAGTAACTTTTTATTAATTATTGTTAATTATTTATTCAGTAACTTATTTTTTGCTTCATTTTCTATTCGAGCCAAACTGCGTTAATTTTAACCAAACCAGCAAAGACATTTGTTCTATTTGTGCCTTTGATTAGTAACAGACTATGTAAGATTAAGCTAGTGAAAAATCCCGGTAAAAATGTGAAATTTGTGGTCACAGAATCTAATGATGTGATGTAGGATGTCAACAGAGGTGATTTTAAAATGACGATGTTCTGCAAATAAAAAAAATTCTGTTTGAATTTTATGGATAGAAAAGAACAAGTGCCATGCCAATTTGGAATTTTAATCTTTTTATGTTGTTGTTGTCGTGTCCTTCCCGAAGGGAAGGAATGAAAAGTTGCCAGAGCCTGAGACAGGTTGGACTTCTACACGATAGAGGGCGACAACACCTCCACAATTTAAGCATGGAACTGGAGGTGAGGGAAATATTCTCCGGTCCCTGCACCCATGGTTTCTGCTACCACCGCCCCCAAGACTTTCTGATCCACTGATTTAACGAGCACGTACCGAACCCAGGCCCTCCGCTCTGGGGTCCGATGTTCTAACCACTAGGCTACCCAAGGCTCTTTTTATGGAGAGTCAAATTAGGCAACATCATTTTCTCAAATCGCGACTCAAGCAAACAAGGTTTATTTTAACTAAAACAGCTAAGTTTTTTTGCTTCATTTGTAATTGTGATTAATAGCAAGAGTGAAAAGATCACTGCGAAATTGTGAAATTTGTGGTATTGTACCTAATGAAGGGTGTCAATTTTCAAAAATTCGCTACTCATCGCTTAACCAGATGATCGGGATCTTTTTTTCCCAACACGAGTTTGACACCTCTTCTTTCACCCCGTGTTCACTTGACGTTGAGTTACGAAACACCCTGTAAAGGGAGAAATCTGAAGAGCCATAGCATCTACGCAAAGAGCCGCATGAACTTTGGGACTCTGAGAAAGTACTTACCTTTCAGCAACCAATGCCGTTAACCCTCTTAGTATAGTCATGTACGGTGGTGAAATTTTGCTCAATAAGATCATATTAAAAAAGACACACAGCTATTCAATAGTCATCTAGTTCTCTACAAGGTTTTTGAGAGCTCGAGGAATAAGGGCTTTATTGATAGTGTCGGTGGCTTTAAAGATACTGTACCATCGACGACGAGATTTATAGTAATAACTGGCAACGGTTTGTTATTTTACAATAAACATGTTAAAATCGCGGTCCATGAACCGTGACTTTTAGGAAATGTTTTTAGGGGCCAATTAATATAAAGATATATAACAAATGTTTTTAATAAAAATTTCATTGCTTATTTCATGCATATTATAATTAATAACGAACTAGAATATTTTGATTCATAACTAAAAACTGAATAACTGATTGCTATAATAACTCACAATTATAGATAGATTGCTGCAGTTATTGGTACTTACGAACTATCGCAACCATGTTGGTGAAATTGAATAAAGCCGCACGAATTCCAGATAACCTGACAAGAATATGGAGTACGTTATCGAGAAATACTATGTGAAAAACAATAAGTAATTATAAATAAATAACATTCAATAAAAGAAAAAAATTGTTTTATTTTTATTATTTAATTTTATTTTTTATTATTATTGATTCATATTATATTATTTTATCATTATATATAATTATACTGCCACCACTAATAATATAATAATAATTATATATAATTTTATTATTATTAATTTTATTATTTAAGAATTCGATAAATTCCAGTATCACACATTTTAGTATCCGAGCTCGCCATAAGGTTTAGAAGGGCGGCAAGCAGAAAATATGAAACGCGAAGCACATGGTTGCCAATTTAGCGCCAACGGCACGAGCGAAATCGGGGTTGCCAATTTGGAGAGTTATCTTGAAAGTTGGCATGGTTGCGATAATACGTACGAACCTAGTTATTTTTTATGCACTTTTTCTTCCGTTAAAACAATTTTTAATTAATTATCTTTTCAGGCTACATTATTTAACCAGCCTTGAAATCAATTCGGCAATTTTTTCAAGTTTTCTTTCGCCAAAATAAATATATTCCTTAAAAATTGAATTTTTCGGGGGATTACACGTTTTATTAGCTTTAACTAGTTTAGCTCTTGAACTTGATACTTTAGTTTTGTAAGATGCTATCTGAACTTAAAAAAAAAATAAAAATCAAACCGTGACACAAGTTAACATTTAATTATTATAAAATTTAACTACTTTGCTGCCTTGAGACTAAAAAGTTTTCACACAAATTTTTTAAAATAATTAAGAGATATAGATACATAAATAAAATACTACCATTCCTTTGAAGTGAATTAATTCAATGAATGAAATAAATTATTTATTATACTAAAAATATATTTCTAAAATTAAAATGTATTTTTAGATAAATAAATGCTGTTACAATTAGATCAAAAAGCAAGATGAAAATGATTATGTTTAGAGCTATTTTAATCATTTCTTAATCATCTCTCTTTATTCATCTCAAATTTTAGCATATTTCCAATGTTTTCAGAGTTAATTATTTGTTAAATGTAATTTGTAATCAAATGTTAGATATTTAAAAATAGAAACGTATTTACTAGACGAATACTAAAAAGCAAATTAGCTATGAATTGAGAAACTACGGAATACACTAAAAAGGCGAATTCTGAAATGTTCAAGTAAAATATAGAATATTAGCATAGACTAAACTTACATTTTTGAAAATATTTTATTATACATTCAAACAAATAACACAATAAATCATTTCATACTTTAGCAAAAATAACACATGATTACATTTTTTTTTTGCTTGATCTTTAGATACAACAGAATTTTAAAGAGTTTCCAAATTCCTTTAGGGTAGCAAAGGAGGTGAGAAACTCACACAAGTGTAAGTGCGTAGTAACCTGATATGTAACAATCACCATACACATTAGAAGAAAGGAGAAAATGATGAAAGAAAAGGTGTCCGAAGTGACACAACGAAAAAGCAATAATAAAATCATTTTTTATTACGTGTACATATGGAAATCTAAATATCTAATAATGGAAATATTCTATTATATACCTTAGATAAACATATATTTTTTCAATAAATTAAAATTTTATTATTTCAATAATGAACTAAATCAAATAGTAGTAACAGTGGAAATGGTAGAAAAGAACATCAATGCAAGTTGAATAAACATAAACAAAAGTACATGATGATGTAAATTTTGCATATATACATTGAATCAACATATTTTACAATCAAACATTGATAAAGATTGATTGCTGTATTTATAAGTATTTGTCATTTGTCTGTACGATATATAACTCACACGTCTCAATACATAACATATGAATGAATATTAAGCATTGTATTATGAAATCTTACAAACATGAACAAAAAGAAATATAACAAGCAAAGCTCGTAACACTTTTACTAGTAACACTTATAAACCCTTTGTGGTCGTACGTTTCAATTTGGAATTTTTCTGTCACATTAAAATTTCAGTTAATATAACAATTTTTTTTTTTTTTTTTGGAACTGATTCAAAAAAAAACAAATCTGATATTTCAACTGAGGGCTATATTTCAACTTTTATATCCGCTAATACAGGAGTAAAATCAGAAATCAAGTCGGATTGGGTGAGAGTAAAAGTCTCTTACTACTAAGATAACGGATTCTCAGGAATTTATGAAGAATTTTTTTTTTAGTCATTAATGTAGATGTAATGAAAATTGATAAATTTGAAATGTTTATATCTTCAAAGCAAACTGGAAGTCTATGGGAAAAAAGATTAAGTATTTTTAAAACAATAATTATATTTTTCATCAAATTAAAGAGTTTTTAAGTTAAAATCGATGCCAATTACGATATTTTACCGAAAACTTGTTCCATATTCTTAGTAACGTTTTAGTCTTTTTGAAATTATTCATGATATACTTCATATGTGAAGAGTGGTATACAGAAAATATGGCTTAGTAAGCGCTATTTTTTTCGGTTATTCGGTTAAAAATAATTAACAATCAAGGGTAATTAGCTCATAACACGATCGTCATCACGAAAAATCTATGGCAGAAATAATTCTCTGCGTATTTACTTTGATATTATGAACCTGCTTTTAAAAAGCAGAAAACATTTTGTTTTCATAATTACATTTAATACCTTCACAGCAGGACTTATAAATATATTTCTTGAATGTTAACTAATTATTTCTGCAACTCTTAAAAATTTTCTTTCTTGATTATTATTTTTTAACGAACTGAATTTTTTTTTTGGCAGGTAAGCCTTTGCAGATACGGCAAATCCTCAAGGGGGAGAGCCATTTCATTGGTGGCACCATCTAGTGGCGGTTTGCGCTACCAAACTTTACTTTTGGCACTTGAATTTATTCAATTCAAGCTCTCGTTGGATGATAAATATTGCCGTGATTTAATTTTGCTGAGAGCACCAGAGCCAAATTTATACTCAAGGGCGCTTCTACATGCCACACAATAATATAACATGCATACCTATGATTTTTGCATCCAAAAAATCTACCGACTCTTGCCGCGATCGAACCCGCAACCTTAAGTTTACGAGGCGGGCACCTTACAACTAAGCTACCGAGCCAGCATATCACTTGATTATTCGCGATTTGGAGATTCATTGTAAGTTCTGTGTGAAGCAATTTTTATGAGAAATATTTGAACAGATATAAAAAATATCACATAAAAATTTCAATGACACCCAAATTTACGCTTTCTCATGAAAACTACCCTCAATATTTGGATAAATATCACCAGAATTGAATTAAATAAACTATGAATCAATTTGTAAGAAACTTCTTTGCATTTGTTGTAAAGAGTAGACATATGGGAGCCTAAAAACTTAGAATAACACTTATATTACAAAAAGTTTTGTAAACAGTGTATGTATAGAAAGATTATGAATAGAAATAAATACCCCAAAGGAGTGTAATATTTATGATTTTAGAGAAAAAGCTTGTCCATTGATACAACTCTCTTTTAACTTGCACCTTACGACCACAAAGAGTAAATGCACATGAAGCTGAAAAAAAAGCTTTAAAAAACCAAAAGCATGTAGCACACTTATGAATAAGCAGTATAGTATTTTCACGTATGAAATGTACTGATGTTGTACTCAATTGTTCATGTAACAAGTGCATAACAGTGAGAGACGTAAAGTATTGTGTTAATTTAAGTTCAACATACAAGTACATAGTATATCCACCATTTTAAACTTCCTTTAAATAGGAGTACTTTTGAAAAGTGCATAAGTAGAAGCAAAAAGTGGATCTTAGAAAATTTGTTTGGAATTTAGGAAATATTTCAAAGAATTAAATAGTAAAGTTACATTGACAACTGCTTCCACAATACAATCGTGTAAGGGACAATTGTCATTTTTTAAAGTTTTTGAATGCTTCCCGATGATATATATCGTCGGCCTAGTTATCAGACTGCGTAACTCCACCGGTGTAATTGATTTGATATAAGAGTGCAACGCGCCCAGCGCTTTTTGGCGCGATTCTTTAATTCCTTTTTGTCTACGCCATGCCTCAGTGCGTGGTCCGCTTTTAATTTATTCCTCGCGATCAGTGTAATCACTACTTTTTTTTTTATTTCGTAATAAAATTAGATTTCGAAAGGAGAGGTGGTGGCAAGATTTTAACATAAAATAAATACAACAGAAAATAATATTAATGTATTACACTTCCAGATATAAATTATTTACACTATTTTAAGTGTTCATTACACAAATTTTGTAACAATGTGTTACTTTAGCTGAGCAGAGATCCCGCGGGGAAAAAGAAACAAAAACAAAAAATTAATACTAATATACGTTATCCCCATGATAACCACATTATCGCACGATAAAAATATCAAAGTAAATCATATTGTAATATTATCGCCTATCTTGGCGAACATAAACAACAACTTGGCGCCTAGCCCTACTGTATCAAATTAGCATCCCAGATGGAGTTACGCAGTCTGATAGACCGACGATATGATAGAAGTCTTGTTATGCACTATGTGTTATCAACCGTTTTTATAAATTCATAACTTAGCTCAATGAAATTACACTATTTCAAGTTTCTATAAGCAGTCTTGAAAAATAGAACATAGCTATATCAGAAAGCCACCTCATATCTTTACAAAAGGCCATGAAATTATTTTAAAAAATCTGATAATTTAAATGCAACAAAAAAACCCCACAATAATTAAAGACTTACTGTCTGACTAAAGACTGGTAATCATACATAGAAGAAAGAGTGTCTACCAGTATTGTAATGTCCAAAAAATATCCAAATAAATATATATATAATAATTTTTTAACTCATATTCCATTGAATACTTGAAATGTGCGTACTTGCAAATATTATTTTAAATTTTTCATTTGTTAAATTCATTAACGAATTATTATTTAATATGTGGAAAATTTCTCGTATTACTGTAAAATTTTCTCATAAAGTTAACTATTTTCAGTTTACACTAGCGAGTTTCCTTTGCAATTTGAAATGCGTATATCATAACTCGGCATATCAAAAGGGATTAATAGCCTTCTATCGTGTAGCTAAAAGTTTTGAGCAACAAAAAAAGACAAAAACATATAAAATACACCGTCATCTGCGTCTTATAAGTATAAAAAACTATTTCTTCATATTTATGGAATATACTGATTTTTTTTATCTGGTTCTCTTGGCTCTTAGTGGTTAAATTATATAGGAATATTCATATATATATATATATATAAAACGAATATCCCAAAATTTCAAATTCTGTTTCTTTTAATGCTGTTTTATTGCATAATACATTGCTATATACTTGTTAATTTTTCTTTTTCACAAGGTTGCTATTTATCTTTATACAATGGAATGTATAAATATGGTATAATTTTTATTACTATAATTGCCCCATATTTCCTTCATTTTTGAGTACCTTTTCATAGAATTCTATCCTTTTGCAAAGTTATCCCGAAAAAACTGATAGACCATAATTATTTCCTTTGAACTATGTTATAATGAAATGTAATTTCATTGAGCTGAAGTAGATATGTTACGGTCAATGTGTTTAATCGGTAATTATTAATATTAGCCGATTATTATTAATAATAACGGACATTTGTTCTTAATAATGCTGTGGTTATTAATAATAACCTGTTTCGGATAACCGTGACATATACATAATTTTTATAACTTGCATTATATAATTTTTTATCGTTTGATATTTGTTCCATAAAAACTTCTCACAGCCTTTATGACAAATATTTAAATTTATAAAATTAATCATTTACGTTTCATTACTTTACGAAAACCTGCTCTCAAAGGACTTGGAAAAATATTTCAAAATTCGGATCATTCGTTGTAATAATTTTAGGCAATAAACAAAAGAAGTTAAATTTGCCTTAAGAATATCACTGTCTTTATATTTTATGCCCTTATATTATACACAGAGGTGAATTTTATGTATGTATAATTGATTATATATAGTCATTTTACAAATCCTATTATTTTACAAAATCATTCAGTACGAAAATTAAATGAATAATATTGAATTGTGTGTGTGTTTTAACCATTAATATAACAATTAAATGTAATAGTTATTGAGCATATCGAACTATAATACAGTAGTCAATAGCTTTAGATTAATAAGGATGCCCAAGACTCTCCAAGGGCTATCGACCACTTTTGGCCACGCTATCGGCTTTTGAAAACTGACCATTAGCAAATTACCTTGAAAAACGATTTCTACATCACTTGATACTATATTCAAGCTCTTTTTTCATACTGATTTTTAATCATATTCATAGTCATTAGCTGACATATTCTTACCAATCAAGTCTTTCTCCAAGCCTTAAAGTTCGGTCATCCCTATAAAATAACGTTCTACTCTATCAAGTTTCTTAAGAATAGTATATATACTTCAATTTATTAAAGATGTAATTTCTATTCCAAAGTAATTCATGATTTCGAAAGGCAATATTTCATCATCAATTTACAGTAAAAACAGTAAGATTCTGTCATGCATAGGTTCAACAAGCAACTAAAAAAGAGCGCTATTTGCAGTTATGTATCATTTACATATAGTTCCTAGAATTCAAGGAATCTAATCAAGGAATTAAGTTCTGGCATGCATTTTCATGTTGCATGCACTGATATAGATGATACAAAACTTTTATATTCAGACTTACTCATACGAAAGAGCAAATAACATTGCAAAATCTCTCATTCATAATGTCAAGTCAAAGCAAAGTAATAATTTAATGTTTTAAGACTACACAGTACTCTTTTTCAAAAAAAAAAAAAAAATTACGGATAGTAATATTAAAAGTAATCGATTAATTTTTGTTACATTATTAAACTGATTTTGAAAAATAGCCAGCTTGAGCAGTCATTCTTTTTTAAAAGAATACAAATTTAGATTTTTTTTTAAAACTGTTATAAAGTACTCAAATTTTAATATTTTTCTAGCTATCTCAAGTAATTTATATTTCTCGAACTATTTGGAACAAAAAAGTTAAAATCGAAATAAAATATGTTTATTGTGAATTTTAGTGTAAAAATTATTTGAAGAGAAAAATAAAGCATTTAGAACAAATAAAAGTCTAAGGAAAACGGATTTAAAGTATGCAAAGGCATAGGCCCTTAAAACTAATGAAATTAGTTTTAAAAGCCCAATTTATCTTTTTTTTAATAATTATCAATTCACTTTCCCTATTTTTCCTAAGTTAAAACAAGTTCCCAACCAGATACTGTAGCCACCATAAAATTTAGGTATTTGTTGTTCATGTTTTAGATATTTTGTAGGTACTGTGTAGCCTTAACTATACAGGGAATGCATGTACATGATTATTAAGGCACCTATTTTTAATAAGTATACTGAAGAGTAACATGACATTCAACCAATTATAGTATTTAGAATACAACTTGAAAATTTTTAATGGCTGTAAAACTGCTTTTGTGGTATTGATTTCCTTAAGAAACTAAAAGATCATATTCAAGAAATTTAAATGAATTTTTCTGCAAAACTAATATTTGTTTTGGACAGATTTGATTTCTGAAGCAATATATAGAATCAAACTTTCCCTATTTTTTCTAGTGGCAAAAAGTTATCATCTGAAGGCATGTACTCTATTTAGGACCTTTGTCTGCGTTTTTCGCACTCGAATTTGACATACCTCTTAAAATGGAACAAGAGGATAATGTATTCTTTCATCACTTCCAATTATCTCTTTACTTTCTCAGCAAACTAACCAATCCAGTTTCATTCGGAAACATAAATAAATTGAAAAAAAAAATTGCATTGCAATATAATCATGAATCAAAATAGAGAATGTAACTATTAGTAACGTGAAGAAGTATATATATTTATTTACAACTGAAGGATTTATTAATTGTAAGGGACTTTCAAATTAATATATTGTGATTAAAAGTTAAATATGGTGCGATATTCCTTTTGATGTATAAAAGATGGAGGTTTTACAAAATTTTAAATATGAAATTTAATTAATTTTTTTTAATGTAAAGAAATGAATTTCAAGTTGTGATTAATTTTGAAAATTATGTATTATTTTCAAATTTAAGCAATATAATTTTTAGATAAATGACATACGTTCTTTTTACAGTACTGAAAACAATTTTAATAAAATTTTTGTTCACCCATTTTAGAAACACGAAAATTCTTTCAATTTCATTAAGTTACAACTTATAATGTGTAATATAACTTGCGTATATAAAATAATATTTCCTGAATTGTTTTTTGAAACATTTTTCATTAATCTTTTTTAATATTAATCCGAACAATCATGTACACTTATAAAGTCTTTAAAGAAACCACCTTAACATATTATTTTATGAGAGAGAGATTTAATTTGTCTTTATCTTAAACTGGGCATCATACTACATTTTACTTAATACAAGGTAAGTAACATAGAAATTAAAATCTTTAAAAGAAAAGAATTCTTTTTTGTATGGAATAATATATTCTCTCCATAAAAATTTTTCTACAGTATTTTTCACTTTAGCTTTAAATTTATTTAAATCTAACATTAACTAATTGTCGTCTAGTTTTGTAAAAGCAAAGAGATAAATGAGAGAAATGATATAATTCACTAATCTCTAATAAAATCCCAATCAATATGAGTTCTTTCTTTATCAAGAATATATAACTATAATTAAATTATATATGTATTATATATTAATTCTAACTCTCTTCTCAGAATTCTTATAAAAATAGGTACCTTAGAGGCATACTGTAATAATCACATAGTATAATTATGACTCATTTCTTTTAACAAGTCACTACATATATTCACACATCAATATAATTGGAAGAACCAAAAAAATCACAATATCATAAAAGAGTAAAATGGTGGATGAGAGAGAAAGTTATAAATATATATATATTTAGATATAGATATACATAAATACAAACATATATTCAACGAACCCTTTATAGTTCCCGTATCATTTTTTGCAGTGAATACGGATACCATTCTCCTGCCACCATATACATTATAATAAGCTCCTTCTTACAAACAGAAGAAATAAGTGTATTGGTGCGTTTCTTTTTCTTTCTTTTTTATCATTAGATAGTCCAGACTTGCACTTTTTCCGCCACTACGCACCAGTTGGCATGGTCGTAATAGGAGGAAATTATGTGTAAATTATCCACATGCGTTTCAATGAGGTTGTCCAATTCTCCCTGTCGGAAAACATGATAATATCTGTGATACGACATCAGCCCGCCAGTTTCGTTGCCTGGAAGACTTTCTTGGGAAGTTGATTGAGACAGGGAGGAATTCCTGCTCAGTTCATTTCTGCTACTCGATAGTACTTCTTCCACTGATCTTTGTCTTGGCTTCATTCTTGGCGAGCATGGC
Source organism: Trichonephila inaurata madagascariensis (assembly GCA_019973955.1). Taxonomy (NCBI): domain Eukaryota; kingdom Metazoa; phylum Arthropoda; class Arachnida; order Araneae; family Nephilidae; genus Trichonephila; species Trichonephila inaurata. The sequence continues at coordinate 66,490 of BMAV01017344.1, read as the reverse complement.
GCAGATTGAGTGGACTGCAGAGATTCATCATCTTTTTCAAATGAGCTTTGGCGTATTCGATCCAGGCATACACTTTGAGATGTCCTGTTAAGGATCTTAAGTTTCTCAGGTATTTTTTTCTCGTTTTGGATCGGTTGTGGGGTGCTTGAGCTATTGATAGTTTCTTCTGCTTTGCTTTCGGAGTTTAGAATGTTTCGTTCCAGTTCTTGGCACTTGACCTTGTCTTTGCTCAGTTTCGAGTTGATCCGTGGGCCGTTTTCGGGAGGAAGTTTAACGAAAGCTGGACCCATGTTTTTAATTTCATCCTTCAGGCTGCCAGAGTGGTTGTTGATTGAATTAGAATCAGGTCCATTGGTCGACGATTTTTTGTTGTTTGATCTGAGAAGAAAAATAACACAACTGTTTATTTGATAATTAAAGTTAAGTATACAAACTGGTGGTCTAGAGTACGACACAAAATATTACTTTAAATTCCCCATCCCCTTCCTGTGTTATATAAATGAAATAAAAATAATAAAATTCCCACATTACATATGGCATTATGACTGATCAAATCTTCATCATGACTTATAACATTTATAATATACCATGACATATTTCACAATAAAAGAGAATTATTTCCCATAGGAATTTATTATTAGTCATGACATCAACAGCAGGAACCTTTTGATTAAAAAAAAAAGACTCAAACGAAAATGACAAGATAAGCATTTTTGAATTTGACGCATCTCTAGTCTGAAAGTGTGGCAATCTTTAATACATTTAAAAATATCAAAATAAAAAAAATCCGAAAAATATTTTTAAAAACCCATTTTAAAATAAACTTTTTGTTAGCATTGATTGAACAAATAAACAAAATGTAATACAATTTAATGTTCTTAACAAAGTTTATAGAATAGATATATATATTATTTCTCATAGTTATGCAGTAGCAGACAATTTCTAAGGCTGCATGATACTATCGCCCATCGAAAGCCCAAAATTAAAATCAGAAAAATACAGAAATTAGAAAACGAGACACACACAAGATGAGTTGTGAGGATGTAAATGCTTCATTTCAATTCGTGTTTGTCATGCGAAAGAAAATGATAAACGTGATAAGATGTAAAACATTTGGCACGTGTTCCAGGATGTTATTCAAATATAAAGTTTAACAGGAAAGTTTTAGAGGATGAACGTGAAATTTTATATATGTTTTCTCTGCATCATTTAGATGATTGTACAAGAAATGCATTATTGGAAAGACTGAAGGGGAAATAATAGACCTTGTCGGGGGATTCGTTATAGCTCATAACATTGTTTCAAGACTTTCAGAACACTGGTACGTGTAGAAAGCGTCAAGGTGGGGAGCAATTTCAGAAGACAGGTGAATTGTCTTGTCACAAAAAGGGATCCAAGCACCTCAGCTAAGCAAGTAACAGAAGAGTTTACTATTGCCACAAAAAAGCGGATCTCCCGAAAAACGGTAGTTAGATGTTACGGACATGACCTATGATCGAAGACCTATTGCGTATGTTCCGTAGTTTAAGGTCCTTTCCTACGAGTCAACTAGTACCGCACCTAACAGAAAGAGCCAGTAGTCTAGAGCTAATTTTGAATACAAATTACTTGGGTACCTTCACACGTGGTCAACTGGTATAATTTCAGTTGTTGCCACTCTATCATACACTCGAAAAACACATTCTTCTCCCCATTAGTTGACTCTACTGAAAGGATATTGTAGTAGCTACGCTCTTTAGAAGCAGCTACTTATGTACTGAAAATGGAGATCGCTTTTTCTAGCATCTTTTTATTGCACTGATGAATCTGGTATTCCCTTTTCCCCTACGATATTCCTTTTTCAATCAACTTTGTTTTCGTGTGTGAAGGGAATTTTCTATCCTCTTAACACAAGAGGTATGAGTGACACGAAAGGCGCTGACTGGCACAAAGTTGAGCGAGTGAAACTTTGTCTTAGACTTCACAATTAGGCTCGTTTGCAGAGTTGTTGTGACTATAGCAATTGGACAAATCAGGTCAGGGTAGCATACTCTTCTTCGATTAGAGTAGCTTCAATATTTGGTCAGATTGTAGACGAAAATATATCAAGTATAATATTGCTTATTAACCAGAAAATATCTAGAAGGACCAATATCATACATGCGAGTATCATGGTATGAGCCTCGACATGTGCTTGAAATGGGATTATGTTAATGTTTGTTTCTCCAATAAGGCTTGTCGGGGATAAATTTGCTTTCATGGACGACAACGCAATACATCGTCGAGTACACAAACACTCTGTTGAGAACTGTATAAACAGCGAGAGTATTCAACGACTTGTATGGTAAAGCACGTTTTCATGATGTAATACAATTTAAAATGTTTGAAATGCCTTGAGGAATAGGATTTCAAGTCGGCAATATTCTTCCAAAAGACCTTCTTTGTGCACTAAAGGAAATGGATACAATTCCTCAGCGGCTGTTAAATCATGTTGTGTAAAGCCATCCCCAGTGTTAGAAAGTTGCTTAAGACTCGAATGTGGACATATCCCACATTAAGAACTTTTTTAAATGCAATTACTGTTGCTAATAAGTATTTCTCAATTTCTCCTTTCACTGCATGGAGTGAGCACTAATAGCATCTTTATTACTTTTCAAAACCTTCTGTATTTCAGAGCCCTATAAATTACCTATATTACAAAACCCACACAGTGTGACAACATTATTTCATCCGTCTTAGTTTTACACCGCTTCTTAATTTTACTCCACATAGCCATGATGGATGCTTAGTAATTGTCCAACACACACAGTGCACGTTCTGAATTTTGCACGATTCTACATATAAAATAAAATTATTTTTTTAAAAAATAAAATGATTTGATATGAATTTTTTTGTAAATTTCATATTATTAATTAATTACTATCCTAAGAATTGCGTCAAATTTTTTTATATAACTTTAAAAGTATTAAATTTTTTAGTATCGTATTAATTTATCACTAAATCCGTAAATTGCTTAATCGGATAACGAAGAGAAAGATAAATAAGATTGCTAAATTAAAATGAAAAGTATTTTGAAAATCTTCAGGTATGAATATGAATTTTAACATTAGCAAACTTTGGCAAATTTTAAAGTATATGGTACGACTTTCATGTATTTCCAAAACTATAATCTGCAAATAGCTGTAAAATAATCTCTTTGTACTTATTTTTCAATAATCACAAGTTATTTGTAGTTTAGTTAGATATCCTTAAATAATAAGAATAATAATTTCATTAAGATTACATATGATAATATTGCGAATTTAACAGGGTTTTTACTCTTTTTAATGAAATAAATCAATAAAAATACTTAATTTCTGTTTTATCTGCCTTTTTCTTGAATTTTAATATATTTATTACAAGTTATATAGCATGTAGTTTACTACATTTAGAAATAATAAATCTCAAACACACCTTTTTCTGATGGCTCCTCCAAACCTTTTTCTTTCTGATGACTAGAAGATTTTCTAGGTCGACTTTTGCTATGAGTGGTAGCACCTGAAGTGAGAACTTTTTCAAAAGTCGAAATGCCAACTGATTCATCGGAACTAACTTCCTCGATTTTAACTTCTTGCTTGGGATAAATATCACCAAATGCCAAAGACGATATTCCTGAAATTGTCCCCACGAGTTCGGCCAAGATACCAGTCGACCGTTCATCGTCTTCTGGATTCTTTTGTGGGGGAAAAAGTTCCATCAAACTCGGCGCGATGTCAGGAATGGCCATTCCCATCCTGATTGGGTCCTGGATTTCAGAACTCGAAACACTACATGATCTCGAAAGGTTTTCCTTCGCAGCTTTAGACCTGTCATCGAAAGTTATCCTGTACATGTCTCTACAATCTGCAGCACAACTGAGAAAATTTTCTCGCTTTTGAGCAAAATCCATTGATTTTTCCGGTTTCCAAGAAATGGAAGAGGGCGATTTATCTACGCCGCTAGTCAGTTGATCAGTATCATCATGGCTCTGGTCATCATCCGGTATCTCATCAATATTGTCTAGAACCCAATTGGAAGTTTGTTTCGAACTTCCTGAGAGCCTTCGCATTCGGCATCATTGTTAAGTTTCGCCCGCATTGATTCCAGAACGTCCAAGGACACAGATGAAGAAGATGAGGCCAAATCAGTTTTTTTGGCAAAGTCCTCAGAGAAGACTGAATCTGATCTACCCTCGACATCAGAGAGCTTGCTCAAATTATCACTATCACTTTCTTTCGAAGATCTGTCGTCTGATTTTTCTCTTTGCATGACGCCCCGGAATCGATCAGATGTTGTTGAAAAATCCGTCGCATTCGATGATGACGATGCTGATTTTCCAATAGATGAAGATGGCGTCTCAAAGAAGACGCACATTTCTTTGTCCACAATGTTAAATTTTGTCTCTGTCTCGGCAACATTAACGTCCTCACAACAGATTGCTATAGAAGGCTCATCTCTGGGCATGTCACCCTCGGCGATGGTTGGTATGCCACAACTACTGCAGCAAGCCGTGCAAACAGATGATTCGGCATCTAATTTATCAAAATCATTCCATTCTATGATACAGAAGATGAAGGAGATGTGTCTTCTGATGAAACGAATTCAGGGCATTCTACTTCGTCAATAGTAACACACGACCTATAAAATAATAAAGAAATTTACATTTAAAAGCACTCATTTATGTGTTAAACTGCAATGTGTTATAGCTGCGTTCATTTAAACTAGATGTATTATGTAATTCTATTTAAATTGGACTGAATTCATGCGACGTCATAGTCCTATGATAACCACAATCACGCATATTTTCCAGCCAATCAGTTCATAATTTCATGTGACGTCATAATCACAAGATAAATGCAATCATGTGTTTATAATAATTAGTTCATGTGCCTCGCTGTTATTAACTTGTACTTTTGGTAGAAACATTCTTTTAAAAGAATATATTTGTCAACACAATATTAATGCACATAGGTAAACAACATTTTGTTCACTTGTTTGTTTTCAACTTGAAAATACACGTAATAATATAAAATTTTTTTTAAATTTTGAAAAACCTTTTGGAGAGTCTTAATACTTGAGCACCGTTACCCAAATATCAAATTTGAAATTTTATTCTAAATTTTTCAAGTAGAGCAACAAGTACAAGCATATTGCCAATTCTGAATTTAATGGAAAACACGTGATTGAATATATAAAGTGACCAGCATGTGAATTTTAGTCCATTATACCAAGTATATACTGATTTCAGTTATTATTCGACATGATAACAGAAAAAACATTTAACAATTTTTCGGTAGTTATATTCAATAAGTATATCAGAAGCTTCAAAAAACCCACTGAAGTTTTCATTACTGTTTTGAATAAGACATTATATCAGAGAAAAACTTCATCGCTTATTTAATCCTTTATCACTCATATATACTGGTTTTCTTTTATTAAAATAGAGCATAAATTGGAATTAGATAAGTTTTAGCCTATTTCCACACAAATTCGTTATTTAAAAATTCATTTTTATTTGGTTTCTTTTTTAGCATGATTGAGAAACGGAGAATATTAATCTTGCATAACTATCATGAAAAGATATAACAAGATTTGCTCATGTGACAATTTTTTGAATATGGAAGAAAATATTTCAAGGGGAAGCAAATTCTATAGGAAAAAACAACCTTTGTTGCGGATAAATTTATTGCTCCTATGTTTTTAAGGCTTCAAGAAATTTATAACTAATTTAACCTAATATAAAACCGTTGAAAAAGCGATGAATTATTATTCAAGTTACAGATTCTTTAACACAAAATAAATTTTCGAACAAAGGACATAGTGTTAAAAGTGAGTCATTTACTTTACGAAAAATTCATGCGAGCTCAACTAAAGTTTATAAACTTTAAAAAATATTGTGTATTCAATATAAGATAGAAGTTTCTTTGAAATGAAAGATATTTTTAATAAAAAAGCATTTTTACTTACAATATATTACCTTTTTATAATTTTTATGTAAAATGACATAAAACATACATTACGCTAATTTTAAAATATTGTAAACAAATGGGCCGCATACACTTTATAGAAACAACATGTAATTTGGTTATCTAACGAAGTTTCCCTCTAGAAACTCACCTGGAGTTTCTTTGATTTTATTACAGCCATATTCTCATTTAAGTATTGTGACGCGTTGAAGAGATTGATTACATAAAGCAAATTAAAAGAGGAGGGATAGTACTAGTGTGATTAGTTGTTGGTGAAAAGGTTATGAAAGTTTAATTAACAATTGGAGAGTTGATTTCAATTGAGATTCTATCCTACGTTCCATTAAAAGGACTAAGCGGTTTATTACATTAAAGATCTTGAGTGTTCTCTCCTGATCTTTATTTAACAGTGATTCAATTGCCTTGAATCACTGTTGGTTAAGACAGATAATGGGCTCAATTCATGACGGTCACATGATAAGACAAATGCTTGTTCTCCATTGAATTCAAAACAGACATCAAACTAATTGTACTTGTTATTCTACTTGTAAAACCTGGATAAAATTTCGCATTTTATCATTGGGTAAAATGTTCAAACGTTACAAAAAACAAATTTCTTCAAAATATTTTAAATTAAAAAAATTATTTTATGCATGTACTTATAAATAAAATGCATTTTGTCTACCTACGAGCATTATCGTTGTTGACAAATTTGTATTTTTTAAAAAAAGTTTCTGAAAAGATCAAAAGTTGGCAACGACGAAGCCCATGAACGGATTAGTTGGAAACACATGATTGCTTTTATCGTGTGACTATGACGTCACATGAGATTTTGAACTGATTGGCTAAAAGACGTGCTTATCATTATCAAGTGATTAAATGACATCTCATAAATTGAGCCCATTACTTATTCATTTAAACTTAGTTGCATGAGATATTCACACCATAAATTAATTGATTAATAAGTGAGATTAATGAATTGAAATAAGCTTATTTTTATATTTTTTTTAGACTGAGACACCTTCAACAGCATCGGGCTCGATTGAAGATTTCACAGAAACAGAATCTTCGGTGATACCAAATAATATTTCGGGTTTACCTTTAAAAATTTACTGTCGGTTTTCTATGCATAAATACCATATTTTTTTTAGCATATTTGCTTCAATTGATTAGCTTCGTTATATAGGTGTGGTTCGAATTATTCACAAAAATAGGCATTTTCTCAAAGTGATCGAGTCATGTTAATCCTTTTGAACAACTTTCCAAAGTTTTTCTAGAGTATGCAACGCAGATTTCCCAAGTGAATGAGTATTTATTAACCCTCCAAGCGGTCTGCACGTAAAATTCCGCCATTCCAGAGATGCTTTTTCTACCTTCAAGCAAAATTCCCAAAAGCGGCAGAGCTGCATTCTTAAAAATACGGCTCAACCGCTTTTGAAAACCCCACCTGAAAGCAAAAAAATACATGCGGTGCATTTTTGAAGCATCTTCAGAATGGCAAGACTTTACGTGCAGACCGCTTAGAGGGTTAACATCGCACTTTAGAGCAACGTGATAGCTATTCGCAACGGACTTTGTAATTTTCAACCATGGTCAAGTGATGAGGATGACACTAGATCTGAGAGCCCTTCTCCTAGCTTCCATTCCACCCCCAACAAGACGACTTTGAGCCTCAATAGATTTAACGTGTATCAATTCTCTACACGGTAGGTCTTCAGAGACATCAAGATTCAAACTTACTGCACGCCGGTCACAAGTTCATAACCTTAACCACTTGGCTACCAAATCTTCCAAAACACTTTTTGGTACACCTAATGCACACAAATTCATTTGGGAAACATCAGGGGCATTGCAGGCATTTCTCCAAATGCCATGGATTTCATATTCCAGTTTCAGACTCTTTCATTATTAAACATATAGCAGTTGATTAGAGGCTTTGTTCATATACAACTTTACTTTGACAATGTATTTCTCATATAAATTAAATGTTTTCTTAAAATAATACATTGGTTCGAAAGTTTTTTATTTTCTTTTTGGAAAATTATGATTTAATGTTTGCTCTAGCATTATTTGAATTTTTTTTTCAGCCTTAATTTGCCATCATAGCAAATTCCCTAAGCACTAACGATTTTTTTAGAAAAGTTCTTTTAGAGGTACGTAGCCATTTTATACAATTATTTTCTTCTATAAAAATAGATAGAGAAAATCATTCGTTTTCAGTTGCAATCACTTAAATAAATATACCCTTCATCAGTTGTCAATACAAACACATATTTAACTCTGGTTAGATGAGTTTTTATATTAATTTCTGAAATAAATTTTTTAACGTACTTCTACAAAAGCACGTAAACGTTAGGATTACAATTTTTTAAAAAAATATTTCAAATCTTTATGAATAACTTTATTTTCAATTTTAGATGAAAGTGTCAATTTTATTGTAACATTGTAATATTTTCTTGTTAGGACGATTTTCTTCCAAAATTTGAGACCTAACTTTAATTAAATCTGTATTTCAAATAGTTTAAATCTTTCAGGTTTTTTTCCTTATCCAAAGTCGGCTTATCATTTTTTAATTCAATATACTCGTATTATAAAGTTCTTCCTTTAAAATAATAAATCCGTAAATTTTATAACGTTCATAATTTGTTGGTTTGAATACTTTTTCTTTAAAAGTGCATTTACATTCATCTGTTGAATTAATCACTATCTAATTTTAGATGCTATTTTTTTATAAATAAAAATTTTATTTTCTAGCTAAAAACGAAATATCAGACAATTTTCTTATTTCAAAAGAAAAAAAATCAAATCTAGGAGGAAAAACTCTAAAATGAGTTTTATGTAACCTAAGAGAATTTTTATACCTGTATAATATCGTAAGGTAGAAAAGATTTAAAGATTCCTTTGTTTATATATGTATATATACAGGGCACATTCAGCCTTAATGTGACCCAATAGCTAATTCCCGAACCGTTCGGTTTAGATATGCACTTTCAATTTGAAAAATGTTTTAAGAAATGATTTTACGGGCTTTTCGAACCAAAAAAACCCATTCACAAAAAAATTACAAAAAATAAATTTTTATACGGTCTCCAGGTCTTATCACTTATATTTAGGAAAAGATGCAGAACGCAAAAAAGTTTCATTTTATTACGATAAAAACTGACCGAGTTATGCCTACATAAAGTTGAAGCATCTGAATTGCTCAGAAAAAGGGGTCGTATATAAATTGAGTTTAGAGAACAGTAATTCACTATCTACAGAAAGAGCAAAAGAAAAAACATCATAGTAATATTGAAACATCGTAGTAATCATAGATTGACAATTTGTATTGCTCAATGGCAAACAATAAAAGTTAACTTAAAGAAATACAACTTGTACCGAAAAGATTAAAACAGCTTGTTTTAACAAATAGCGGCTAAAGAATACAGGATTTGCCGTTCAAATTATACCATAATGTGGAATGATGCTCTAATCATGAATCAGGGGCTTTATTATATCAGAATGACCAAATTAACTTAAATAATGTTCAAAATGACTACCTTCCGCAGAAATGCAATACCGATCCCGCGTCAGAAACTCCGCCTGTAGCTTCTGCAACATAGTTGGTATCACAGACCCACATACCATGCTGATTCGATTTAGTAAATCGGATTTACTCATTGATTCACATTTGTACACTTTGCGTTTTAGGAAGTCTCAGAGAAAGAAATCCATAGGGCTTAGATCGCGTGATCGCGAGGGCTACTCCTGTTGACCTCTGTAGCCGATTATTCGAGTGTCAAATGCTGCGCCAAAAATGTACATTGTTGCGCACATTTGTGTCCACGTGCACCATCATGCTGGTACAACAGGCGTGACAATTCCCGTAAGGAAACTTCATCTCTAAAAAATCTGCTAACGGTCCAGATAAAATTTCCATGTATGATTCTGATGTTAAAGGTCCATCGAAATACACTGGGCCATTTAAGGTGCTCTTCCATATTCCGCACCACACATTCACCGACCAACGCACTTGGTGGCGATTCGCTCGTTTTGGATGTGGGTTTTCTAAGGACCAATAATGCGTATTCTGTGTATTAATAGTGCCTTGCCTCGAGAACTAGCATTCATCCGACCACAAACCTCATTCAAAAAATCAGGATTTTCATCCAGTTTGTTTAACACGAAATTGCAAAAACAAAATCTCCTGGTCTCCAGGCATTTGTTCCTGCACCAGGACTGGACGATAAGGATATGCAACGTACGTATGTAATATGTTCCACACCGTCAATTTTGAGTAGGAATAAGCCTTGCTAATATCCCGGACATTACTTTCAGGAAGAGCCAGGAAATATTCTATAACATCCTCAGCGGGTATCCGCAAGCTTGAAGGCATGGCACGAGACAAGGGAATACGTCTATGACAACTCCCCGTTTTATACAAGCGTTGAACAGCACGGGCAATTGTACGATAAGATGGATGTCTTTGACTGGGAAATTTAATGGCATAAAGTCTTGCCGCCTCTCTCTTATTTCGATTACACTGCCCATACAACAATACCATTTCGCAGTATTTTTCATTTGTATACATCTCGTTCTCCCGTACTAGAATTCGTAATATTAGAATACGACTGTATGCAATTGCAAGCGACTACACAAAAGATTTTTAATGCTCGCCATGATCAGTACCGCAGCAAATCAGTCTGAAACCGCAGCAAATAAGTCTATTGTTTTGGAACTGCTTTTGAAATGTTTTCTTCGTCCAAAATATTTTATTTTGTATATGTTTTACACGTACACAGAATAAATTTTATTTCTTAAGTATTCAATTATTGTATTATTAACGTTTTAAATTTAAAAACGATTTACATAAGAGTGACGTGCAAGAGCGAAAGTTTCCTGGCAGAGTTCCAATTAATTTCACTTTGGAGACGGCCCCTTACTAGCTTCCTCAAAATCGCCCAGCAAAATGAATGAAATGTATGATTTTCAAAATTCCATAACTCGGCCAATTTTTATCGTAGTAAAATGAAAATTTTTGTGTTTACTTTGTTTTTGTGTATTGCATCTTTTCCTAAATATATATAAGTGATAGAAACCTGGGGACAGTATAAAAATTTAATTTTTGTAAATGGGTTTTTTAGGTTCGAAAAGCCTCTTTACCTTTTTTAAAACATTTTTTAAACTGGAAGTGCATATCTAAACCGAACGGTTCGGGAATTAGCTATTGGGTCACATTAAGCCTGGACAAACCCTGTTACTCGATATATATACAGTGGTGGCCAAAATTGTGGACACTTTTTAAAATAGTTATTTTTTTAAAGTTTGTATGCTTATATACAATTTTAAATTGCACAAAATGCAAAGTATTTTATATCATTTTAAAGAGAATTTAATACTGAATTCAATACGAAAAACAAAATTCAAATATTTGCAATGTAAAAAAGTTATGCTGCAACAACTGTCAATATACATTAGATACTCATGATATATATAGTAGTGAGGTATCAGAGCTTAGTGAGGTTGTCTTTATTCTTTATTACAGCTTCACATCGATGTTTCATTGAGCTGAAAATAGTTTCAAGCTCTACCTTCGGTATTACATGATGCCAGGAAACAATTATATCCTCAATTAGTTTCTTTTTATTTCATGAGTACCTCATTCAGACAAGAGTTTTCAAACGGTGACACAAGTCCATGACCATGACCATCAGGCTACAGCAGCCTCACACACTGGTTTGTAAATTTAAAGAACAAACTGATTTCGCGAGTTTTTCAGAAACTGGGGAACCAATTCAAGTGAAATTTGAAATGAAAATACTTAAAAATATTACTTAAGGAATAGTAATAAAAAAATGGATGGATATCATGGATAATTTCCATGATATTTAGTGTCACTTAGATTAGAATACATGTATACAATTCTTTTAAGGACATTATGACAAAAAATTATTAAATATAATATTTTGGCAAAAAATTAATTTAGAATAACCTTTTTCCAAATGTTCTCCTTTTGTAAAATACTTCTATTGTATTAATATTTTGCCTGTATATAGCTCAGACCTCTGTACAGAGGATCAGTTACGATTTTTGAAAAATTCACATTATTTTCAGAGTTACAACCATTTGAAATAATTATCGGTGTATTTTCTTAAAATTTCTCCCTTCTGTTTTCGTAAAACATGGATGAACCGACTTCCGAGTTATGCATTTCAAAATTCTAGTTGAGCCTCTGTAGAGAGGTCTGAGCTGAATACAGGCAAAATATTAATACAATAGAAGCATTTTACAAAAGGAGAACATTTGGATAAAAGGTTATTCTAAGTTAATTTTTGCCAAAATATTGTATTTAAATAATTTTTTGTCATAATGTCCTTAAACACCGTATACATGTATTCTAATCTACGTGACACTAAATATCATAAAAAACCCATTTACCCCTTTTTTGAAAATCAGGGTTTCCCGAACGTAGTCGGATACCTAATCGTTGAATAAAAGTTTTTGAAAAAATACATAAAATTTTTTTAGCTGGTTTTAAAATGGGGCCCTTTACTAGTTTTTTGGGATAGTTTATAAAAAAATACCCCATGAGATAAATTTTTAATTTAAACCCTTTTCCTATAAATGCCTCATCCTTGATCAAAAACAAACAACTATTAAGGAAAAGCAGTTCAAATTCAAATTCGATACTCCAGGGTTTATTAGCTTCAAATACTATAAAGTTATTATTTTAGATGATTTTCGTTTAATTTTTTTTTTTTGCTTTTTTCTTATATGAAAAAAAAAATCATAGCTCCCCCTTGGAGAACTAAATGAACATTTTGTGGGTTTTTGGGGAAATGGCCATCATTCTTCATCATTCGGGGTTAAAAAAAATTTCAGTTTTTTTAAACTCAATTGCATCATTAAGTGTTCTAAAAATACTTTTTAAATGGAAAAAAATCCATAAATAGGAAAAAACAATTACATCACTCAAACATTATTTAAAAACATAAAACAAGAGATAATATATTTTTAGATATAGATAGAAGTTATTTATAACCTTTAAGAAAGTATAATACGAAAAACATTTTTTTAAACTTATTCCCTCATGAAACGAAACGACATGTTTATAACCTAAATAGGCGATATCTTTTTGTAATAACATTTATCCCTTTTTGGTTTTCCCAAACTAAAAAAAAAAAATGTAATTTTACTTTTAAATGAAAATACTTTGAAAAAAATTAATAAAAAACTTATTTTAATTTCACATTTTCTTTGTTTAACATTCCGAAATTTGTGAAGGATTTTTGCGGGACATGTTGTTACAGTATTAGTTGAATAAGCCTCGTTTTATATGACGTAGCATTGTCATTTTCCTAAAGCTATTAAAGTGAAATATCGTATAAAACTTTCACAAATTAATTATTGAGATATTTTAAATATATGTAAATGCTTTCGAAATGGAAATTAGTTATATAAATCCGGAGTGAGCATTAAGTCGATCGCGATCGACAGGTGGACCGCCAAGGCATTTTGGAGTGACTACCTGAAGATTAGCAGTAAGTAATTATATACTGAAATATTCAAGATTGGCTGACAGTATACAGCAGGGGTACTTAACCTTTTTTTTTCTGCTGGGCCGCATACATATATCAGCCATTTCACGCGGGCCGCAACATAAGGATAAATGGGGAGGGGGAGGAGAAATGCTTTAAGATCAAGATAACATTGGAAATTTAAAATGTGGAAAATTGATCATAATATTATAATTCCTGTTTTTTTTAATTATTATTTTTTTTTTTATTTTTGTAACTAACATTAAATTAGAAGCATTTAAGAAACACTCCTTCACAATTTCTGCATCAGTAAACGGTTTCATATGATTACCAATAATATAACAAACTGCATGGGATGTCTTTCTTACCGCTGTGGTATTACCACTGACAAAACACTTTGTTGCTGTTGCAACTGTAATTAAGAGGAAAAAACGCCTATTTATCACCTCTTGAAAGAGATCTTCGAGGAAAAGTGTCATTAAATGAGATTCCTGTTTATTAGTATTTTTTAAAGACAGCACTTTCGTGACAAATCAAACAATTACTGATCCATGTTTGTTTTTCAATGCAAAGTATTCAACTTCCCAATCGTCTTGAAACGATCTATTTTCTTCGAATATTTTTCGCTTGCAAGATATTAGTTAAAAATTAATTCCACCACACATTGATTCATTCCACTGTTGTCTGTTATTACTATCCGTAACTGTTCCAAATAGAAGAATATCAATTCGTACTCATACGACACCGACAGTACAAAGCAAAATTGATATATTATATTTCTTGACAAAGGACTTCCCATCAAATTTTTTATACAATTATCTTAAATAAGTGAATTTCTCAGAGAAATGGGCCACATGGCCGGGCCGCTTAAAGAGGCTCGGCGAGCCACATGCGGCCCACGGGCTGCAGGTTGTGTATCGCTGGTATACAGACTAAGTCTTCTACTGACTGTAATTACGAACGAACTTAAGATAAAAATGTTTTTAATGTATATTTTGAATTGCTTGTTTGAATGCATCCTTCCTTTCTCAACGGCTCGACAGCCCAGGGTGGGCCTTGGCTTTCTCAAGAAGCCTTTTCCAGGGCAACCTTTGTCCTGCTAGTGTTCTCCAATTTTTAGTTTTTAAAACTAGGAGATTTTTTCAACGGCATCAAACCATCTTAGTTTTGCCCCATCTTTTCTCCGTGTGCCAATTGTTGGGTATTGAAGACAATTTAGAGGTGTTGTCTTCGTCCATTCTGACAACGCAGCCTGCCCATTTAATTCGTTGTACTTTGATGAAGTTAACGATGTCAGATTCTTTATATGAGTGACAGAGTTCTTAATTTGATCTTCTTCGCCCCGAGCCATTTTCTTGAATTCCTTCAAAAATAAATTTTAAAATCTTCCTTTTTCAAATACTTATCACGTTCTCATCTGTTCGAGCATAAAGAAATTTGATGCTGTTATATTTGTGGCCATTATTATTATGTTTGTAGCTTGCGCTTTTTTTTTTTTAAAACTGGTTTTAAAAAAGTGTGAGTTTTTTTATTGTAGTTATATAGGTGAGTACATATTCCATATATATTATTAAGTTATAATAAATATTTCAGACACTTTCTTACCTCAGCACACCTACGCCACTGGGTGGACCGCAACGCCCCCCATAAAATTATAAGAAGTATCCCTAGAAAAGCCTGCCCACCCCTGATTTAAGTCATCTTTAAAATTTCAAGTTCAAAAGCATCATATTTGATTTTAAAAAATAATTTTCAATTTAGAAAATTCTGCCATTGAGAAAGGCTTGCAATATAGACCAAAAATATCCAAATTAATATTTTCAGTGTGATACAATATGCGTCAGCTCTTTTTAAAATTTGAAAGAAATTCTAGAAGAAAACTTTTCAATACTGCATTCAAATTCGTTCCCGAACTCTTCGTTCAATATTGATTCCAAATATTCGCCGGAAGCTTGTGTTGTGGTCTGAGGCAAAAAAAATGAAATTCTTGTATTCGTTCAAAAAGTTTATTTTAACAAATACATCAGACATTCAATGGTTTTATTTCCCTTTATATTCCACTCTATCCTTCTATCTTCAAAAGCATACTTTGATTTTAAAACAATGATGAATAGTTTTGTTGTTTCTTAAATTTTCAGTTGAAATTTAAATATTTTAATTTTGTATTTAAGTACAATGCAATAAAATAAAATATTGAATTTGCAGTATTGAAAATATTTAACTCATAAAATACAATTGTATTTTTCATGCTGATAGTATTGGCCCTTTTAGTTATTTATAAATTTTGGAAAATAACTTCACGGAAAAAAATAGTTATCTTCAAAATAAACTTTGTTTTAAAAATGCGTTATTTTAAATATTTTTTTAATTTGTAAATCATGGTATGAAGCATTCATTGTTTTACTCGAAACTCCCGTATGAAATAAGTGTTCTTATAACATTATATTGCCTGGACTGGAGAACACGAAAATTTCATCCTGTAGCGCAGATAAAAGTTTTGAGAACAACAAGAAAAAAAAATTATATTTCGGGGATCTAGAACACGAGCTCATGCTAAAATATTGCAAAGAAAATAAGAATAATAAAAAATGTGTCCTAGAAAGGACAAGAAATTGACAGTTAGAAGATACCCTATTTTCTGGAACCCCTTTTAAGTTAACAGGGAAAAAATTTCGATTCTTAGAAAATTCTTAAGAAATAAATCATTTTTTTAAAAGCCTCAACTAAAATTCAAAAAATTCAGTCCGTCAGAGTATCATTAATACAATCAATATATTTAATACAATCTCTTATTTAACAAATGTAAGTTTATATACAGGGTGTCCAAGGATCATTGGGACAATCTTTAAGAGGAGGTAGGGGACATCACAAGGATTTAGATTTACACAGCAACCCATGATCGAAAACGTCTTCGTTTGTTGCTAGGTGGCGTTGTTCAGAAGAACATACAGGTCGACACCCGTATTTTCAAAACTACCATCAACAGATGGCGTTGTTTAACTGGGATGACGTCAAAGAGAAAAATTTTTTAAAAGATAACCCGTCGTTACTATAGAAAAGGGGGTTTAAGAAGGATTGACAGATATAGCCGGTTTCAGAACGCATGCGCAGTTGCAGTAAAATAAACAAACTTTCAAAACCATAATCAAGGGGGTGCGTGGTTGAAAAAAAAGAAATTTTTGTAAGTTGTTTTTTTAGAATTGCAGGGGGAAATGGATGCGCAATTTTTTTTTTTTAAATCCGTAAATATTTTGGGATATCCACAAAAAATGAACAAGTACGTTTACTTTTTTTGAGAATCATAAACTTTTTCCCCATGGGGAAGAATAAAGATGGAATTTAAATAAAAAGAGTTTTAATTTTTTGGGGACGGATTTGAAAAACCCTCCATTTTTATTTTTGTCAGATATCATTTTTATTTGTATTAGAGTATTTAATTCAATTTTTGTTTGATAGATATTAAAAAATTTCTTTCTGCTCATATTTTGGGATAAAAAATGTATTTGAAATTGCTGTGTAAGAATACTCATCAGAAATAATCATTTTCAATTTGAGTCTTTCACAAGAAAAAAGTTACTTTTTTAAGAAAAAAAACCTAAAATTTTTTTTTACAAATAGTTTGAATAATTCTTTTTTAAACACATCTATTTTTGTTTTTCAAATTTGTTATTTTTTCCGATACGCGCATGAAAATAAAAAAATTTCATAAATTGCAGTCGTCACTAAACCTGAAAAAATTCGTTATTTGGAAAAATTTTGTGAAATGATTTATCTTTTCAATATAGTTTAAAACCACTTAAAAAAATTTAAATTCACATAACTATACATTATTATAAAATTAATTGTTCCCCACACCTTTTTTTTAAATTAATATCTATTTATTTTCATATCTTACCTATCAAAAAATTTGGCAGGGAAAACAGGGGAAAAAAAACTTTGTCAAGAAATACTCAATTTTATATATATATATAAAAATATATATATATATATATATATATATATATATTTCCCCAAATTTAAAAAAATACTTTTTGTATTTTGATTAACCAATTTTAATAACATTTTTCCCAATTTTAAGCTTACAAGTAATTTTAAACATGATATTTTTTAACCGTAATTTTAAAAATGGTGTCCTTCAATTTAACTACTTTTAAACTATTAATTTTGTTTTTAGTTTTTCGTTTTTTAAAAAAAATGTTTTCCTCATTCCTCGCATCTTTCAAAGCACGAAATACCTATCAGGCATATTTTTTTTCACAACAAGTCTAATCTTTCAAATTATTTTTCTTGCTCATTACATCACATGTAGGTCCCGAAATATTTCAAAAACAGAGAGAAAAAAAAAACGAATCCCCAGGAAAGTTGATAAATGGAAAATGCATTTAGCTATTTATATATATAGGTTATTTGACGAAGAAAATCATAAAATTTCTTGGGTTTCCAGGAAAAGTTTGGGAAAAAAGAAATTCAAAGATAGAGGGTTTAAAATGGAGGGGCCCACTATATTATATTCATCAATTTAAATTTTCCCAAAATTTAAACTTCCTTTTTATTACACTTCCTTAAGTTGGTATGGAATTGAAAACCTGTTTTTGTTGAATTTTTAAAAATTGTTCTTATAGATAATCCCCGAAAAAAAATGAATATTGTTTTGGAAACCTGGGAAAAAATAAACATTTTTTAAAAAATTAATTTTTTTTTTAAAAAAAATAGCTGATTCTCAGAGAGAGCAAAAAAAACTTTTATAAAGGTATATATATATAATTTTAAAAAAAAATTTTTAAAAGAAAACCCTTTCAAATATTCCAAAACGAAAAAAACTACCATCAAAATCTTTTAATTGCATTCAAAAACAGGGGGGGTTTGAAATTATGACTGAAAATTGGGTCCAAATATTGAAAGTTTGAGAAGCACTGCTTTATCGAAATCTCAACACCTTTTTGTGACCGTGGTAGCCGAGTGGTATAGGTTCGGATCGTGGCTGGCTTTGCCAAAAGTTCGAGCCCAGTACCACTAAAGACCCGCCATGTAGGGAAGCGATGGACGCTAAATCTGTCGAGACCTGAAATATCCTCCCGTTGGTGGGGTCGTTCAAAGAGGGGAGTGCCAGCTCAGGTGTCGTCCACGTTACTTGACCATAGTTGAAAATTACGAGGTTTGTGATCAATAGCCCTCTTGTTGCTTTGTAGAGGATACAATTCCGGGGTTTTTTCACCCACTAAGAAAGTATACACACCACGACAGTGGTCTTCAAACTGTGTTCCACGAAACCCTGGAGTTCCTCGATACATGCCCAGAGGTTCCACGAGTCACAATAAATAAATCGAAAAAAATTATAAATGTGTATGCAAAATGGATTCACGTTCTCTATATGAAGTTTGCATCCCCACAAGAATTTAAAGCTCATTCCTGTCATTAAGAAACTGAAAATTTTATTTCAACATAATAACTTTATTTTGCAATGCTTTTTAAACTTTTATTATAATATATAATAAAAGATATTAAAAATGTGTTTTATTTTTTTATATTACCTAATAGATTGTAAAAATTTTATTGTTTACACTCCCGGGTTCCACGAGATAATTGTATACTCGTTAGTACAATGTCTTGCAAAACTAAATAGTTTTCAATGTGGAAAGTGCACTTTTGACATTTGTTGGGAAAACACCTACAATAAGGGAGAGGTAACGACTTATCGACCTTTCAACAGATTTGATGTCCAAACTTTAAATTTAAGCAAGAAAAGCTCCTAAATCTTTTGTTGCAAATTCATACAAAATACTCAGTATTCCTCTAAACATTTTAATCCCATTCAGAACAATGTGTACAAGTGAAAAATATTTCTTGGCATAAGTGGCTACAAAAACAAAGTATAGGAATAAATTAAGCTCAGAATATGTAATGCGATTACAGTTAATTTCAATGGGCTTAGACTTCGATGGTTTGTGTGAAAAAATCAAGTACATATTCTAGTTACTAAACATAATGAATGGGTGGGTGAAACCTGGATCACAGATTAATATTATTAATTAATAAATTATATTAAAAATAGAGATTAAATTTTTAATAATCGATGCAATACTTTTTTTAATTGCCTTTACAAAAAAGTGTGTGTGGAATAGGGTTCGACAAAAATACTTTCTAGTTTAGGGCTTCACAAAAACCTTCTAGTTCTAGAGTGGTGGCCAACCCGTGGCACGGTGCAGTTGTAACGGGGCACGCAAAGACATACTGAAAAATTAAAAGAAATTGAATGCATAATAATAAATAATTTTCTACAATTTTATTGAAGTGGGGTTGTCTCAGACAAAAGTCTCAAAATTTGGATCAAAATATGTTTGTGTGAATAAACGTTTTCTGCTATGAACATAATATAAATATTATTCATACAGCTAGCTGATGTGTGCACCTATAATAACCTAATTTTGTTAGCATCTGCAAAAGTTAATCCTAATATAGATGACTTGGTAAAAAAAAAAAGAGTAATTCAAAAGCCACATTAAGTAAATACTAACTGTTTAATAATTATTTAAAATTAAATGTTTCAAATTACTCTTTTTTATTTTGTACCTAACTTAACTGAATTGAACCTGTAAAAAGTTTATTAACAATAAAACCTAAATTTGCACTTCATCTTATTTTTAAATTTCTTGCATTAAAAAAAATGTGCTATTTGCGTAAAAATTCCATAATAAGCCTATAATTATTATTATTTTTTTTTTACTTTTCTATATTTGTTTGGTGGAAATGTTAAAAACGGCACTCGTAATTATTTTTTATCAAATCGTGGTACTCTTCTCGAAAAAGTTGGCCACCCTGTTCTTGAAGCTCTGTGAGTATATAGAAAAGTTTGAAGACCACTGTTCCCCAGAGTCACCCCACTATCAGTGCTAAAAATAGAGTCCCTCTCCCCCCATAGCTGTCCCCCTGTTCAAAGGATTTCCTTTCTACCGGTCAATATAAAATTTAAGCAAAGACTAACAGTCAGCTCATCTCAAGGTCACTTGACCGTTGCCCTTTCCAAAGGATGTCATGGGGAGTGGTTTCTTGACGTAGTTCTAGGGTTACCTTATTTTTAACCCCCACCCCTTTTTCATGAAAAAAAAGCAGAATTAGTGTTTCTGAAGTGTTTAAAATCATTATTCGTGTAGCAAAATATTCTTTTTCATAAAATATAGTATTATTAATGTGTATTTAAGCAGTTTATGTGGTAATTTTATTCTAAAGTAACGATTTAAAAATTTTGTACGTAGACTGCATACACATGGCGCCATCTGCCGATTTTGTAATAAAGCTTGCCAATTATGGCGTCAGAAAATTCTGGAAGGATATATGTATTCTTCGTAATTTTAAAATTTTCTAGACAATTTCTAACATTTCTACCTTTCAAGGCGGATTTATATGAGTAATTTACGTTCTCAACAAAAGTTTTACGCCTGAATAATGTGATTTCATTGTGCAAAAGTACCTTAACCATGTCAGTGCATTTGGCAGACCCTCTTAAAGGTAACAGACTTGCATTACTGTAGTCATTTGAGCTGTCATCGCCCGTAGAGGAGTGGGAAAGGTTTTACAAACACCTAGCTGGCAGATATGCACCTCATATAAGGATTGGTAGAAGGAGATGCAAAAGCAGAAGACAAGACTTAATTGCTAAAGATACACAGGTCATGGGTAGCCTAGTGGTTACAGCATCGGACTCCAGACCAGAAGGCATGGGTTCGATGCCCGATGCCACCAAATACCCTCCGCGTACACACGGAGTACGTGCTCGTTAAATCAGTGGGTCCGAAAGTCTTGTGAGCTGAATCACTAGTGCAGAGGGACTGAAGAATATTTCCCTCCCTTTCAGTTCCATGCCTAAATTGTGAAGGTGGAGATAAGTGGAGTCGCTATCTATTGTCCCTTCGGGGAATTTCGCCGAGCTAATTCGTACTGTCACCTGTATGGTGCTCAAGGTCAAGATCAACGACAGGCGTACTTTAGCCCCTTGCCACGATGAATTTCGTGGACATCGATCTGACTACGTCACACAGGTGGCATGAGCAACATCAACAATACACATAGAGAGATGCACCGGACCACCAGATGTTTGCTAATTTGCATCACAATTTATGTTAATATGGATAATTACGAGGTAATAGGCATAGTTAGGGTGGGCCATGGTATCGAACACATTTGTTCCATGCATGGAACAAAATGTGTCGGATACAGTTTGAAGGAATCCGAGTACCATTTTGGGAGTTCGAATCACTCTAGGTCCATTCTTATTATACCTATTACCTCGTAATGATCCATAATCACACAAATTGTGACGAAAATTAGCAAACATCTGGTGGTTCATGCATCTCTCTGTGGGTACCTTTAACGATACAGTCTTTCAGCTAGTGCATTTTTGTTTGCCAATCCGTAAATCAGGTGCATATCTTCCAGCTCAGTGTTTGTGAAATGTTCCACACTCCTCTACTGGCTATAACAACTCAAATGACTGCAGTAATGTTTCCTTAAATGTTCTTGAGAACAGCGTCACTTATCTCTGAACGATGACGTTTCTGTGTGACCATGGTATGCAAATCTGAATCTTTGTGATGTCCCCTACCTATCTTTAAAGTTTGTCCCAATGATCCTGGGACACCCTGTATGTTGTTTTTAAAATAGTATATTTATGTAAGAAAAATGTATTTCGATTTTATCTATAAAATTTTTCAAACCTTATAATATATTTTTAATATATTTCAATTGTCTAATGACACAGCTGTTTGTAAAAAATACAACACCATGAAGGAATCATCAGAATTAAATGAACTTTGCAGAAGAATATCAATTATAGGATGTTTCAGAGCCACCGCGCATGAGTGGCGTGCGCAACGTATTCTGAACTGATGCTGAAAGCGTATGAATAGAAGGCTGTAGCGGGCCGTTGAAAATAGTTAATGGCTATTTGTTAGTGGAGAAGTTTAGTGAGACCTAAGTATGCCTCCAAGACGAAATAAGGAGAAATTCTAATAACTTACGGAGTTTGAACGGGGAGGATTATCGGCCTTCGAGAAGGAGGATTTTCCTATCATGCAATCGGAGCTCGTGTTCCACAGTGATGCGAGTTTGGAAGCAGTGGACCGACGAGCACCGAACAACTCAAAAAACTGGCTATGGATGACGGAAGGTGACGTCATCGCGCGACGATCGACTACTGCTCCGCATGGGGGTGAATGACTATACAAATTCCAGCACGTTGGTCTACTGCTACAGTTGTACTCATGTCGGCTTCGTCAATTCGTCGACGTCTAATGCGCCACGGATTGCGTGCAAGGGTACTTTTGTACAGGATTCCCTTAACGGCAAACCAACGACGGCTGCGTCTGCAATGGGCTCATGAGCGCAGAGCCTGACAAGCTGATTGGCACCAAGTTGTCTTTTCAGATGAATCACGCTTCAGTTTGTGGGACCATGATGGCTACATTCGTGTTAGACGCTATGCCGGTGAACGCTACCTTCCAGAGTGCGTTATCAAACGAAATAGTGGCCTAACACCAGGAGTTATGGTTTGGGGTACGATTTCATATCATGGACGATCCAATTTGCTACGAATTGAGGGTAATCTCGATAGCAACAACTACGCCCGTTCAGTGCTACAGCCCGAAGTCATTCCCTTCCTTCAAGGCATCCCTGGAGCTATCTTTCAGCTGGATAATGCACGACCAAATGTTGAAAAGACTGTTCGAGACTTCTGTTCAGCCCAACACATGCAACTTCTTCCTTGGCTGCTTATTCACCGTATATGCCGCCTATTGAGCACTTGTGGGATTTGGTTGGTCGGCGCCTCGCTTGTGATCTGCGTCCTGCAGCTTCAAAAGACGAACTTTTGCTGCGCATACAAGCAATATGGAATTCTCTTCCATAAGCAGACATTCAAAATCTGTTTGACTCCATGCCACGTCGTATAGCAGCACTTATTGCAGCACGTGGTGGCTACACCAAATACTGATTTCGGATACTTAATATTGTTTTTTGCTTTGAAAATTTCGTCATTTATTTGTACTGATACAAGTCGTTTGTGCATTAAATTTCAATTAATTCTGCTGATTCCTTTATGGTGTTGCATTTATTACAAACAGCAGTTTATTAACTTTCAGCTTAAAAGTAATTATTTCACTTAGAAATTTTAGTATCTTTTCATTAATATTTCATTTAGAGATATCTGTATTAATGTCTGAAGTAATCACATAAAAAAAATTAATGTATAAATAAAACGGATTCTTATTTATTAATAATGCAACAAAATTGAATTATATGTTATTTATTTATTAAATTAACTTTAATTAACTAATTAATTACGGCTAAATATTTTATTTTAATGATTATCACAACCACTATAGTTTTTAAAAAACAGTTATTCACGTCGTAATTATAAAGTGGAAAATAATATTTTAACATTGTTTGGAATATAATACTTTTTTCCATTCCTTCTTTTTTCAATTCCTACTATTAGCTCATAATCTCTATATATTTATTTATTTATCTTGGTGGAATTTTCAATCGTTAATAAAATACATTTTAAAGCGCTCAATTGAGCTGAAATTTTATATACATGTTTATTTTGAATGACAATACAGTAATTTAATTATAATTAATAAAAATTAATTGATTAAAACTAATTATTTAAAGTATTACAAATTCAGCCACGTTGCATCATTTTTGGCGACTTGTGTCAAAACTAAAAAAGGTTTTTTTCCTCACGTTTTAAAGCATTTAGTTGAACTGAAATTTTGTATGCACGATTGTTTTGAATAATACGATACTTTAATGATTATTAATAAAAATGAATTACCACTTAATATTGTGATTCTATCCTATGCATATATATATATTTATATTAATTGTAACTATTTAATAAAAAGTAGCTAAAATAAAAATTTTCTTTGTTGATCTAAGTAGGAATTGACTTAATTTTTTTTTATATATTACTTTTTTTTAACACGAATTCACTTAACATTAATTTTTTTCCGGAGCCTTAGATATTTATTGAGAAATAGCATACTGTTGTAGCGGTGGTATCTATATAAGAGCCAGATACTGCCTCCCGACAGAGGGATCACTTTTGTCTAGTGGTATGTTACGTGCTTACGAATACATAGGTCGCGGGTTCTATTCACCGGATACTCATTGCCACACTGTATACGGAATTGATAACGGAATAATAACATAAAATATACGAAAAAGGTTTTAGGCTGTTGATATGGTGTACAAGAGTAATTACTACTTTCTTCTCATTTTTGATATTTGATTTCTTTATCATTAAAATACAATTAATTTTTTTATAAAAATTTCCAATACTGAAAATTATATTTAAATTAACTTACCTTCTAAGTCTTTTTCTCAGAGGGCATCTTACTCCAGTCTTTTTTAAATGCACTTCTGTGTCGCTAAATGAAGCTGCTTTGGAAGGCTTGTGAGCACAAGACTCACATTTTTTTGTTTGGCAATGTTTCTGTGAAGACTGGCGAGCATCAGTCAAAACATTCTGTGGTGCTGTTGCAACATTTGTTACGATTCTATCTTCATCGGCCTTTTTGACTGTCAGATTCTGACTACTGTCAAGATTTTCTTCATCATCGTCTGTCTTCTTATAGTCGTTTTCGTCTGAAACAGAGGACGTACCTTCAACAGACATGACTGATTCATCCGACAGCGTAACTTGGCTGGATTCGTCTAAAGACGATTGTCGACTATCATTCAGGCTTTTAGGTGTTGGCGATATCTTGGTTTCTCTTGGACTATCATTTGCGGTTTCAGATTCTATTTTTTCTTTAATATTTCTCAAAGATCCCAATGAATGGCTTACATTCTTAAAAATTTCAAAATTCGGCACAGAATTCTGGCTTGAAGCCAAACTTTCTAATCGCTCTCTAAGCTTGAAAAAAGACTTACGCATGTCATTATCTTTATTCTTGTTTATCTTAAGATCTTCAGAAGTGTTGCTTGTGTTGATGTTGGACACCGAAAATTCCTCTTGATTTGACTGCAATTCTTTTGGATCCTGTAATTCTTCTGGAAGTACAAGAATGTGATCCTGGATATCGTTAGATGTACTTGCAACAGCAACTGTTTCATCAGTATCATTAGTGTTATCATCATCTAGTGTTACTTCATTTCTGTGTATCGATTCAACGATTCCGTTAGGAAGCTTTCTTATTTTAGTTATGGTACATATTTTTTGTTCTAAATTTGGGATCTCTGTATTGAAACGAATACTCTTAGTCTTTGATTCTGTTTCATTTGCAGACACCACAATATACGTCTGTGTGTTGAAACGAATACTCTTAGTCTTTGATTCTGTTTCATTTGTAGACACCACAATATGCTTCTCCGAAGGAACTTCAATAACTGATTCTATACCTGTTATAAGCGGGTCAGTAATATATTGAAATGGTCCGACAGGGGAGGGGGTCTTGGACAATTCCCCATCAGCTTGTTCCTTTTTCTCAACTTTCCAATTCGGCTCTGCGTCTGCAATCAAAGGTTTGACAGATGGATTTTGAGTAACGCTTGGTTTCGCAACAATAGATTTTTCTTTAATCAAAGTCTTATTTCCCTCCAATACTGTTAAAGTATCTGGATTTGGCTTAGGCATTTGTAGACTGTTATTTAATTTATTCCCAAGACTATTGGAAAACTCGTCTTGGCTTATTAGCTTTTCTTCAATTTTTGGATCCGATATTGGTCTAAGGAGGCATCTTCGCGCTCTGATAGAATGGTCTAGTCCTTCCGGTTTTGAGTGGAGAACATCAGAAGTCGAGTACAACAACTGTTGCTGTTGCATCAGTTGATCGATGACGCCAACCGATCCTGGAAACCTACCATCATTTTTGCCGGATTGAGGAGGTGAAGATTCTGCTGATGATGTCTGACTACTAAGCACCGTGACAGGTGAAGCCTGCGCAGATCGACTTCCAAACCTAGAAATATTATTCCTTAATCCATTCTGGGAGAACAAGGTGTCAATTTCACTCGTACTTCTCTGAATAACAGATATTACGCTTTCTTCACTGTCAACACTTGTATCGCTCGTTATACTGTTCCCTTTTCTGGGTATTACAGACACTATAGATTCTTCGCTATCAACGCTAGTGTCACTTTTAACTGAGCTCCCCCTGCTGCAGCTCCTTGGAATTGAACAATTTCTCAGGCTAGTAGCCATAACACCTTGAGCCGCAGAAGCCGAAAACCTTCGTGGTGCTTGGTGAGAGGATGAACTGTTGTCTCCAGTATCAACGCTTAGACTTCTTTTTACCAATCCTCTCTGCGGAATACTGATGCTTGTTCTTTCTCTAGCGGTATAATTTAAAGGAGAATCTCGCCTTCTTGAACTCAAGTCATTTGATTCGGATGATGTGTCGGCAAATATGTTTTGAGCTTGCTCGAAGAAACTGATATGCCGCTGTTTCGGAGAAGTCACTATAGGTTCTTCTGGTATTTGATCGATTGTTAGTTTGTAAAGTTCTGGCATAGAATAATAGGAAGAGAGATAGCCTTCTGAGTTTTCTTCTTCAGGCTAAATAAAATAGAAAATGACTTTATATCATTACGGTTTACTGAGAAAAGAAAACACTAAAAATCAGTCTTAAAATGCTTTTATAGATAATTATAAAGCAATACATTTCTCTAGATGAAGGAAATAGATATGATTTTATTAATTAGGGAAAATGTTTGGTAACTTCTCAAACTTATTTATTTTTCCAATCCCATATTTCTAAAGATATGAATAATAGCAATTTGCGAATTATTTAAGAATCTAAAGATTTTTTTATTGGAAAGTTATAAACTGAAAAGAAATCAAGAATTATCTACTTAATGTAACATTAGTTTGTATAAAATATTTATATAAAAATGGTTCATTTATATAAGTATTAAAATACTTAAAATTTTTTAGTCTTAAAATAAAAATTTTTCGAATATATAATCAATAAAAATTTACTCTTAATTTCTAAGAGATAAATTTAAAAATGCACATTCAAATTTACTTAAATTAACAATCAAATTTAATAATTTTTTTATATTAAATCGAATAGTTTTAAACAAGTTAACAGCACATTAAATAATAGTAACATAAATAGTTATAAGGAATATGAACAGGTTAGCACAATGGGCATAAAGATTCCTTATAATGGGCATAAGGATTGAAATTGACACAAATAGCTTTATGGTTAATATAAACTTTATATTAAATACAACCATTATAATATAAGTAAACAAAAATTGCATAAATATTAAATAATAAATACAAATTAATATAAAAAGTAAAGGGGCATTATTTAAGTAAATAAAAACTTCAACATATTGATAAGTTTAAAAAAAATATTTTGTATTGCAATACATATTTTGTATTACAACACAACATTACACACATATTCTTTAGGCATTTTAAGAGTGAAACATACAAGTATATTTTTTCTTACAAGTTTCAAGGAATTAGTTTCCCTATTTTCATATGCCAGTTTTGAAATTTTAATATAACTCTTTGATGAAAAAAGCATGAAAAAATTGAAAAATAAAATATTCAGAGGGATAAAAAAAATTTTGAAGATTCTTTTTTCAAAATTTCCTATAAAATACTAAACTATATTTGTACAGATATTTTTTACATTATTAATTAGTAATATTTATTCAGACATGAATACTATTTTATAATTATCTACCCAGTTTTTTTAAGGTACACTTACTTACCTTTACTTCCGTATTATTACGTTGCGGTATAGGCCTAATCGCACTCACGTCGAAACGCTTTTCAGAATTGTTCGTCTCCTTGCCGGTCGAATTAGAAGATTTCAAAGATGATTTTTTCTTCTTCACAACAAAATCATTGTTCTGTAGCTTCTTCTCAACGCAGGAATTGATTTCTTTTTCGCCATCGTTTTTCTTTAGAACATCAAAAGGTTCGTCTAAAGCAACATCTTGCCTCAATTTCTGAAGAGCATCTGCAGGACTGTTGTACCTTCTCAGGCTTTTAATCTCGCTGGAATCTCTTATTTCAATTGTACCATCACTTCCCTCGACCAAGACTGTCGAAGTGAAAGACTGTAACAAGGTAGGTTTCGTTTTGGATCTGGGTCCTGCCGAACAGTTAGGATTTGCTACAGTTTGGGGTTCATCCTTTCCACTTGTAGGACTCATGGACATCAGTTCTTCCAGGCGGGACATCATGGACACGGTAGATTTTGATCGGACGATACCATTGACTTCATTTCCTCTTGTCTTTACAACGTATTCTCTGGGATCGCTGGCTGTGGATATTCTCTTGTGAAGGTCAGACATGGGTTCCTTTTCACACTTTTTTACTCTCAGGAGTTTGGGGATCATGTTTAAGAAATCCCCAAGGGACCGTGACTTTTTCCCCGTGTCAGGATCTGCAGGCAGACATGACGCGCATACTTTTTGCTCACAGTTGGTGTACCCGAAATCTGTTGGAGTGCCACATTTCTTGCACGTCTCGTAGCCTTCCAGATGTCGCAGTTCTATGGGTACATCGTCTTCTGTTGTTGGATCAGGATATTCAGAATCTAAGCTGTCCTAAAAGGTAAGTTTATAAAACAAAATAGTTAAACCCACCAAAATATTGACAATTCATACGTAAAAATTATCATAACTTAAAATAGATTTTTCCCGATAGATTTAAAAATAAAGTAAATAGCTATTTCATGGAGCTTGCCTTTATGCGGATTTGTATTCATATTTGAATCTTACAACAGTGTAGCGGATATCTACATATACCAGTAACAGCCTCTGGGCAGTGGTGATCACTTTTGTCTAGTAGTGATATTATTTGGCTACGGATCCATAGGTCATGAGTTCTGTCCTTCGGATAGGCCCCACCTCATTGGTGACCTTGACTGAGTTCAGAAAAGCGCAACCTTCTGATCTGTCGTGGGGCTATCTACCCACCAAAACAGCAATAAAAAGTTATCAAATCCACTTAACGCAACACCTCCAATTAACAGCAACAACTCACACACTACACATGATCGCCGTAACAAATATATCGTTCGTTCGCCTACACACAACACACTGGTGGGGCAGTACTGTAGCGGATATCTACATAGACAGCCTCCGGATAGAGGCGATCACTTTTGTCTAGTGGTGATGTTACTTGGCTATGGATCCCTAGGTCGCGGTTCTGTCCTCCGGATAGGCACCACCTCAACAGTATGAACTAATTTATCGTGTGTTTATTATTTTTTTTTCAAACATGAAATTCAGCATTTCCGATATTCTTAAGCTAGTTTTAAAACAGTTTAAAAAGTTTTCTGTTATAAGCTATTTCTAAAAATTTTTATATCACATAACAAGGAATTTGCATCTCAAGATTAGTTCTAATTCATAAATAGCCAAAGAGGTTTAATGATTCAGTAGAATATGGTTTTTTTTATAATAAATAAATCTTAATATTACAAATAAGATTTTTAAAAATATTCCAATTTGAATCCAGTTTAAACTGAATTATAATACACAATACAATAAAAGTGTCAATTCAGTTCATAAAGGGACTGCGAACTCGAGGCCTGTGTAGTTCCTGCCGAATCGTAAATTTGAGCCTTTGGGGCCAACATTATGCTAATGCATGTTAATTTTGGTGTGGCTTAAATTTCTTTGTTGGTATAGAGTGGAAAAGTTTGAACAAATGTTTCTAGCTTAGATGTCGTCCTTGTCATTGACCATGATTCAAAATTACGAGGTTCATCACCAATAAGCCTCGTATTGTTTCAGAGTGTGATGTTAGTAAAAAACAAACAAACAAACTTGTATAACATACTTTTAGAACAGGAATGTCCAACACGCGGCCAGCCAGTACGTAAGTTGCGGCCCGCCGACTCTTTTTAAAAATTTTAAATACCAGGTTTTTAAAGTTTTTTCATTTTTAAATTTATTTGAGGTGAATATATATATATATATAAATCTGCAATGCATTTGCCTGTTACCTGTTCTTGTTTTAAAATAAATCCTTTTTGATAATAGAAATGTCCTTCACATTAAAATAGATTTATTAAAATAGATTAGTTACATTTGATTTTATTATAAAAAAATTACTTTTTTAATAAATTCCGAATTGCATTATGCATATCCTTTACTATAAATGGAACATGATTCTCTATGTGTGCGACTTTCATTTCCTCCTCCTCCTTTAGAGTGTCCAAAAATCAAGAAGCAGTTAGAGATGTTTTTAAAGTTTAAAAAAATATTCAGGAAGGTTAAGATAAAGAACAATGTATATACTTAATCGTTTGCGGAAAGACAGCAAAATCAAATTTCAACAATGAGTAACGAAAGATCAGTTCAAAAGGAACACACCGTAATTTTCAAGAAAATGTCAACTGTGATATTTTAAGCATTATTTGTTCATTGCATTATTATATTATCTATGTCTGTATACATGAAAAATAATGAAAACAATAATAATAATTCATTCCGTTTTAAATTTTCACTGCAATAAATGTTTTTCAATTCCTACTATTAGCTCGCACACTGTCTATATACATTTATTTATTTATATATTCTGTATATTTATATTTATTTATCTTGGTGGAATTTTCAATCGTTAATAAAATACATTTTAACGCGCTGAATTGAGCTGAAATTTTATATACAGGATCATTTTGGATGACAATACAATAATTTAATAATAATTAATAAATATTAATTGATTAAAACTAATTATTTAAAGAATTACAAATACAGCCACGTTGGCGACTTAGCGACCCTTTTGGCGACTTGTGTCAAAACTTGAAAAATGTTTTTTTTCTCACGTGTAAAGCATTCAGTTGGACTGAAATTAAAAGGACAATACGATACTTTAATGATAATTAAAAAACTAATTAACACTTAATGTTGTGATTCCATCCTATGTGTATACATATATTTATATTAATTGTAACTATTTAATAAAAAGTAGCTAAAATAAAATTTTTCGTTGTTGATCTAAGTAGGAATTGACTTAAAAACTCTATTTTTTATATTACTTGTTTTGTTTCCAAATCTGATATAAAGGTACATATTTTTATGTGCACCAGCGAGATCATAATGTTTCCTCGAAGTGGCCTGCAAAGTCATTTAGGTTGGATACCCCTGTTTTAGAAGAATACTAAAAACTTTGTTCAGAGCATTTCCCAAGGAAGTGAAGAATCTTGAAATGAATGTAAAGCTACTGTCATCAAGGTAAACATATAAATCAGGGATACTCAACCTTTTCTTCTTCTGGTCCGCATGCATATGTTGGTTATTTCACGAGGGTCACAACATGAGGATAAATGAGGGAGGGGGAAGGGCTTTAAGACGAAAATAACGTGGGAAATTTAAAATGTTGAAAATTAATCGAATTATTATAACTCCTGTTTTGCATTTTACAATTATCAATTTTTATATTTTTTATTTTTGTCACTAACACTAAATTAGTAGCATTTAAGAAACACTCCTTCACAATTTCTGCATCAGTAAACGGTTTCATATGATTACCAATAATATGGCAAACTTCATAGGAGGTCTTTGCTACCGATGTTATGATACCACTAACAAAACACTTTGTTGCTGTTGCAAAGATTATTCAAGAAAGCCTATTTATCACCTCTTGAAAGAGATCTTCGAAAAAGTGTCATTGAATGATTCCTGTTTATTGGTATTTTTAAATACAGCACTTTCGTTACAAATCAAGCAATTACTGATCCATGTTTGTTTTTCACTACAAAATAGTCAACTTCCCCATTGTCTTGTAACGATATATTTTCTTCGAATATTTTTCGAAGATTTGAAAGATAGTTAAAAATTAGTTCCACCCATAAAATGGTCGCTACTCCACTGCTGTCTGTTATCACTAACCGTAACCGTTCCAAACAGAAAACGACTGTCAGTTTGTACCCGTACAACACCGACAACAAAAAGCAAAATTGATGCATTTGATTTCTTGACAAAGAGTTTCCCACTAAATTTTTAGTACAATGTTTAGTACACAGTAAATTTTTAGTTAGTGAATTTCTCAGAGCAATGGGCCATGACCGGGCCACTTAAAAGGCTCGGTGGGCCGCAGGTTGAGTATCGCTGATCTAAATTATATATGTAAACGTCACTCATAGGAGATGCTAAGAAAGTTATAATGAAGTTGGTTGAAAAAAATGTGAAATGTAGAAATTTGCGCATAAAAACGCACGGATGCATAGACACACCACACACATATTCCAAATACCTATTTTTAGCTAAGAGGAAAAAACATAAACAGCAATTTCCTAAATTATAGTCATCACGGTATATATAATCAATACATGTCAAAATTGGAAAAGAAACAATGTTTTGAGGTATTCTTTTAATCATTATGTTTAAAAATATATTGAATTAACGTGACCAAACGCATTAGGAAATTTCCATTAATGAAACATAAGAAATTCAATAAATTCTAAAAATATGCTCAATAATTAAAAAGAAAAAAAACTTGCTCAACAAGTATTATCGGGAAAAGGTATTTCTTTTTTGTAAAGAGATATAAAATATTTATTTAAAATAAATTTCTAAAAAGAATAATTGTTTATCTTTTATTTTCATTAAAAATATACATTTTTATGCCTAATTTGCTCTAAAGTGAATTTCTGCGGGAAAGAAGATTCTATAAACGTTACATAAATGTTGAAAAGTGTAGAAAAAATTTCTCATTACAATATTTAAGAAAGGCAAAATAATATACATCATTTGTTACTTGCACATGACATGTCTACATTAAAACTAATTTTAAAAGATAAAACAAATTTCTAAATATAGAGTTCAAAGTATAATCCTTAACTGACTTAGAAATTTTTTTTCTATATTTTCAACAAAGCTGAAAATGTTTTTCCAGTGGTACGAAAAACCAACCTATTTTCTTATAACAAATTTAAAACCCAGAATAAACAAAAATAATTTAACTCTAATTTATTATTTCTTATTATCTTAAGTTATTTGTGACAATATTTAATAACTAAAGTAAGAAATATACTACTTCAAATGTACTTCCCGATATATTACAAAATATTACTAGCTAAAAAATCAATCTGGTAAAAAATTGTCGTCTAAAAACTATTGTAAAACTATGGTGATAACAAACAATATTTTAAATTTTATATTTCTGTATCTCTCTGAGGACTATAAGCAATTCTTATAAAATCACTCACCTAAACTCAGAATAAAAGGGGAATTCACACAATTAATAATTGCTTGAAAACGTGTTAGATTTTCCTGAGATGTTTTAAAATAGATTCGCTAATAGAGTCATCAGAATTAATTTCTTGGTCAATCACTCAAAAGGGATATTCAATGGATAAAGCACTAAAGAGGGATCCTTCAATTCCTACTATTACTTCACTCTCTTCTATATATATATATATATATATATATATATATATATATATATATATATATATATATATATATATATATATATCTTGTTCAAATTTTCAAACGTTAATAAAATACTTTCTATTCATCCATTCAAGTTCAAATACACTTTTTAAACATGTAGTAGAGGACATACTTGATGTTAATACAGTTTTTTCACATATTAATTCCTTAATTAAATTAAGAAATGAATAAATAGTAACAAACAAAAATAATAGTCGAACAGCATATATATGAAGGAAAATCATTCGTTGAGTTACTGTACCTCAATGGATAGCACGTTGGAATTCTAATCCAAAGGTCGTAGGTTTGAATTCCATGTGGGTTGGCCTGATTTCTGAGAATGTGATTTCTAATTTACTATATACTATTTTATCAGAATAATTAAATTCAATGAATAAATGGTAAGAAACACAAAGAAAAATAGTCCAACACCATATATAGAAAGGAAAATTTAAAATCGCTTTCTATTTTATCACTTTATATTGTAATTCTGTCATATGTAAATACATATTCATATTAATTGTAACTGTTTAATAAAAAGTAACTAAAATAAAATTTTTCTTTGCTGACTTAAGTAGGAAAATTGACTTAATTTTTTTTATATTACTTGTTTTTCACTACAGTTAGATTTTGAAAATTTCTTTAAATTGCTTGTGTCAACTTTGTGTTAGAAGGAATAATACAAAAACTTTTGTGAATAAATACTTAATTTTTTTTTCACTTCTAATTTAGAATTGGCAGTGACGATGAGAAATGTTATGATATATCGGCATTTGTTATTTTCAGAAAAAGAAATAACCCTATAAACATCGTTAAAAATTATTTTTCGAGCAGCTATATTAATGTACACTCAAGTGTTCGAGCTTTGAAAGAGACTGAGGAAGTCATTTAATATTAATTCAACAATTAGAGCGAAATACATAACGGAATGAAAAGAAACGAATCAGCTTTGATCAGCCCCTCAGTACATATCTCTTTTCATATCGCTTCCATTTCTACATAAATTTTCCAAATTATTAAATATTAAATAAATTACTGAAATCTAAATTCGCGGTAATGTTAAAAAAGTCATTTCGAATTAAAATGCTTAAAATATTTGTAACAGACGAACATTAAGTTAAATAATGTATTTCGTCGGACTAATTACAGAACTGGTGTGCTAATTTAATATAGGAGTGCTATGCGCCAAGAGTTGCTGTTTATGTTCGCCAAGATGGGTGATAACATTACAATATGGTTATTTTGATATTTTTATCCTGTGGTAATGTGATTGTCATGGAGATAACGTATATTAGAGTTAATTTATATTGGGTTATTTTCCGCGGTAACCCTATTAATTTCAGATTATTTTAATTCGATTTCTTTAAAAATTAACCATTTCCATTGCATTTGTTCTTCGAGCTACTATTTCAGTAGCTTGAAGAACAAATGTATAATATATTTCAGAATAATATAATTATTTATTTAATAGTTGATTTATATTTTTTATTTATAATAACTATTTATTTAGTAATTGTTTTTATATTATTTATTAATAATAATTATTTATCTAATAACTGTATTTTTATATTATTTATTTACAATACTTATTTATCTAATAATTGTTTTTTATATTATTTATTTATAAAAATTATTGTTTTTTATTCTACCTTTTTATAAATATTACAAATGTTATTTATTTATAATTACTATTATTATATTATATAAGCATTATTATGTATAACAATTATATCATATAAGCATTATTATGTATAACAATTATATCATATGAGCATTAATTATGGATAGTATAATTATATATGAAATATTATTATATATAATAATATTATATGAATATTATTATATATAATTATTATTATCACATAACAATATTATATGGATATTATTATACATCATAATTACTATTACATTATACTATATGATAATATGTTACATAATATTATTCTTATATAGTGGCGCACACAAGGGGGACTCTTTACAAACTTAATCAATTTTCAATATATAGAAACAATACATAACATCATTTGGAAACGCATATTACACTCAGTAGAAATATTTATGTAAAATGAATACTGAAATCAAATTGCTCTAAAATAAACGCGAAACTATAACAATTAACACAGTAATGACACTTTTAAATATTAATTGATAAAAATGAATTTCCGTACATATAACTGAAGATTAGAAATCTATTCAACATCGAGAATAAGAGCTCGCGTTTCCTCCTATTCCTTCATAATAACAGATTTGTATTATAGCTAGCAGATAATGTTTTCAAAAAAAAATTTTATATTGGAAAATAATATCATATGAAATAATAAGATAGTAGACATAAAAATACATGGTATCATACAAATATTAAAATACTAATTTTGTATAAAAATCTACTCTGTCGCCATCGTAGTAATACCTTATAGTGTTATACAAAATGTTTTGCATACATGACATACATTTTTTAAAAAGATAAAAATATATAGACACTAATAAAATGAAATTATTAATAATATGAAAACGGTGTACAACAACTTATATGTACTATTCAACACAATAAATATTTTATTTCATACGCGTTATAAACTATAAGAATATAAAAGTATAAAAATTATAAGAATATAGGAATAAAAGAATATGATTTAAAGAGCTCTTTAAATAATTGTGAGTCGGAAATGTGGACTCTCTTCTATCATCACCTTTAGTATATATTTATGTAAAATTTCCACAATATTCACTGTAACTTAACAATATTGCATACAATATTTTGAATTTCTCCGTAATCTTCTAAGTATTCGTTTCATAGACAAAATTCTTGACTTTCTCTTATATAACACATTCACTAATATAAACTGTATCACACTACTTATTTTTGAACACTTCTCTCTGAGAAATCTGTGTGATCAAATCACAGATGTTCAGGAATGCTAATAAGAAAACAATAAGAGGTTTACATATCAAACTGAACACGTTTGTCCTTTTAATGTTTCAAGAGACATATACAAAATTATAATGATTGTATTCTCCTTTATCCACTTTACAATATCCAAAAATAAGCTTCAAGTTATTAAATTACTTTTAAATTTAGATAAGAAAATTTCGAGAAATAGTGAATCTTGATATATGGCCGGTATATCAGAACACACAATTTTTTTCAAAATGAAAAAAATTTAAATGACATGCAATAAGGGTTACTGCTGGATAAAATAATTAACAAAACAATAAAATTCAGTGGAGAAAAAAGAATGCAACGTGACTTTACTTTTTCTTATAAAAATTAATATCACGAGTATTAGTACATTAGTAAATTTTCTAAAAACTTAATTTATATCTTTCAACTTTAAAACACCAATTTCTATCATAAATGTTAATTCATTCGACATCTTAAGATAAAATTATGAGAAGTATATTAAAATTTCTCAACATTTTGTATGACGAAACCTATACACTTTGTTTTCTCCGTTAAAATATAAAGAATATCTGATTTATAACACAACTATATTATAAAAATTAAATATCGTATATTTATTATTCGTCAAAAAGTTTGTTAAGAAAAAACTCAGTTACTTTGTATTACGTAAGAGGTTTTTTTTAGTTTTTTTTCTTATTTTTTTTATTATGGGCTTTTTGTTGTATGTATTCAACAAAAATTTTCAGATGGATGAAAATTTTCTTAAATGGACTGAATAAACCCAAATTCAGTGTCAGTTTTTTAAGGGGCGGGCTATCTATTTCAAAAAATTTAAAAAAATTTCCTTAAAAGGGTATAAGGACCGAATAAGGGGTTTTTCCTTTTTATTGGGGAAATTTAAAATTTTCCCTACATTACTAAGTCATCCACCTTGAAATCAGCTTCCTAAAATTTTTTATCATATCTAATTTCATTTTTTTTTATATTGTTCGGTTCTTTTCTTTTAATTTTCTTGCTTCTTCTAGGGGAGGATATATCTCATTACTCAATGAAATTAAAAGGTAAATTACCATACTTTAAGTGGTTGGGGAAACCTGTTATTGTATGGGGAGTTTGATTATACTGAAAAGTTATTTTTTTCAAAATTTTTAGTCCATGGAACTTTACTTGCTTTACACCCAATTTTGGGGGGGGTAATGATGGTTTTTTTTAACGTTCAACCTTTCCTTTGGTTTGTGGTCTGGGGGTGGTTAACAATTGAGTGACATTGTTGTCTTAAGAAATGCTTAAATTTTGAAGAGGTGAACGCAGTATTTCTATCAAAAAAATTTTTTCCGGTATATGATTCAAAAAATTTGTTTAAAAACTTATATAAGTATCGTTGGCATTTTTATGGAAAGTCCAAATGTATACCTAGTTGAGATCAATAATAATGTAAATTTTTTTTAACAGTTTTAATAATTTAAACCACCTATACTATCAATCGATAAAAGTTCAAAAGTTTTTCACAAAGGGGGTGATTGCATCCGTCCGTTTTTTTTCGATGATTTTATTTATTTGACAAGTTTCACAGTGTTTCACATAATTTCGTATATCATAATAATTTTCATCCAATAATATTGTGGTGATATTAATTTTAGCATGGTAGCTAAAATTGGATGACCAAATTTTCTGGTTTTTTTCATTAACTTCACTCTTAGAGCTTTGGTTACAATTATTTTAGCTAAGCCTCGTTTTTTTTACTACAAAACATCATCTCTAAAAAAAACATTTGGGAGCTGATATATTTTTATTTTTTTGAAAATGACTTATTTCACTGATATCTAAAAAAAAGGATCTGAGGGGTATTAATTATATGATAAGCAAGGATTTTTGTTAACATATCAGCTTAAAATTTTAGTGCTACCTTTCTTATATTTTATATCAAAATCATACATATAGAAATTTTTAAAGACCATCAAAAAATTTTCCCGTGATTTTTGAAATGTTTAAGTAAAACTAATGTTTTGATCGGTAGAACGGTGAAAGGATCCATGAAAAAGCAATGGAATTTATCTAAACTATCAATTATAGCTAAGCATTCTAATTCAGTTATTGTAAAATTTAAATTTTTCAAAATTTCCCAAAGTCTCGAAGGGAAAGCAATCGGATGTTGTTTTTCTTTGGGGTTTTTTTTGTTTGAGGATACGAGATCGCATTTTTCGTGCATCTACAAAAAGATGACGGGGGTAATTTGGATTGTCGCTAAAATAGGCTTTGAAATTAAGCTGTCTAATTTTTTGAAAAGATTTTTGAATTCGGGGGCCCAATTCCAATTTTGATATTTTAAGAAGATTATTTAAGGGAATTTTAATCTTGCATATTGAGGAATGAATTTAAAATGACTTTAAATATA
This sequence comes from Trichonephila inaurata madagascariensis, assembly GCA_019973955.1. Taxonomy (NCBI): domain Eukaryota; kingdom Metazoa; phylum Arthropoda; class Arachnida; order Araneae; family Nephilidae; genus Trichonephila; species Trichonephila inaurata. The sequence goes on along the minus strand of BMAV01017344.1, from coordinate 27,304 downwards.
AAGAAATTTTTTGTAAATCTTTTACATTCCTAGGGGTAAAATTTTTTTAATTATTTCGACATTTGTATTATTTGAATGTATGACCCTTTTGTTTTTTTCATATCCTAAAAATTAATTGTATTTTTCCAAACTTACACTATGAAAATTTTTAAATTTTTAATATTTTCTTTTTCAAAAATTTTTTAAAAATTTCCCTAAATGTTTTGCATGTTTTTTCAATTGATTCCGAAAATCTATTATATCGTCAAAGAATTTAATGCAAATTTTATTTGGTATTTATTTAAAATCTGTCTAAAGCTTTTTTGAAATATAGCGGGGAATTTTTTATATCCAAAAGGAAAAAATTAAATTGAAAAAGAAAATTTGATGTAAATCAATTTTTTCAGATTCATTATCACCCGATTTAATGTCCAATAACCACTACAGAGGTCGATCATTGAAAAAAAATTTCGCGTTTAAATTTGTTAAAACTGCATCTATTCGGGGAATTTGGGTTTGCATCAAATTTTTGTGATAGCATTTAGCTTTCTGTAATCGATACATAATCGTGTACGAGCATTATCCTCTTTTTTTAAAAACCAATGTTATAGGGGCAGCGTAAAATTATAAGATGGTTTTATTATTCCTGCTTTTTAATAATTTAATTCTTTTTATTTCCGTATCATCTTTAAAAGATGTCCCATAGGGGCGATTTGCAATGGGAAAATTTTGAGGTAAGTATTATTTTAGGAATTACATTTAATTCGCCTACATCAAACTTATTTTTTTGCAAAAAAAACATGTTTTTATTTATCAAATAACAATAATATCATAATCACTGTTAGGGAAATTTTTTTATATTAAAAACATTATCAGTTTTCTTAGTGATAATTTTCTTTTACTAATTTTAAAAGTTTTAATTTTCTTTTTAAAACTTTTAGATTCATAATTTTTTAAAATTTTTTTCCCTTTTTAAAACTTTTTAATCACTAAAATTAATATTTTTTTCAAAAATACCATATTTTTTAGAAAATTTTAAAAATTTTTAGTTCTCATTTCTCTAGAGGAATTTAATATCTTTAATAATTTTTCCTATTTTCAATTGTAAAAATTGCCTCACTCACCTTAATTTGTATTGTGGTGGCAATTTTGTTTTGATAACTACATGGTGTTGTCCCCTTTATTTGGGATATTATGTTTTTTTTATATAATGTTGACATTTGATCCGTATTCCAAGAGGACCTCAACTTGTTTGAAATTGATTTTCCCTGATGATCATGGTTCTCGTTCGATGATGTTGGAATACTGTATTATTTTCTTCGGTTCTTTGGGAGGTTTGGGGCATCCGGTCGCAAAATTGTTGGTTGTTGTGGCAACGTTGGTTTGGGTACATGGTCGGCCGCTGAAAGAAAATGATGGGTGATTTGATAGTATGAGGGCGCTGATGGGAAAAAATACATTGTATCTTGGACCGGTTATGGTATCCGGTTTTGAGGTTGATCATTTCTCCAACCATCTTCCATACTTTGGGCTATGGGGAAATTTATTCGATGGTGAGGTATTCTTTTCACTGGGTACTTTTTGGGGATATAAATTCATTCCTATGTATTTTGATTTTTTTTTGGGTATCTAAAAGTTTCATTTTTTCCTTCAGTTCTTCTAAATTGCTGCAGCTTTGTAACTATATTTTATGGGTCTATTTTCCTTTTTAAACCATGATGTAGAATTTTTCAGCTTCTTCCATGTTTTTCCGATGCGATTTTTTTTCTCTGTAGAAATATTCTATGTGGAATATTCTACATAATATTCTTCAGAATATTCTTCTGTAGAAGTATTCTTTTGATGTTTTTTCTGTTTTAGCTAACTGAAGATGAATCTCCGCTGGATTGACTTGTGTGTTCCGAATTCCCGAATTAAATTATTTTTCAGTTCGTAAAAACTTTTAGGGATCGATTGTGATTTGATGTAAGTCTTCACAGCTCCCTCTACTAACTTGGTTATAAATAAGATTTTCTGTTTTTTTTGGTTTTAAACAAAGGAAACACACGTACTTTCAAAATTTCAAGGGAAAGTCTGTATTGGCATTTAGGGTTTTATTTTTGGAAAAGTCTGTGTAGATCTTCAAACGAATATCATTTTATAATGGTTTTGGTTGTTTTTAAATTTTTTTTCATCTGCATCTATATTTCTTTTTTGCTTAATTTTTTTTTTCGCCTCTTTGTGCCTCCATTTTTTTAAAGATAAATTTCTGAAATTTTGTTAGAAGACGATATTCATTCCTTGGAGGTAAGAGCGATGTTCTACTGGGGGTTAATAGGGGTTTCTTTCCTTCCGTACACCCACACACACAAAGAGTTCCTTTTTAAATTTCCGGGAACCCGACGTCTTCAGTAAAGAGGTGAAGGAAGAAAGGTTCGTTCTGGGTACCTTCCGTTCCGAACGCAAGTACGTAACCAATCACGCCAAAACGATCGTCAACGCGTGGTGTTGATACTAGTTCATATAGATATCACACCGCCACATACTCCCCCGCCAGTGTTTCGGCGAATAACGATACCATATTCGTGGCGAGTATGTAAGCAGTTGCGTCACTTGGTGGGTTGCGTCATTCGTGCGAGACGGCTTTGAGAATTGCGTCATTTGTGTGAGACGACTTTGATTGCGTCATTTGTGTGAGACGACTTGAGAATTGCGTCATTTGTGTGACGGTTTGATTGCGTCATTTGTGTGAGACGACTTTTGAGAATTGCGTCAATGTTTGACGGCTTAGTTGCTTGTGCGGTGGATAGATGGCGCCACGACTGCGGCGCGTGAAGGGTGCGGTTCCTTTGCACGGCCAAGGTCACCAATGAAGGAAGAAGAGGTTCATTCTGGGTACCTTCCGTTCCGAACGCAAGTACGTAACCAATCACGCCAAAACGATCGTCAACGCGTGATGTTGGTACTAGTTCATATAGATATCACACCACCACAGAGGTATAACGCCGTCGGAGTTCCGTCAAATTCTCTATAGCATTTATTAAGGCCGTATCACACGTACACGTTTCAAGCAATTTTTCGTTCAATTCGTGCAATTTTTACTCAGTTGCCATAGCAACCGCTTTAGAACAATTTTTTGCTAGCGAGCTCAAAAGTTGTTCCAAATAAAATTGCTTGAAATTCCAGCCAATGGGGTTCTTCGGCGCCCTACGTCATAAACAAGATGGCGGCTCCGGTTTCGTCTAACACTTCAGATATGCCGTATAATATTTTAATGGTGTATAATATTTTAACGGCGTATAATATTATAATAGAATGGTGCTCTATTTTTAGTTTACACCTATCAACAATTGCGCAAGCGAAATGAAAGAAATAATTTTGGATGTTCATTTTCCGAAGCAGAAAAATCGGCGAGTAATTTTTCAATGTGGAGATAGAGTGCGGCTGACGTCAGAGCGTGTCGTTTTGTTTACGGCAACCCTTCCCCCTCAGATTCGGCCAAAAATTGGACGAAAAAATTGCATGAAAAATGTACGTGTGATACGGCCTTTACGGTCGCGCGCGTGTTGGCGTTCATTTTAATTTTAAGATGATTTTAAGAATATATTTAAGTTTAAATTCTGAAATGCGTTTTCAGGAATCCTGCCGGTTTTATTTGACATGATTTTAGAGTCAGAAACAGACTTAGTTTTAAAAGAGGTCTTTATTTGATCAAAGTTAGACATCATCTGACGCAAATAGCGGAGAGGATAAAAGCACGCCACCGAATCTTAAGTGGGTTAAACACTTAAAACACCGATTGCGGCGTTCATGAGTGCTCTTAAAAGTTAATGCTGACAGATAGGGCTATTAAATATAACGATCTGGAATTAGACATGTTTATTGGCTAGGCCATATGTTCGGAAGAAATAAATGGGTCATTAGTTTGATACTTGAAGAGGTGAGGAGGTCATATAAAAGTGAATTACTAGCTAGGAATTTAATTTTTAATCTAATTTAATTATCCTTACATATATATATAGGGGGAGAGAGAGTCATTTTTTAAAAAAGTTTTTACAAATAATATAAAAAAGTAATTTAATAAAAGCTTTTAAAAAATTTATTCACAAGGCTATGTCCAGATTAATTGTATACGTTATATTCGTACATATATACTACATATGTGTCCAAATTCCAGACTTTTACTTTGAACAATTCACAACAGACTGCATACTGTTAGTAGGATACTTCAAAAATGCAACTAGAAGATATTTTTGAATTCTCGAAAAACAATCATAAATAGTAAAAGAAAGAACACGTCAACATCCACATTACATAACAGAAAATACTTTTAAAAAAAGAAAATGGAAGGGTAATTTATAATTTAATCTTATTTTAAATTGAAAATGGTGCAGAAAATTCCGAAGTCTAGTATGTTTCTGATTTTTTTCTTATATAAAAACTATTCATTTTAAATTTATTAGATTTGAGATGAATATGATACAAAGTACGAGAAAGAGGAGAGAGAGAGAATTTTCATTAAAATTTATTCGGAAAGATTAACAATTTTTTTACACAAAAAATTCGATTAATACCCTTACAATAAGTCAAAAGGAATAAAGTAGCTCTTTTACTTTTATTTTGTAGGAAATCTTTTAAATATTAAAACTATAAAATTAAATATTAATTTTAATTATAAAATTAATTATTAATTTTCAATTATTAAATAAATAATTATAAAATTAATTATTAAATAAATAATTATGAAATTAATTATTAAATAAATAATTATAAAATTAATTATTAAATAAATAATTATAAAATTAATTATTATTTTTAATTATAAAATTAATTATTAAATAAATAATTATAAAATTAATCATTAAATAAATAATTATAAAATTAATCATTAAATAAATAATTATAAAATTAATTACTATTTTTAATTATAAAATTAATTATTAAATAAATAATTATAAAATTAATCATTAAATAAATAATTATAAAATTAATTATTAAATAAATAATTATAAAATTAATCATTAAATAAATAATTATAAAATTAATTATTAAATAAATAATTATAAAATTTATTATTAAATTTTATAATTATTTATTTTAATTTTAAAATTATAATTTGATGCATTTGTTGGTACTTTGCTTGGATATACCACAAGAAATTTCTTGTATTGAAGTTCCTTTATATGAAAGCTATTGACATTTTTTACTTGTTCAGTTCCTTTTTTTAACTGTTTAAGAGGTAGAGGGGAGTATAAATCTTGTTATAATCATCATTATGAAATTATGAGTTGCATACTTATTTCAAAAATGCCTTATATTTATTTTATTATAACTATTATATTAACTTCTTCTTTAAAGGTTTACTTCAACACAGTGTATATTTTAAAAACACTGATGGGAAAAAAATCCCAACACCAAAAAGGAGTTGTGCTAGATAAACGACGTGTTTATACATTTGGAAGATGTTCATTAAAATTTCTCTCTAAGCACATAAGTGGCACGCTAGTAGCGTCACTATGAACATACAAATCAAATTAGCTTCAAATATGCATTGTGAAGATCATGGGCGTTATTTGTCGTCGAGAATGCTATTAAGAAGATGAGAAAGCCATGATCAGCACACAACTCACTAGATTTCTCTCTTCTTCCCTCAAATTAAAATTTATTCTTTATAATTACAGTATTTTTAAATGCAAAATTACTAAGGCCTATTTTTATTTGTTGAAAAATTTATGCTATTTACCTGATGACAGAATTCTTTCTTTGGAGATCCCGGAGCAGAATCTTTGTTATATTTTCCAAATTCCATACTCTCTGACACGCATGGCTTACGGCAAGATCTGTAAAAATAGGGCGTTGGATGCGATTTCTTGGCAAACGTATCGTACGGTGAATCATTGGCTGTAGAGTTGGAAAGTTTCTGAAAGGCTCTTCTGACGAAACTGTAGCAGGTTTCATTCGGACTGGACAGCTCAGAGCTGCTCTGGCTACTCGTTGCATTGGCTCTTCTGCAGTGCATCGCGCTATCTGCACTTCTGTATCGACCACGACCATTTCTGTATTTTTGCCTCTTTCTATTGACAGCCGCCGAATTCTGATGACTTTCGCTGTCAGAAATGTGCGAATATGCATGGTACACCAGAACGTCGTCATCACTTGTTGTGGTGCTGGTTAATTCACGCTCTACTGATGACCCACGGTCTGAAATTGACATAAAAATACAATTATTCTGGAAAAGTAATACATATATTTAATTCACGAAAACAATTAAAATATGTAATAGATAGAATTGGTCCCCAACACATGAATGAGAAAATTCCTCTAATGGGCTCAATTCATGTGATGTCATTTAGTCACAGGATAATGATAACCACGTCTTTTTAGCCAATCAGTTCAAAATCTCATGTGACGTCATAGTCACACGACAAAATGTAACACGACATGTGTTTCCAGGTAATCAGTTCATGCACCTCGTTGTTGCCAACTTTTGGTCTTTTCAAAATCTTTCTCTTATTTGATGTCTCTTTTGAGTTCAATGGAGAACACGCGTTTGTCTTTATCATGTGACCATCATGAATTGAGCCCATTGCAAATGACGAAATTTTCATAAATAGTTTTAAATTATAACGAGCTATAAATAAAGATAGATGCATCTTCCTCAGAATCCAAGTAAAAATTCATAAAAGAGTAAATTCTGAATTCATAATGTATATTGCTACCATTACAATTTTAAAATATGGATTAAAACGTATATTAACAAGCATTTCTACTTTCTTAAAATATTTTTACAATTATTCTGTTGTGCTGAGTAAATTGCCTCAACATGCATACATTTATATAAATCCTAACCTTCGTGCCCAAAGCTGCGGCTAACGACAGGCGTACAATCTGGTACCTTTGCCATGTTGAATTTCGTGGGACTCTATCTGACTAAGTCTGACAGGTGGCATTTTTTTTTTAGCAACAACAACAAATCTTAATATTTAAGTGCGGAAATCCTTGCCTCTTTAATAGACAGATAAGTTTGGATCAAGTTTTTTAGATAATTGGAAATAATGCACAGAAAAAAGAACATCCGTACATCATTTTTAAAAGAATGACTTCAAATAAATTTACTTTTAGCTAAAATAACTTTAGTCAAAAATTGTCAATTTAATTAAATATTCTTAAAGTTTAAGAAAGCAAAATAAATCAATATATGCAACATTAACACGAATCTTATATCAAATCAATAAAATAAAACGTTTGAAATTTCATCAGTCTAAAATTTTTGTAAAATTACATCATATTCTCAATTATTCCGTTGTGAAATGCCTTGGAAAGCCCTACTTGTAAGCATATTTGGCTGTAATTGCTTACTATTGTAACTAGGGATTACAATATCGGACCAAAAGTTCAATACCGGTATTCTTTAGGTTTTAATACCGGTAATGGAAATTTTAGAAAAAGAAAGAAAACGCAGGTGTTTCTTTGTTTTAGTTGCCAGTTCTATCAGAGAGTGCAAATATCACAAAAATGATGTGTAACTTATAAATTATAACAGTATGCAAAGAATCCCATAAAAGTAAAGAAACATCTTATTTATTTAAATCACAAAAAAGTGTAAATATCACTATTCAGTCTGTAGCCTGTGGTTTTCATCATATGAATAATGAAACCAAACCGAAGTATTATCAACTAATTTTTTATGTTCTCTAAAGTTATTCTTATTCAGCATTATGGGTTATTATTTATGATTATACATATATATATAAAATATCTGAAAATTTTTTTGAACCCTAAATTATGATATGCAAATACAATGTGAAAAACAAACTCACCAATTCAAAAAATATTGAAATATTACGCCCTTTCTTCACGACTACAACCTTGTTTTCACATATACGAATATGAGACTACGAATCCTGCGCGCGTGCAGTATCACTCTGAGCTGTAATAGGATAGTTTTGGCCCACCTACTTGGATGATTCATATGTATCATCACTTCTCTTGATTGTACGATACAATTATGTATTCCCAGTCCAAATAATTTAGCCCGTTAGGGAGACATAAAAACAAAAACGTATATTATTTTCTATGATGGCGATCCCTGAACATATAGTGGAAACAATTTTAAAAATTTCTTGTAAATACCGAAAAAATGGTATTTAAACTTGTATATACCGGTATTACAAAATTGTACAAATGGCTCAGAATACCGGTATTCGGTATACAGGTATTGCAATCCCTAATTGTAACCCCACTCAGGGTCAAGTGGGGAGAAGACTTGACGCTAACGCCGAGAAAAAACGCAAACAATGCGCTGCTCTCTCTAACGCTATTTAATAGATATACTTTAAAAATTCTCAATGCAGTCCATTAGCTCATTTCAATTCTTTAATACAACTCCGAACATCAGCATTAAGCAAAAATAAGTTTTAAATTAATATCTATAAATAAAAGATAGAAATGACAAAGTTTTAGAAAATTGCGTGGTATTGAAAGCTCTATGGTAATATTTAATGACAGTTTCTTAAAATTTTTTGATTTATCAAATATGTAATACTTTGAATTTTTTTAAAAAAAAATAATTCCAATATAAGATTTGTTTCGCACAAAATTTTTCCTTATATACTGAACCTAGATATTATATATGAAGGTATTTCTATGAAGATATATACTAGATATTACTATGGAGGATATTACTATACAATGCCAATCCGTCGAATAAAGTTAGGAAACTTTACGCAATGCTTGTATCATCTTGCAGTCTTTCTAATTCTCAAACCCTTTGGAATAAGTACAAAGAGCACACATGGCGGAAGATATTTTGAAACGTCTGCAGCAAGTACATGCAGATATGACTTTCACAATGAATACATCTACAACGAAACGCTAATATTAATTGGGGGAAGGTTTTCACAATGGTTCGGAAGAAGTTACAAGATTTTGAAATGAATAGTCCGCGACGAGTCGACGGAAATGACTTCGATAATGAAATTGCTCGAGAATTAGACTACGATTTTACAGCATTGCAACATAAAGTAACAGAATTAATCCCTCAATAAACTCCAGTCATGTTTTCTATCAAGTGTTACGTAAAATAAAATCCGGCAGTGGTGCACTCTTTTTTTCTCGACACCCCTGGAGGAACCGGAAAAACGTTTTTGCTAATCTTATTATTAATGTACGTCGAAAAAACCAGAAGATAGCATTGCTGTGGCTTCTTCCGGTATAGCCACGGCACTACTGACCGGCGGTCGTACTGCACATTCCGTTTTAAAATTACCGTTGAATCTTGCATATAAAGATTCACCCATTTGCAATTTCAGCAAAAATAACTCTCAAGCCAGAATGCTTCGATAATGCAAGTTTTTAATGTGGGATGAAAGTACGATGTCTCACAAGAAAACTGTAGAAGCGTTAAATCGAACTCTTCAGGATTTACGAGATAGTACAGATATTCTGAGAGAGATGTTTGTTTTATTGGCTGGTGACTTCCGACTAACTCTCCCACTAATCCAGAGGGGCACACCGGCAAATGAAATCAGAGAGCCTGTATTAAATCCATCAAGCTTATGGGCGAAAGTTGAAATATTCAGTCTGAAAACGAATATGAGAGTGCATCTTCATACTGACGTAGATTCGGAACATTATGCAGAGACGCTATTGAAAATCGGTGATGGATGTATGGACGCAGATGCTGAAGGTTATATTTTACTTTCCAGAGAATTTTGTAATTTAGTAGAAAATGATGTAGATCTTATTGCTCAAGTTTACCGGACTTGCAACAAAATTTAAATTGTGATCAGTGGTTGTGCGCAAGATCAATATTGGCGTCTAACAATGGTATTGTCAATAAAATCAACACTGAAATTTTAAAAAACGTCCGGGGGGAAATGAAGGAATATTTATCAATGGATATACAATCATGGATATAGAACAAAGTACTTCGTATTCCTTGGAGTTCTTAAATTCGCTTGAACTTTCGGGTGTACCTCACATAAACTTAACTAACGAAATGTACGTTATGTTTATGCAAAATTTCGATGCTTCTCAACTATGTAATGGAACGAGGCTTTGAATGACAAAACTAATGCAGAATATACTTGATGCCATTATTTTAACAGGTGTCGGAAAGGGGAAAGTGTTGTCATACCTCGAATTCCAATTATTCACATTGACCTACCGTTTCAATTCCAACGAGTTCAATTTCCAATCAAACTCAGTTTTGCTGTTACTATTTACAAAGCGCAAGGACAAACATTGTAGTTAGCAGGGGTGCATTTATGGCCAACTATATGTGGCCTATTCGCTTGTGCCCAATGCCCGAAATCTACCCATATTTACACCTGACCCGGATGATCATATAATATAGTACACAGTGGTATCCTAGAACAATATTCAGTTTTGAGCTCTTTTAAAGAGGATATTTATTAAACGTAGATATTTTCAACTTTTTAAAATATTAGTAGAGTTTAAGTTATATTGAATTTTCGTTGTTAACTATTAATATTTTATGTTGTTATTATTTGTTGTTAATTTTTGTATATAATAAAGTATGTTTTCAGTTCCTTAAACTAAGCTCAATTTCAGAATTTTTCAATTTTAATGGTCCCAGTCAAGCAATAAAAAAAAATATCGCATTATTTTATTTACTTTCTAATGATAATGATTGTAACTTTGATAGTTATTTAAAGACATTAGTGTGAGCGAAGTAGCGGGTAAAAGCTAGTATATATTTATATTAAATCTTCATTAACGAGTTAAAACGGGATATTAGACACTATAAGAACGGTATATAGTTTGTGACTAAATAAGCCAGACTAATAGACTTTTCAAGATCTAATGCGAATACAGACTTTATAACCCCGTGAGACGTAAGTGCTAATTAATTCCGCTTATGTCTCGCCATTCATACCTTATTGATTTCATCTCTGAGGAATTCAAATTGGAATTTCTGGCAACGAATAATTCTCGGATCGCATTGATCGATTGCTTTCCTATATTTAATTAAATGAAATTCCACGGAAATTTTTTTTTTCATCTTTTCGGAATTTTAATGCATAAATAAAAATCTACGTTTTCAATACAATAAGAAATGGATTTGGTTGATTTATTTTCGGTGATCTTTTTTACGCTTATAGTTCGCAGTTTGGTTGGTATATATTCGAATATGTAATTAAATATCATTTGGAGACAAATAATTAATGATACCTTTGGAAAGTTGTGTATTCTACATAAAATAAAAATTTTAAGTAAATTTTTTAAAGAAAGCTTTTTTTAAAATAATGAATCTTAAAATGAAGAATTTAAATCATTTCAGGATTTGGTAAAAGAAATCAAGAGAAACTTTGAAGTGGTTCTTAAAAACTTTGAAAAAATAAAACAGTTTAAATTCAACTATATCAATGATATTTCTTAGGTATTTCGATTGACAATATATATGAATTCTGTTTTTCCCCACCCTTATTTAAAAGAAATCATTTTTCATTAATATTATTAATACTCCCTTCAAAGAGAGGTCCCACTTAAAACGAACGCATTTTTTCCCGTTGATAACAAACTGTTAGTGCTGGGACTCAAAGAGATAACCTTTATCTTGTATAAAATTGTTCCAGTAAGCATATTAGTACAATGTCTTTCATACAATATTCGTTAAGAAATGCTGCTTCCACTAACATGGTACATTCTACATACTTCAAACTCTCTCTCTCTCTCTGGATGTAAATCTTGTTTTGTTTTTTACTTATCTGTTACCTTTTTGTATGTTGCTTACATTACAAGAGAAATTCTATCTTTCACATATTAAATTTCATTTCAAAATATTCTTAAATTCGTGTTTTGGTATTCTGCAAAATACCAGTAGAACTTTTATTTATACTTTTGCTCAGTTACAGGCGTTTTTAAATACCTTTTTAGATACCTATATTATTCTCGATTAAAATAAAATATATGTATTTATTAAAAACAGAATTCACATAAAGCTCTCCCTCGGCGAGTTATTTTGAGTAACCTTTATAAATATCTCTACTTTTTTGCTCTATAAATGTGAAAGCAGGTGAAAAACATTTTCATCTAAGAAACCACCAGTGTAAGTCTTTTTTTTGAAAATACCGTCGAAATATTAGAAGAGCTTAAAAATCCGAAATGTTATTTCAAAAATTTGTTTATCTTTACTTGTAGGAATTTCTAAACGATAAGGAAAACCTTCGGGAATTCGTAATATTTCAGTACTACAACGTAAGTAACGTAACAACAACGTACAACGTAATATTTCAGTACAATATAAACAGTACTGCCCCCAAAACTTTGGGATCTTTTTTAATATTGCTTTTGTACGATATGTATGATGCGTCTTTATTTTTTTCCGCACTTTTTTACCGAGATACATTTTAAAATCAAAAGTCATATGAATGAAATCCTGTAAGGAAAATATTAACCATTTCATATCTTCGGAAATATCGCTTTCACAACAGAAAAATAAAATTACATAAGTGTATCCTTTTTTTTTCAAATAGGAGACTTTATTGAAAAATAGAAAGTTTCATAAATAAAACATTTCGATCGGTAACTGTTTATTGATACTGAAACAGAGATAGATTCAATTCAGTTTCCCTTTTCTTTGAATTATTTGGATCGGACTTTTATTTATTTAGTTCTTTTTTAGTAAAAGTAAATTTTTGGAAAAAAAGTATTAGTGTTCTTTCTTAGAAATGTTGAATTCGAAAACAAGTGGAAAATTATTATTGCAGCGAGATCTATTGAAGAAACTTTGTAAAGTTGTTGAAAACTTTTCTTCGAACCATGACAAATTTCCGGAATGATTTTCTGGTTTTCAGGAAAAGAATTTGCTAAGAAAAGGAATACGATAAAAACTTAATAAGACACACATACTTGTATTTAAAATGGATATTCTTAACTATTTCAAAAAGATTGCATTTGCGATTTTTATTTGCTTGCATTTCCTTTTGGTAATAAAAAAATTGGAGTATATGAAATTCTTTTAATACACATACACGTATACAACAGGTGGCCCCAAAAGTAGTGCGCCTTGTTAAGAGGCGCGTCCAAAAACTAAGCCCCGTTTTAGAAAAACTCGCATAAAAAGCCTTTTTTCAAAACAAAATTTATTTTTACATGAAAGAGTTTGTCGGAAACTTTTTCCACAAAGTTACCACTATTGTTCAGACATTTGTCACAATCGGGAGAAACCAAACTTGTCTATACCCTGTTTAAAAAAAATGACGTCAGTGAAGAGAACCATTGATGAAAAGCTCTCTTTGTAGAGAGAAACTCATCACAAAGCAATCTTATTGTAAACCATCTGTTATCACAAATTTTCTCATGCACTTTTTCAGCCAAATTATCATTAACAAGAAGACCGCTCACTCCATGCTTCGTCACGAACATTGGTTCGCTCCATCATTGAACTGTTGAATTCACTTTCTCACAATTCCATCACTTATTACATTTTTCACCATGCACCTCTACTAGTTGACGATGAATTCAACGAGGTTAATTCATGTGACGTCATAGTCACATGATAGTGAAAGCCACGTGATTCTAGCATAATTCAAAACTCACGTGACGTCATAGTCACACGATAAAAACTATCTTGTGTTTCCAGCTAATCAGTTCACGTGCATCGGTGTTGCCAAGTTTTGCTCTTTGCCGAAACTTTCTCTTAAAAAATACATTGTATATAAAATGCATTTTATTTAAAAATATAAGCATAACTACATATACGACTTTTTTAAATTTAAAAATTTTTTGAAGAAATTTTCTTAACATTCTATACTTTATCAAATGTAAATTTGAAATTTTATCTGTTTGCAAATCACAGAATAAATTTACAATTAGTTTTGCAATGTCATTTGTTTTTGAATTCAATGGAAAACACGTGTTTGTTTTTATCATGTGACTTCATGAATCAAGTCCACTGGCTAAAAATTCCTTGCGCTCAAAAACATATTACAGAGAGAATTTCAAAGTCGGCGGGATTGGCAATCGTTTAAGCATTTGAATATATGTAAAAACCATACAATGGTATAATTGTGAAAATCGTATGAGGAACTGATGTCAAAGGTTGGCGAACTCCGATACTACCACTGCAATTGCAGAACAAATGTACTTAGTTTCCAGACACGCCTCGTATTTGGTTGGACCTTATTTCGCTTGGATTAAAGAGGCATTCGATGTAATATTGTTACGATAAGGTTCTATACAGCTTCAGCACTTATTGCTGTCCAGATTTGCAGCAATTTTTACCGAGATACTAAACTTACAAAGTAAGAGACGAATTACTCTGTAACCACTGTTTCAGTATGAACCGAGATTTCGAATTAAGTAGGAATTTGGGGCTTTTACTGCGGTGACCAAGACTATTATTGTCGGAAAATGAGCCCTCATGTTCTCTGAATCAATTCTGGATAATTTGGGATCTCTCGGATTTTAACATTGTCATCCTATAATATGTCCATTCTATTGGAGAAAAAAAATCCATTAAGTGGATGACTGGTCATAAAAACATACTTACGAAATTATCAAAACTACGTTTAAGGACCATGATTTTACAAAAAGCGGCGTATAAAATGGATAATATTTATGATATTTAGTGTCATTTAGATTAGAAAATGTATATAAAATTGTTTAGAATATTATTTACAATAAAAATTATTTAAGTACAAACCTTTTGAGACAAAAAATAAACATAGAATGAACCATTTCAAATATTCTCTTTTTATGAAAATATTTCTATTATGTAGCAATATTTTGTATGTAGCTCAGACTCTACTGAAGGCTCAACTAAATTTTGAAATATATAATAACTTAAATTGGGTTTATCCATGTTTACGACAACAGAGGGAGAAATTTTAAGAAAAAAAGCTGGTAAATTATTTTAATTGGTTGCTTAACTCCCCAGAAAATAAATGCAGATTTTTCAAAATAGTTCAGACTTTCTGGAGAAGTCTACGCATATAAGCCTACACACACACAAAATATTATTTTATAAGCATTTTTTGTAAAAGGAGAACATTTTGAAAAAAGGTTATTCTAAGTTAATTTTTTGCCAAAATATTGCATTTAAATAAAATTTTTGTCAGTATACCAGCTAAACAAATTTTATACTCACATATATTCTATTAAAGTGACATAAATATCATGAAAATTATCCATTTATGCGCTTTTTAAAATCATGGTTCCGAACGTAGTCGGATACCTTAAGCAAATCAGTGATTCAACTTTATTGTCGCATAATAATGTTGATTCTGGGCCGTAGCTATTGAAGCAAACATTGGGGTTTTTCAAACTTTTGGTTGTGAGCCGGTTTATGATGGCAAATAACACCGTGAACTGCTGGGGTTTTTAATAAAATAAAAAATTACAGATAACTGGAACCATTACATAAGTCATTGCGACAGTTTATAATTATTTACTTACTGTATTATTTGTATGTAAAGATAAATTATATTATTGGAGTTATATGTATAAGTAAACAAAACTCTGAGCAAAATCACAGAAAATTACAAAAAATAATCACAAAACCATTGCATATTGAATCAAAATTTTAAGAAATGAGTTCTCTAATTACTATAATACATATAACTATAAATTTTTTTTATTTAGCATATAATTTGAATAAGAAACTTGCTGCTGATCAATTGTGGGTTATAAATTAGTCAAGTTAGTCAAAATGATGAAACATTGCTATATAATTATTATATATATACCACAAATTGATATTATTAAACACTTAAAATAATATAGCACATAGCACAAAGCAAGATTAAATATTTTTGTTAAATCATGGTTAGAACCGATTTAACTAAAAAAACTTAACACTAACATAAATGTTTCTTTGCCCATTGAGTACATATAAAAAGCAAAACACTTCCCTTTTATCTTGAAATATAAAATAGCAGTTGTTATATTGTGTAATATTTTTCAATAACATTTTCATTTTGACATATTTCTTTTGATATGTCTCATGACATGAAAAATATATTTTCATTCCTTACTTCAAGGAGCTCTGTATTTTCTCCGTCATGTATTCAATAAAGTATAAAAATTCTTTGGGGCTATTTTGTTCTGAAATTTAAAAAATATATAATCCATTCTCGGAATTCTTCTTCAGATAGAAAATTGTTCCAACATGTTTTAATATTATACAATAGCCATTTTTTTAATATTCTGAATTTTCCCATTATTTGTTAAAATAATAAAATGTTTCCTACGCATTGTATGCTCTTAAATAGTTTTGAAAACTCTGCGTGATTGAATGTGTTTTATGTCACACAAACTTATATCAAAATTCTTACATATTTCTATATAATAAATTATAGTTTAAAAAAAACTTAAAAACACTCTTTTATCGAACTAAAAAGTAAAATTAATTCTTAATATAAGAATAAAATGATTAACTAGAAAATTAATGTCGTGGTAAAAGAGTGGGGTGCTCGATATCAATTGCTATAATTTCTTACTTGTTCTATTTCGAAATGAAGAGTTAGTGTAAAAATGTAATACAAAGAACCCCACGCTTTTACCACAATGACATTAATTCTCTAGTTAATCATTTTATTCTCGCCAAATTATTTTTACCTTTTAGTTCGATTTACTGTAAAGCGTATTTGTTTAGTTTTTAAACAATAATTTTATTTTCATTTTTTTTGGTTTTAAGTCTACAATAAAGGGTGTTTTTATTTTTCAACTATTCTTTTATTAATTATTGAAATGATCTTAAAACCGTCATTTTAGAATCTGGAATACCATTGGCATCCTATCTCAATTACGTCATTTGACCTGGTTTAAAATGTAAGGTGACTAACTGAAGAAAATCTGCAAAGAACTAAGTTTGAAAGTGTAAAGAGCAATGATATTTTTCACTAAAAAGAGCTCAATATTCTTTCTAAAACTTGTATCGGCATCAGTTTTAAAATACGCTGTTTTGAATCGAAGAGTTAGTAGTATTTATTCAATTGAACTCTGGTGAATTCTGAGCTGTTTTATAGTCACCAAATCTGGAAATGGGAAATCATTAATCCTGATGATCCAGATCAGGACCGTCAGTATTAAATTATTATATTGTCGTAAGTTCTTGACAAATATTGCAAAATTTGGAGATTAATCTGACAGTTGAAGTGGTAAAACCAAGTTCAAAAGATTCCCCAGGTATACAGGTACGAAGCTGCAATATTCAACAGTGAAACTGAAGTTTGATCTTTTTGTGTCTTACACCGGCCTAAAACAATTTTAAGTTAGTTATCTCCTGTACATTATTTTACACAATTATTTGCAACTGTATTTCAGTGCTGATAAATATTTTAAAATTAGTATCTTGAAAATTTCATTCAAATTAACAAATGTGTTTCCTTATTGCTTAATGATAAATTAATCCTTATTGTTCATTAAACCTAAATATGTAATAAGATATTTTTGTATATTAGGCTTAATCATTCTTATTTAACTTCAGTTTTAATAAAATGAATTTGTCATTTAAAATAATTATATAATTTGTGAATTGTATATGAGCAAATCTCTATTTCAAGGAATATAATGGTAATTTATAATGCAGAATTTCAATCATTATTATATAAATGTATATTTTTCCAAAATTATATGTTAATCAATATCCTTCTCAGTTTTAAATCAATTTAATAATTATTGAAATTAAAATTTTAGTTTTTTTTTACTTATCTTAAATATGTGTGTAATACAAAGATACATCACTAAAAAGAGAGTGTGTTTAAAGTTACAAAAAATTAGATTACTAATTTATAACAATGGTTGCTTCGAATAAGCGTCTTTTTAGAATAGGTATGTGGCAAAAGGCAAAATCGATTCTTTGTGACCTATAGAAAAGTCATAAAAATTTTGAGGGCATTACTGAGGTACCGCCGATTAATTTAAAAGTCATCAGTCATATATTATTAATAAATGACGTATCTCATTGATTTAATAATTCTCAATTTTTATAGTTGAAACCAATAATTCTGCGATCTTTTCGTATGTTTGATTGGATTTATTTTCATACGTATGTTGAGGCTCGAATTCAATTATTTATGCACAATATAAAATATTTCATACCAATAAATATATGAGACAGTTGACAAATGTTCTTCTCATTACATTTAGTTCACAAGTTTCCATCGACTTGCGTGAGGCTTAATTTTTGCCTAATATTAAAGAATAACATTAAGTACAGTTTCTGAATTTACTACTTTCTAAAGAAATGAAATCGTAATTCAATCCCGTAATTCTATAATCACCTATAATAAACCTCGAAAATGTCTATATCATCTACTGAACTAAGCCAATATTCGTATGGTAACGGTACCCGAGGATCAGATCGCAAGTTCGCGATGGCGTTGTTTCTATCGTGTCGTGGTTTTCAGTCTTAATACATATATAAAAGCTCTGATATACTTTAAACTCGTCGTTGTGTAAAATCCTCACATTAGCATTGTATGGAAGTTCGAAGAATGAGACACCAACTTACAGTACAGTTACAGGTTTTGTGAGATATAGAGTAACAAAGCCTATTATCCCCTGATCACAATCATACTAGATACACTCCATGACAGTAAACAATTATCCCTTTTTAAACGTTATTTTCTCAATTTTCTAATATTTATTTGGTATTTGTCGTTGTAGCTTAAGCCACCTGATCAAACAATGCATTAGATGAAAGTCACAATTCATCTTTGCTAAGGGCTGGAATTTTTTACGCTGAGGTCGATTTAGCGCCAAAGCTTCGAGCACCATGCAGGTGACAGCACATTTTGCGTGATTCCCAATTTTGAGGAACTTGCCCTGAGGTGGTGAGATGGAAACTCCCACTATCTTTACGCTTCCAGCCAACCTCGAGAGGACTTGTCGGCTTATTTATTTAAATTACCCCAGGCCGCGAAGGCACTATACATCTACCGCTTCTCGGATTTGGCTCAGACCTACGGCACCGCAATTAGCGTCACTTACCACTGTACCCGATGGGCGGCTCTCCCAAAAGGGGCACCAACTTAGATATTGTTCTCAAATTTCTAAGATGCAAGAAAAGGTTCAGGTTTCGTTATCAAAGGCCCTGAAGTGTTGTTTTCTAATGAGATATTAATGAACATTCAATTTACATTATGGCTTTCTGACGGTTTAATGCCAAATCTACTTCACTACCTATTACCGGTCAAATGACCGCTTTTCAAATAAACGTTGCATTCTTTTCTAGTTGATTATAAATAATACAGAAATCATCATGGGCAATAAGACAACAAACAATTATTGTCATGTAATAACTAGAAAACTTTTATTTTATTTATTTATTTGGATCTTAAGCATACGCATTTTTAAAAAACAACAACAGAAATTGAAAACTTATGTTTTACTTCGCAGTAATTTATGTAAATATCGTTATTTAAATTAGAATAAATTATATTCCTCAACGAAGTTTTTACATTCGATCGAAAATACACTCCTTACTTTGTCCTTTATAACACTGCGCTTCGTATACCTCGTTGTCCCTGATATTTCTCTAAAAATAATATCAAGCGCGGATTTTTCAGGTTCAGAATCTTCTTGAAAATTTTCCCAAAAGTTCCATCAATTGAAATTTCAATATTCTGAGCGTTCTCCTTTTCTTCACATTCGTCGTCGGAACAGGAGAATAATCTCATTCTTTTTCATACCCCTACGCATATTTACGAAATTCTCTTCCTCATTATCAGTGTCGAATTGCGCTCAGAGTCGGCGTCCAATATATAAATCATATAATATATACCGTCCTCCCACGGAATTTTCTTCTTCGTCTATTTCAGAGCATAGATCGCTTATATTCCCAATCCATTCCCAACAAGTGAATGGCTACATGTTTTTACTGATGGCTCCCTTCTAGATAAATATCATGGTGCTGGAGCCGGTGTCTTCTGTGAATTGTTCAGCTTTTACCTACCACTAGGTATTTTTACTCTTCTCGACATTTTCCCTCCCTTCTCTCAAACGTCGTTGCCACTCAAAGACCTGCTTCGCGATAATGTATCAATGCCTTACACGTAGCTAACGACATTTTCGTAAATTCTAGCACTCTTTCCCGAGAGAACACAAAAATTTGATATTCATTCTCTTCTCAACAAACGGGATTTCTTTCAATCACCGGCTACTAAATGAATCCGCCTACAAAATACGACACCAGGCCGAACCACCAATCACATGACTTGGGGAAAACATTTTTTGAATTAATTTACTTGGAAACTTTCTCCAAAATATAATTTATCAGGCAAATTTTGCTTGCTTCAATGGTATATATAGAAATAAAGATCTTAGATTCGCCTTCTTTAATATTCCCCACCATTAGTGTGACAATTCGCAAATTAACGTTAACTTTTCAACAACATAGATGAATCGGCAATTTAAATACTCTCTCACAAAATCCTCTTCTCCAATACCACTTTTCTGTGAAGACCAAAGAGATAGCCTGGTCACACAACCCCAGACTTTAAAGTATTTCTCTCTTGTTTTCCTTTTCATTTTTTCTCACAAGCGCAACGCTAACATCGGTGAAATACTTTGGGCTCTGATTGGTTACTCACTTTTAAATCTACTTGCATACCCCTGCCGAACTGCCTCGGCCAATCAGATCTATTCCACTTTTCAGCACTGCGGCTTCGACTCACGTTTCTATCCAACTTTTCGCTCAAGATCTACAGTTTTTGACTTGCATCGGATTGGCTTCTAGGCTAACTCCGCTCGCACTTTTTTACTTCATTTTCACTGTTTTTTCCCTATTTTTTTTAAAGCTCTTTTTTATAATTTAATTTATTTTCTCCATCCCAAGCAAATAAAGATTTTATTATTCTATAATTTTATTTTTTAAAATTCAAATTTTTTTTTACAATGGGCAAATGGTAAAACTCTAAAGGCATTTTCAAAAAATTTCCTGATAGGGGGGTTGAGACCGACAGGGTCCCGAAATTTTTCCAAACCAGTTTCTCCCAAAATATATAAAAAAGGGAAAAAAACGAGTGACACAGAAACGTTATCGTAGTCGTTCTACTGCAAACATTTTTCAAATTATAGGCTCGGTCCGAGAACTTTTGAATCCTACTTCGTAGGATTATCAGGAAAAACGAAAGAAGAAGAGATACATATTTAAAAAAGGGAAGGTAGCTGTATATTATAAATAAAAAGTTGTGCAGTAAGTTCAAGAATATTGAAAACCTGGAATTTAAGAATTTTGATTCAAGTTTTAAAAGTGGTCATAGACCGCTCTGGTAGGTTTAGTGTTAATCGAGACTATATTCATGAAGTGCTTTTAAAAAACTGTTTCTAAATTTTGTTTTTGACTTAAATGGAATCAATTTGGATAATTGAAAAGATTTTTAAATGCATATTTTAATTTCATTTGAATACATTTCGACTTTGATTAAATGAAAAAGTAAATCTCCGCTTATTTTGTACTACTGCATAGGATCGCTGTTAACATTCACTTTTGTTTAAGAACAAATTTTCTCAGCCCTGTTATACTAAAAGCTTTAATTCAACCATCAATCTTCACTACATGCACAAACATCTTTTTTTTTATTTCAAAATTTACTTAAAAACAAATATTTTTCTAGATTGAAGATAATCCCTTTATGAAATTCTAAACATAGATCTGAAAGCTATCCCAAGCAATATAAATTGTAAAAGCTTTCATATTTGATCAAATTTCATACTAGTAATCTAATTGCAGAAAGTACAGAAAGGTGATGAAGAAGAATTTTCATGTAAGCATAACATCCATTCAATGTTAGCAAATTCATCTGATGTTCAATCGATTTAAGTAAAAGCTTTTTCTAAGAAAGCCTTTCCATTATCTTGTCTTTATCCTATTCTATAAATAAAACTACAGTGGAGCATATTAGATTATTGTAGGCGAGTGGACTGTGAAATAAATTAAATTTTAGCAACAAAGATGTTAGTCTTTTTAATAAAATAAAGTGCTTTTAACAAAGCTAAGTGCTATAACTAAGAAATATAATAAATTATGCTCTATTAATAACTTTGAGGAGGCAAAATATGCAGTTGAAAGAAATTAATGAAAGCGAAAAATAATTGATTAACATAAAATTTGATTTTAAATCCTTCAATTTATCTCTTCTTTATTAAAAAATAACTACTGTTCAAAATACCTAAATCTACGTTGAGTTTTAAAACAAACTTTTGGATAATTATTACAAGTTCAGATTAACTATTACAATTTTCCAATGAGAACTATCCATATATTTTTATCAAGTAGTTTAAAAAAATGCGTCACGTGATTAAACTTTCAGCAAGCAATTAGAATGACCAATTTTATTGACCTTGTAAGTGTTTATTTTAACCACCAACCAAAAGGGTTGCCGCAAAAAGTCGGGGCACCCTTTGACGACTGGGACGAAAAGGAATCGCTAATCAGGATGACTTTAAGCCATTTTTATTCATGTTCTTTGTTGATTGCAATTTGCGGAAGAAGGGTCGCCGAATTTTTCCCAATTTACGGATACATTTTAAAATTTAAAAAAAGGGGAAAAATTTTTAAAATTTTAACACTTAAACCCCTTTCCAAAAAAGTTTTCGATTATTCAATTTTTTTTAAATCTTTTTATTAAATATACAGACGAATTCCAAGGAAATTAATTTTTCAAAACATTTGTTAAATTTATTTTATTTTTGGCCCCATCGTTTTTTTTAAATTTTTAATGGGCTGCGGATGGGTTTTACCATTACAACCCAAAATAATTCCCCCGAAGCTGGTATCCTTTTCAATGCGGCACCATATGCGCGGATACCCAATCACCGCAGTCAATTTTTTATGCCCTTTTTTCCACAGAGGGAGACACCTGAGTTCTGACGATGCGAACCCCCGCAAAGATTTACTTGCCGAGAGCCCCAAGCCAAACAGACACAGGGATGGATTTTTTTCCAATGCTGATAATCATACGGCATGGTCGTTGTCGAATTTCTGCATCATGAAACTCCACCCACTTGGGTCGGGGTCGAACCTGCCACTTTGGGTGCAGAAGGTCAGCGATAAACCAACCACGCCATCCAGCCGGCTGTCACATAAGTAAATTTTATTTTAATTCAGCAATGTATTTAAAATTTAGAAAAATGCTCAAAAATTTCAAGCACATCCATCATCCAAACTTAGAGAATTTGAAATTTTTTATTCTCTTTCAAATCATTTGAATCACGGATTGATTTGATATTCCCAGTTGACATTTGAAATGAATGGAATTTGATGGCAAGGGGAAAAAATTAAAAAAAGAAAAGGAAGCATGTATCCAGCTGTGTTATAAGACAGATCGCGGAATATATTCGCCTACTTACTTCACAATTCATGTTTAAAAAGCTACAAAAAGAAGACGAAATTCGCTCTCTTTTAAAGTTGTTTTTTCCAAAAAGAATTTAGGTCATAGAACAAAAGAAAGACAAGGGTGTCACATTAATTCTAGAAGATGAATAATATAACAACTGCTTTGAATAATGAGATAATTAACTTACCTTCGCTGCTGCTTTTCACTGGTTCGTGCCACGGTACTAAAACGTCTTGGGAATCAAACTGGAAAAGATAAAAAATCAGATTTGTACAACAATTATTAATTATAAACAACCAGAGAAAAATCCCTGATATAAAAATGTAAATGGGGCCTCTTCTGGGATACTAGATTTTGACTTTTTTGAAATTAATTTGTTTACCTTTTTTTCACAAATTATATGTGTTATATTTTAATAATTAAAACCCCTTTTTATCTTTTCTTTCTTTTTATTTAATTCCTTTTTAGAGACATTTTTATTCCCCGGGAAAAATACATTACATAAGTAGTTTAAGCAAGCAGTATAAAAGTTTTGTTATTCTTAGCAGTTATGAATAATTCAGTTAGCTAATAACTAATTCAAAAATTAAATGAAAAATTAATTTAACTAGCGAAATATCTTGCGCTTTTAGAGGGGAGGAGAGTGTGTTCGCTTAAAAACTGGAAAATTATGTTACTCACATAACGCAAATCATGACTTAATCTTAAATGTTTAAATAAAAAAAAATTACAATTTTTTTAAAAATTTATTTAAGAAATGAAAAAAAAAAATCAATAAATGTTCACAACTATCAATATATTTCATTTACAATTTCTGTTCGTTTAAAAATGCATTACTATTTAGAAGCTTCAGATATAAAAGGCATTTTATCATGAATACACAGTGTGCCTTCTAAAGTCCGTTGTCACTCTAATAATTAGAGCTATTGTCATAAAAGTGCGTAAAGTTGACATGCGCTACACAAAAATCTGCCAACAGCGCTACCTGGCGGATAAATTTGGAGTTAGCGTTCAGATCTCAAAAATAGTACGATACACAAAAAATGTCCATTACAAAGTTGTTCAGGATTATTCAGCGACCAGAAATAGACAGCGCATAGTATTAGGTGCAAAGTATGCCTCACATTCGTCCATATAATGTTGGCAAGAAACGTTCCAAGCGGTTCATGGTGACGTTTGCACCAATCATAACGTCACCTTTTCTCTTTTCTTTCACGTTATGTTGCGTTCCAATTTTAGGAGATACGAACCAAATAATATGCATTTTGCACCTTATATTTTTAGTATTATTTTACGGAAGGTGTTTTCTTTTACTAAATGAATGACACTGAACAACTTTGTAATTGACTTTTTTCATGTATTTCGTACAGTTTTTGAGATAAGAAAGATAACTCCAAATTTATCCTCCAGGAGGCATTGTAAGCAGTTTTTTTTTGTGTGTGTGTGTAGGGCATATTAATTTTACTATACCTAGACCCCAATTTTATGATTATATCTCTTGCCATTTATAGATTATTTGGGTGACTAGGGATTTTAGTGGGCACACCGTGGTAACAAAACATGTAAAGGCCAACAAAAATATTTGATTTCGATCTCATCGACAAACGTATCATTGCAATTGTAAATGTTAAAGAAGTACCTGGAATCGATGTCATATAATTAAAGGAATTCTGTTAGCAAAAGAAACCGGAATTGGTCTTCGTTATCGCAGGTGAGAAAAGTAAAAGAACTCTGGGAAAAAATAAATGTTTTCCAGTTTTCTACGTAAGATACGAAGTATTTGTTTTTTGAGTAGAAAATGCTCCATTTGCACTTTGTTTCTTAATTGGGTTTCTACGATCAAAAAAATATCTGGAGAACATTCCACGACTTCATTAATTAGATAGAGCTTGATCTTTACTCTATAAAAGGAACTTTTTGGATAATCAATGTTATTTTTTATTTGTTAGTGGGATGATACGGCAAATAAAATACTTTCTAGAACATAAGTTAACGACGTGAAAAGTAAAATCGTTGCGTTGGAGGTTCTTCTTTTATTGATTTTTTTTTTTTACCTTTTGCAGCATTTACAATAAGTTTTTAGCATTGTTTTGGAATAAGGCATTCGATGTTTTGTTTTATGCCCTTAACCGGTTTGCCCGAACATCATACGGGCTACTGATTTGCTCGTACTGTGCACGGGTACTGATATTTTCTTTCTTTGATTTGGGCGTATTTTTAATACTTATGGGTAATATTATTTAGTACTACTATTTTGAAAAGGTGATGCGGTTTGCCTATGGTACTGAATTGCTTTTCATCCGGTGTTTAATTTGTAGTAAAGACAATTTTTTTTTTTTTTTGATGAAGGTAGGAATTTAGATCTTTAAAATTACTGTTTTACTGTTTTCAACGCTTTTACATTCAGATCGGTGACTTTAAAAATTGTGGATAACTCAAACAACAAAAACACTTTTTGTGTGTAAAGAGAAAATAAGTTTGGATTACAATTTCAGAACTGTCTGCTGATTATCTGGATAATTCTTCAGAATAATCGAAATAATCACCAGATTTCTTCACACACACACATACACATACACAAAGCTACCAACTGCTTGAAAAAGTACTAACATAAAAATTTTTCTAAGATAAATGAAAAATTCTTCATAGCATGCTGAGTGTACTTGCAAAAATCAAACATTAAAGAGTTTTTGTGTTTCGCAATTGTAAAACAAAGGGTGAAAAACTTTAAAAATTAAAATTAAAATAAAATTCTTCCATTTTCTCATTCTACTAATTATGGTCTTTAATTATACACAATACAAAAATGCACCCTTTTTGAAACATTTTAGGTAAAAAAAAAATGACAGGGTACGGGGTTAAAATGCAAGAATTGTAATTGATTCAAAAATTGCGCTTCCTAGTTTTTTCTTCCTATTTTTTTAAAAAAAATTATTTTATTAATGAATTGTGTTCTTACTAGCGAAGTTTGGTATTCTGATTTCCAAAGAAACTGCTTTCCAGTGAAAAAGGAGAAATCAGAAGTGGAATTAATGTGTCAAATGAATAGTTCTATTCAAATTTACAGAAACATAAAGTTGTGAGAGAGGCTTTTTCTATACGTTTTCACGAGGTAAAATGAAATTCGGACACCAAATGTCACCAACTATCGTATTTAACTACATATCCCACAACTCTTTATTAACATTCCTGGAAATGAATTCTTGAAACCCGAACACATAAAGGAGCAACAAGGAACATTTTTCTGTAAAATTTCCTTATAATATTCATGAAACAAAAGGGTTTGTTCAAACTCGTTTAAAATGCAAAAAAAAAAAATTTAAAGTAACGTATAAACAACTAGATGTAAGTCATCGTTTTACTTAAAATAAAAATGAAAGGAATCAATCTAAACTCTGGCGAAATGCCAAATTAAATCTCGATTCTTGGTTTAACTCAGCGCATAAGTGAGAATTTGTTTCTCTCGGGGGTGTTAATTTTGTCTCGAGGGCTGAAAATATAAACAATTTTCAAATAAGTATAATTCTTTGAAATTAAAATTAAATAATTCGAATCTTTTAAACATCATTTATAATGGAATAAGGTTTCAAAAAAGTACAAAATGTTTAAAATATAATAATAATTTTAAAAACAATAAGTATACATGAAAATAAGAAATATTTCTCTAATAAATGATTAGTAATTTTTACGTTGCGTATGCTATTTTCTAAAATAGTAGTCTTTGATGTATAAAACTTTATCATACTCTTTAAACCCTACCTGATTTTAGTATTATATATTTTTTGTATTTAAAAATATTTGAAAAATATTGAAATTTTTTTTAAAAAGTTAAAAATGTATTTTTTATTTTTTAAAATATAGTTTATTATATATTTATATAAAAATAGCTACAGCATAATAAGGACACATTTAACTTTATAAATCAACTTATTTCTAGTAATTAGAGCTGCTATTTAGAAAATATTATGCGCAACGTAAAGAATAAATATTTCTTACAGAAATTTTCTTATTTTCATACTTACAATTTTTAAAATTAT
>BMAV01017343.1:0-23645 GCA_019973955.1 Trichonephila inaurata madagascariensis | reverse complement strand
GAGTTTAGCCCTGGCAAAAGGGGGCCCCCCCCTTCCCAATCTTTTTCCTCGATTTTGGGGTCCCCGACTCACTCATGGG
This sequence comes from Trichonephila inaurata madagascariensis, assembly GCA_019973955.1. Taxonomy (NCBI): domain Eukaryota; kingdom Metazoa; phylum Arthropoda; class Arachnida; order Araneae; family Nephilidae; genus Trichonephila; species Trichonephila inaurata. The sequence goes on along the minus strand of BMAV01017343.1, from coordinate 23,566 downwards.
GGACCCTCACAAAAGCACATATTCGGAAGGTCTCGTCGAGTACTTTCGGAATATATATTCGTTAGGCCCCCCTCGGGAACCCCGGAGGGGCCCAAAACTAGGTTTTCAAAAAAAGGCGACGGATTTTCAAAAAAGAACTCTGGGGTGCGGAAGGGGCAAGTCTTTCTTTTTTTTTTGATTTTTTGTAATCGGTCCCAGAACGAAAGTTATCAGCGTTTTGGAAAGGGCCCCATTCCCGGAACGTTCAAAAATTCATAAAAATAAATTACCGGTCTTTTTTCCTATGTATTTTTTGCGAGAATCGGAGTCTTTTTTTGGGACATTTTTAAAAAGGTGTTCTTTCAAAAATTATTGGGGGAAAAATGAGCTTTCCGGGAAAAATTTTTCCCGTTTTCCCGAATAAAAATTTTGGTGGTTTTCTTCCCTTTTTAATTTGGGAAAATAGGGGCTTTCATTTTTCTTCAAAGGTTTTAAAAAATTAAAAACACAAAGTTTTAAATAAAGTGTTTCCAAAGTGGGGATTTTGAAAAATTTCCCCTCTTTTTAGGGCATTTTGGATCGTCGTAATTAAAAAAACCAAAAGGGCCACACTCAAATTTTACAGATTAAAAAGGTCTCGTCAGGTCACAAAAATGTATTGTTGGGTTCTCGAAGGGGGACCCGTGGCCGGGGGAAATCTCACACGGGCGGCCCGACTCCTCAGACGGAAACGGGGGGGCCTACCCGCAAACGGGGGCCATCCTCGAAATCTTTACATATTCCGAAAGGTCTCTCAGTCCTTCGAAAAAAGGACTTTTGGGGAACGACAGTCCCCAGAGCGAGCCCCGGAAGGGTCCCCGATCGGCCGAGGGCGACAGGGGGTCCCGGAACTCCGGGGTCCCGGAATTTCGGCTCGAAAAATTACCGCGGGTGCTCGGGGGTGGAGGGAGAGCGCGACTCCTGAGAACGAGTATCCGCGACGGGGGCCCCGCATTTACTCTGAAATTCCCGGGGGTTTCCGTTTTACGTTTATTCAAACGCTCGTAACTCCCGAACCGCGGGGAGGGCGGAGAAGCAGGTTTGCGTTTTTCGGAAAGCTTTTCTCGGCAGAACGCAGCGGGCGGAGTTTCAACGACGAGCGACCTCGCGGGGACCGGGGGCCCCGAAAGCGCCGAAGACGAAACAAATTCGTAAAAAAAAAAAATAATAAAGTTTTTCGTTCCGTCTCCGGATTCGCACGCGTCTCGCGACGGAACGGGAGCTGACACGGAACGCGAGAAGCGCTTCGTTCGGGAGAATACGCTCGTTCTCTCTAAAAAGTGGTAAAACACACGATTTTCCCTCATAAAACAAAACGGCCCGACGGACAGCAGCACTCGTCGCGCGTGCGGAACGGCAGAGATCTTTTCTTTTCTTTAAAGTTTTTCGTAAATCGATTCTGGAACGAAGTTATTCGAAAAAAGAAACGAATTCCGAAGCGCACTTCCGGAACAACTTCGAAATTCATAAAAAATAAATTACCGGTCTATTTTTAAAAACTTTATGTACTTTTGCGAGTAATCGAGAGATCTACCTTTATTTGGGACATTTTTGAGGAACAGTGTGTTCTTTCAAAAGTTACTAGAGGAAAATGAGCTTTTCGGGGAAAAAATTTTTTCCCGTTTTCCCGAATAAAAAAATAATTTACGGTCGGATTTTCACAAATGACACTTTTTAAGTGTGCGCGCACCCAATCAAGAGGGCTTTCATTTTTCTTCAAAGTGTTTCTAAAAGCAAGGTTGTATAAAGGCAGTTATTCAAAATAATGTTGCGAAAAGTGGGGGGTGACAAAATTTCGCCTCCTTTGTACGCATTTTGGATCGTCCATAATTAGAGAACGAAAGGGCCAGACTCAGTCTTTGCCAGATTCACAGAAAGTCTCGTCGGTAGATCACGAAAATATATTCGTTTGGGCCCCCCTCCAGGGGCGAGGAATAGAGGGGGCCAAAAACTGGGTTTTCCCGAATAAAAAGAACGGCTCATTGGATTTTCAAGAAATATGACTCTTTACGTGCGGAAAAGGCCTTTCCGGTTTTTAAAAGATTGTGTAAATAGGTGCAGGGAACGAAAGTTATTCGGAAAAAAAGTGTTTCGTTACACACAAACGGTCGCGCCCGGTCAGGAGACCCAACCACGGTAACTCTCGTGTTTACGGGAGTTTCCGCACCAAACGATACCGCGGATACGTCTCGTAGAGTGGAGACACCCGTAGGAGTTTAGAAGCCTGTGGCGAAAGGGGGGCCGCTGGGGCCCTTCAATCTGTTTTCCTGCGATTTTGCGGGTCCGCGACTCACTTTCTTATAGGGGGCCATCCTCACACAAAGCACATATTCGGAAGGTCTCGTCGAGTACTTTCGGAATATATATTCATTCGGGCCCCACACTCCAGGAGAGCCCGCGGCCGAGGGTCCCAAAACTAGGTTTTTCCCGAATAAAAAAGATCGGCTCGACGGATTTTTTCAAAGAGAGGAGACTCTTCGGGTGCGGAGCGACGAGATCTTTCTTTTTTCTTGAGAGTTTGCGTCAATCGGTGCACAGAAACGAAAATTATCGAGAAAACATGTTTCGGAAGGCAGCGCACTTCGGAACGTTCGAAAAATTCATAAAAAATAAGTACCGGTCTATCCGTAAACCGCGTACTTTGCGAGAATCCGAGAGATCTACCTTTGGTGTTTTCAAACGCTCGTAACTCCCGAACCGCGGGGAGGCGGAATGGGGTTTGCCGCGTTTTCGGAAGCTCTCGGCGAAGGAACGCGGAGCCCGGAGTTTCGAAAGCGACGGCGGCGACACTCGGGGCCCCAGCGCCGAAGACGAAAGTAAATTCGTAAAAAAAATAATAAAAAGTTTTTTCGTTTCCGTCTCGGATTCGCGTCCCGCGTCTCGCGACAGAACGGGAACTGACACTGGAGCAGCGAGAAGCGCTTCGTTCGGGAGGTACGCTCGTTCTCCTCTAAAAAGTGGTAAAACACGATTTTCCCTCATAAAAACAAAACGTGCCCGACGGATTTTCCGAAAACAGCGCACTCTCGTCGCGTGCGGAACGACGAGATCTTTTCTTTCTTTAAAGTTTTCGTAAATCGGTGCACCGGAACGAAAGTTATTCGAAAAAAAACGAATTCCGAAGGCCGCACTTCCGGAACCTTCGAAAATTCATAAAAAAATAAATTACCGGTCTATTTTTAAAAACTTTATGTACTTTTGCGAGTAATCGAGAGATCTACCTTTATTTGGGACATTTTTGAGGAACAGTGTGTTCTTTCAAAAGTTACAAGAGGAAAATGAGCTTTTCCGGGAAAAAATTTTTCCCGTTTTCCCGAATAAAAAAATAATTTACGGTCGGATTTTCACAAATGACTCTTTTTAATGTGCGCAATCAAGAGGGCTTTCATTTTCTTCAAAGTGTTTCTAAATAAGTTAATATAAAAGGCAGTTATTCAGAAATATGTGTTACGAAAGTGGGGAATTTGACAAAATTTCGCCTCCTTTGTACGCATTTTGGATCGTCCATAATTAGAGAACGAAAAGGGCCAGACTCGAACTCTTTGCAGATTCTGAAAGGTCTCGTCGAGTAGATCACGAAAATATATTCGTTTGGGCCCCTCCAGAGGGCGAGGAGATAGGGGCCAAAACTAGGTTTTCCCGAATAAAAAGAACGGCTCGACGGATTTTCAAGAAATATGACTCTTTACGTGCGGAAAAAGAAGACCTTTCCGGGTTTTAAAAGATTGTGTAAATAGGTGCAGGGGAACGAAAGTTATTCCGGAAAAAGTGTTTCGATTACCTAAACGAATAACGCCTTACGTCCGAGAACTAACCCACAGTAACTCTCGTGTTTACAGGGAGTTTCCGCATAAAACGATACCCGCGGATACGTCTCGTAGGTGGAGCACCCGTACTTGGGGTTTAGAAGCCCCCTGGCCCGAAGGGGGCCCCGCTGAGGCCTTCAATCTGTTTTCCTGCGATTTTGCGGGTCCGCGGCTCGCGCTATGGGGGCCACCCTCACACAAAGCACATATTCGGAAAGAGGTCTGTCAGGCACTTTCGGAATATATATTCGTTCGAGCCTCTCCCAGGAGGCCCCGCGGCGAGGGGGCCCAAAACTAGGATTTCCCGAATAAAAAGATCGGCTCGACGGATTTTCAAAGAGAGGACTCTTCGGGTGCGGAACGACGAGATCTTTCTTTTCTTGAGAGTTGCGTCAATCGGTGCGCACAGAAACGAAAGTTATCGAAGAGAAAACATGTGTTTCGGAAGGCCGCACTTCGGAACGTTCGAAAATTCATAAAAAATAAATTACCAGTCTATCCGTAAAAACTATACGTACTTTTTGCGAAGGAATCGAGAGATTTTACCTTTTGGTGGGACATTTTGGAGAAAGGGATGGTTCTTTCAAGATTATTAGAGGAAAATGAGCTTTCCGGGGAAAAATTTTCCGTTTTCCCGAATAAAAAACTAATTACGGTCGGATTTTTATAAATGACAACTCATAATGTAGAGCATTTGGCAATAAGACTTTCAGTTTCTTCAAGAGTTTCCTAAATAAGTTAAAAACACAGAAGTTATTCAAATAAGGAGTGTTTCCAAAGTGGGGACTTTGACAAAATTTCGCCTCAACTTTTGCGCATTTTGGATCGTCGTTAATTAAAAGAACCGAAAGGGCCACACTCGAAATCTTTACAGATTCAGAAGGTCTCGTCGAGAGTAGATCCGCGAAAATGTATTCGTTTCAAGGCCCCCTGTCTCGAAGGGGACTCCCGTGGACCGGGGGGCCAAATCTCACGAGGGCAGCTCCGACTCCTCCAGACAAACTGGGGGCCCGTAATTCCCACAACAGGCTGGGCCATCCTCCAGAAATCTTTACATATTCCGAAAGGTCTCGTCGGAGTCCTTCGAGAGAAAATGCGACTTGCCCCAGAACGGCAGTCTAGGCCCCGGAAGGGGTCCCCGATCGGCCGAGGCGACAGGGGGTCCCGGAACTCGGGGTCCCCGGGGCCTCGGCTCGAAAAAATTACCGCGGGTGCTCGGGGGTGGAGGGAGGCGCGACTCTGAAATTTCCGAAGTCTCCTCCGCCGACGGGAACCCGCGACCCTGAAAATCCGGGGTTTCTAGTTTTTTACGTTTTTCAAACGCTCATAACTCCCGAACCGCGGGGCGGAGGGAATAGGTTTGCGTTTTCGGAAAGCTCTCGGCGAGGAAAGGAACGCGGGCCGGAGTTTTCGAAGCGACGGCGACCTCGAGGGCCCCGAAAGCGCCGAGACGAAAACAAATTCGTAAAAAAAAATAATAAAGGATTTTCCGTTTCCGTCTCCGGATTCGCGTCCCGCGATCTCGCGTGACGGAACGGGGCCGACACGGAACGCGAGAAGCGCTTCGTTCGGGAGGCACGCTCGTTCTCAAAAAAAGTGGTAAACACACGATTTTCCTCGCATAAAAACAAAACGGCCGACGGATTTTTCCGAAAGCAGCACTAAACCGCGTGCGGAACGGCAAGATCTTTCTTTTCTTTAAAGTTTTCGTAAATCAGTTGCGCACCGGAACGAAGTTATTCGAAAAAACGAATTCCGGCCGCACTTCCGGAACCTTCGAAAATTCATAAAAAATAAATTACCGGTCTATTTTAAAACTTTATGTACTTTTGCGAGTAATCGAGATCTACCTTTATTTGGGACATTTTGAGAACAGTGTGTTCTTTCAAAAGTTACTAGAAGGAAAATGAGCTTTTCGGGAAAAATTTTCCCGTTTTCCCGAATAAAAAAATAATTTACAGTCGGATTTTCTAAAATGACTCTTTTAATGTGCGCGCAATCAAAGAGGGCTTTTGTTTTCTTCAAAGTGTTTCTAAATAAGTTAATATAAAAGGGGTTATTCAGAAATATGTGTTGCAAAGTGGGGAATTTGAAGGCAGGCTGCCTCCTTTGTACCCGCATTTTTGGATCGTCCATAATTAGAGAACGAAAAGGGCCAGACTCGAACTCTTTGCAGATTCTGAAGGTCTCGTCGAGTAGATCACGAAAATATATTCGTTTAGGCCCCTCAGGGGCGGAATAGGGGGGCCAAAACTAGGTTTTCCCGAATAAGAAACGGCTCGGCAGATTTTCAAAAAATATGACTCTTTGCGTGCGGAAAAAGACCTTTCAGTTTTAAAAGATTGTGTAAATAGGTGCAGGGGAACGAAAGTTATTCCGGAAAAAGTGTTTCGTTACACAAACGGTCGCGCCCGGTCAGGAACCCAACCACAAGGCAAAACTCTCGTGTTTACGGGAGTTTCCGCATAAAAACGATACAGGATACGTCTCGTAGGGGTGGAGACACCCGTAGGAGTTTAGAAGCCCTGGCCCGGGGGCCCGCTGGGAGCCCTTCAATCTGTTTTCCTGCGATTTTGCGGGTCCCGCGACTCACTCGCTATGGGGGCCACCCCTCACACAAAAGCACATATTCCGGAAAGGTCTCGTCCGGTACTTCGGGAATATATACGTTCGGGCCCCTCCCAGGAGGCCCCTGCCGAGGGGCCCAAAAACTAGGTTTTCCCGAATAAAAAAGATCAGTTCGACGGATTTTTCAAAGAGGGACTCTTCGGGTGCGGAACGACGAGATCTTTCTTTCTTGAGGATTTGCATGTGGTGCACCAGAGCGAAAGTTATCGAGAAAACATGTGTTTCGGCCGCACTTCCGGAACGTTCGAAAGATACATAAAAAATAAATTACCGGTCTATCCGTAAAACTATACACGTACTTTTTGCGAGGAATCCGAGAGCTCTACCAGCACACCTGGTGGGACATTTTGGAGAAGGGATGGTTCTTTCAAAAGTTATTAGAGGGAAAATGAGCTTTCCGGGGAAAAATTTTCCGTTTTCCGGAATAAAAACTGGTACGGTCGTTTTTATAAATGACAACTCGCAATGAGCATTGGCAGGGGCTTTCATTTTCTTCAAGAGTTTCTACATAAGTTAATAAACACAGAAGTTATTCCAAATAAAGTGTTTCCAAAGTGGGGACTTTGACAAAATTTCGCCTCCTTTTTACGCATTTTGGATCGTCGTTAATTAAAGAACCGAAAGGGCCACACTCGAAATCTTTACAGATTTGGAAAGGTCTCGTCGAGTAGATCACGAAAATGTATTCGTTCGGGCCCTGTCTCGAAGGGGACTCAAGTGGACCGAGGGCCAAATCTCACACGGGGCGGCTCCGACTCGCAGACGGAAAACTGGGGGGGGGCCGTAATTCTGAACGAACGGGGCCATCCCTCGAAATCTTTACATATTCCGAAAGTCTCGTCGAGGTCCTTCGAGAAAATGTGACTTTGAGACGACAGTCCCAGGCGGGCCCCTGAAGAGTCCCGATCGGCTTCCGAGGAGCGACAAGGGGGTCCCGGAACTCGGGGAGTCCCCGAATTTCGGCTCGAAAAAATTACCGCGGGTGCTCGGGGTGGAGAGAGCGCGACTCTGGTGAAGTCCTCCCGCAGGACGAGGGGCCCCGCGACCCTCTGAAAATCCGGGGGTTTTCGTTTTTTTCGTTTTCAAAACGCTCGTAACTCCGAACCGCAGGGAGGGAGCGGAGGAAATAGGTTTACGTTTTTCAGCTCTCGTAGCGAGAAGGAACGCGGGCCCGGAGTTTCGAAGCGACGGCGACCTCGGGGGGGCCCCGAAAGCGCCGAGACGAAAACAAATTCGTAAAAAAAAAAATAATAAAGTTTTTTCGTTTCCGTCTCCGGATTCGCGTCCCGCGTCTCGCGACGGAACGGGAGCCCGATTTTGGAACGCGAGAAGCGCTTCGTTCGGGAGGTACGCTCGTTCTCTCTAAAAAAGTGGTAAAACACACGATTTTCCCTCATAAAAACAAAACGGCCCGACGGATTTTCCGAAAACAGCACTCGTCGCGTGCGGAACGACGAGATCTTTCTTTTTCTTTAAAGTTTTCGTAAATCGGTGCACCGGAACGAAAGTTATTCGAAAAAAACGAATTCCGAAGGCCGCACTTCCGGAACCTTCGAAAATTCATAAAAAAATAAATTACCGGTCTATTTTTAAAAACTTTATGTACTTTTGCGAGTAATCGAGAGATCTACCTTTATTTGGGACATTTTTGAGGAACAGTGTGTTCTTTCAAAAGTTACTAGAGGAAAATGAGCTTTTCCGGGAAAAAATTTTTCCCGTTTTCCCGAATAAAAAAATAATTTACAGTCCAGTTTCGTGACTCTTTTAATGTGCGCAATCAAAGAGGGCTTTCAGTTTTCTTCAAAAAGGATTTCTAAATAAGTTAATAAACACAGAAGTTATTCCAAATAAAGTGTTTCCAAAGTGGGGACTTTGACAAAATTTCGCCTCCCTTTTTACGCATTTGGATCGTCGTTAATTAAGAACCGAAAGGGCCACACTCAGAAAATCTTTACAGATTTGGAAAGGTCTCGTCAGGTGATCACGAAAATCTATGTCGTTCGGGCCTGTCTCGAGAAGGGGACTCCGTGGTTCCCGGGGGCCAAAATCTCACACGGGGAGCATCGACTCCTCCAGACGGAAACTGGGGGGGCCGTAATTCTAAACAGTAGGGGTATCCTCCGAAATCTTTACATATTCCGAAAGGCTCGTCCGAGTCCTTCGAAAATGACTTTGGGGGCGACCCGGTCCCCAGGCGGAGCCCGGAAGAGGGTCCCCGATCGGCACCGAGGGAGGAGCGACAGGGGTCCCGGAACTCGGGGTCCCCGGGGAATTTCGGCTCGAAAAAAAGTGCCGCGGGTGCTCGGGGTGGAGGGAGAGCGCGACTCTGAAATTTCGAAGTCCTCCGCCCGGCGGAAATTTACGACCCACTGAAATTCGGGGGTTTCGTTTTTTACGTTTATTCAAACGCTCGCTGTAACTCCCGAACCGCGAAGGAGGGCGGAGGAATAGGTTTGCGTTTTCGGAAAGCTCTCGGCGAAGAAGGAACGCCGGGCTGAGGTTTCAAGCGGCGAAAGCGACCTCGGGGACCGGGGGCCCCGAAAGCGCCGAGACGAAAACAAATTCGTAAAAAAATAATAACGTTTTCGTTTCCGTCTCCAGTTCGTCGCACGTCTCGCGGAACGGGAGTGACACGGAACGCGAAGCGCTTCGTTCGGGAGGTACGCTCGTTCTCTCTAAAGTGGTAAAACACACGATTTTTCCCTCATAAAACAAAACGGCCCGACGGATTTTCCGAAACAGCACTCGTCGCGTGCGGAGCGACGAGATCTTTCTTTTTCTTTAAAGTTTTCGTAAATCGGTGCACGGAACGAAGTTGATAAAAGAAACGAATTCCGAAGGCCGCACTTCCGGAACCTTCGAAAATTCAAAATAAATTACCGGTCTATTTTTTAAAACTTTATGTACTTTTGCGAGTAATCGAAGATCTACCTTTGGGACATTTTTGAGGAACAGTGTGTTCTTTTCAAGTTACTAGAGGAAAATGAGCTTTTTCGGGAAAAAATTTTCCCGTTTTCCCGAATAAAAAAATAATTTGGTCGGATTTTCACAAATGACACTTTTTTAAGTGTGCCTTTTAATCAAGAGGGCTTTCATTTTCTTCAAAGTGTTCTTAAAATAAGTTAATATAAAAGGCAGTTATTCAAATATGTGTTGTTACGAAAGTGGAATTTGACAGTACCGCTTTCAGCTGTACGCATTTTTGATCGTCCATAATTAGAGAACGAAAAGGGGCCAGACTCGAACTCTTTGCAGATTCTGAAAGATATAAATAGAGGTAGATCACGAAAATATATTCGTTTGGGCCCCTCCAGGGGGCCGAATAGGGGCCAAAAACTGGGTTTTCCCGAATAAAAAGAGCGACTCGACAGTTTTCAAGAAATATGACTTTCACGTGCGGAAAAGACCTTTCCGGTTTTTAAAGATTGTGTAAATAGATTGCAGGGGAACGAAAGTGCATTCCGGAAAAAGATGTTTCGTTACACAAACGGTCGCGCCCAGTCCAGGAACCCAACCACAGTAACTCTCACGGTGTTTGCAGGAGTTTTCCGCACCAAAACGATACCGCGGATACGTCTCGTAGAGTGGAGACACCCATGGGGTTTGAAGCCCTGGCCCGAAAGGGGGCCCCGCTGGTGACACTTCAATCTGTTTTCCTGCGATTTTGCACGGGTCCCGCGGCTCACTCATATGGGGGCCATCACTCACACAAGCACATATTCGGAAAGTCTCGTCAGTACTTTCCGGAATACTCCTGTCTTCGTTCAGGCCTCGGGAAGGCCCCACCGGGGTCCCAAAAAGCGGGGTTTCCCGAATAAAAGATCGGCTCGTGGATTTTCAAAGAGAGACTCTTCGGGTGCGGAACGACGAGATCTTTATTTTCTTGAGGATTTCATCAGTCGGTGCACAGAAACGAGAATTATCAGAAACGTAATGTGTGTTTCCGGAAGGCCGCACTTCGGAACGTTCGAAGTCATAAAAAATAAATTACCGGTCTATCCGTAAAACTATACGTACTTTTAGGAATCGAGAGATCTACCTTTTAGGTGGGACATTTTGGAGAAAGGGATGGTTCTTTCAAAAGTTATTATTAGAGAGGAAAATGAGCTTTTCCGGGGGAAAAATTTTCGTTTTCCCGAATAAAAAACTAATTTACGGTCGGATTTTTATAAATGACAACTCATAATGTGAGCATTTAATAGGGCTTTCATTTTCTTCAAAGAGTTTCTAAATAAGTTAATAAACACAGAAGTTATTCCAAATAAAGTGTTTCCAAAGTGGGGACTTTGACAAAATTTCGCCTCCTTTTTACGCATTTTGGATCGTCGTTAATTAAAGAACCGAAAGGGCCACACTCGAAATCTTTGAATTTGGAAAAGGTCTCGTCGAGTAGATCACGAAAAATGTATTCGTTCAGGCCCCTCATGTCTCGAGGGAACCACCGTGGACCGGGGGGCCAATGAAATCTCACACAGGGCGGCTCCGACTCCTCCAGACGGAAACTGGGGGGGGCCATGTTGGGCTGAACAGGGACATCCTCAGAAATCTTACATATTCAGAAGGTCGTCAGGGAATATTTCGAGAAAGAAATGCGACTTTGGGGCGACGGTCCCCAGAGCGGGCCCCGGAAGGGGGTCCCCGATCGGCCGAGGAGCAGGGGTCCCGGGTGGGGAGTCCCCGGGAATTTCGGCTCCGAAATTACCGCGGGTGCTCGGGGTGGAGGAGAAGCGCGACTTTCTGAAATTTCGAAGTCCTCCGCCCCGACGGGGGCCCCACGACCCTCTGAAATTCAGGGGTTTCACCGTTTTTACGTTTACATTCAACGCTCGCGCTTTCCCGAACCGCGGGAAGGCGAGAGCCGGGTTTGCGTTTTCCCGGAAAGCTCTCGGCAGGAAAGGAACGGGCGGGAGTTTCAAGCGGCAGCGACCTCGCGACCGGGGGGCCCCGAAAGCGCCGAGACAGCTCTGGTGGCAAAAATAATAAAGTTTTTTCGTTTCGCGTCTCGGATTCGCGTCCGCGTCTCGCGACGGAACGGGAGGGGCCCGATTTTGGGGAGACGAGAAGCGCTTCGTTCCAGGGAGGCTACGCTCGTTCTCTCTCTAAAAAGTGGTAAAACACACGATTTTCCCTCATAAAACAAAACAGGCGGCAGGATTTTCCGAAAACGGCGCTTTCGTCGCGTGCGGAACACGGTGAGATCTTTCTTTTTCTTGAAGTTTTCGTAAATCAGTTGCACCGGAACGAAAGTTATTCAGAAAAAGCAGAATTCGAAGGCCGCACTTCGGAACCTTCGAAAATTCATAAAATAAAATTACCAGATATTTTGAAAACTTTTATGTACTTTTGAGGTAATCAGAGAGATCTACCTTTATTTAGGACATTTTTGAGGAACAGTGTGTTCTTTAAAAGTTACACTAGAGGAAAATAGAGCTTTTCGGGAAAAAAATTTTTCCCGTTTTTCGAATAAAAACGAAATTTACGGTCAGTTTTTCAATGACTCTTTTAATGTGCGCAATCAAGGGCTTTCATTTTTCTTCAAAGTGTTTCTAAATAAGTTAATATAAAAAGGGAGTTATTCAGAAATATGTGTTACGAAAGTGGGGACGCGAAATTTCGCCTCAACTTTGGCCGCATTTTGGATCGTCCATAGTGTTAGAGAACGAAAGGGCCGGGCGCTCGAACTCTTTGCAGATTCTGAAAGGTCTCGTCGAGTAGATCACGAAAATATATTCGTTTGGGCCCCCCTCAGGGGGCAGGAGCAAGGGGGCCAAAAGCTAGGTTTTTCCCGAATAAAAAGAACGGCTCGACGGATTTTCAAGAAATATGACTCTTTACGTGCGGAAAAGACGTTTCCGGTTTTAAGATTGTGTAAATAAAGTGCAGGGGAAGTTGGCCGGAAAAAGTAACACGTTACACACAAACGGTCGCGCCCGGTCAGGAGTTAACCACGAAGTAACTCGTGTTTACGGGAGTTTCCGCACCAAAACGATACCGCGGATTACGTCTCGTAGAGTGGAGACACCCGTAGGAGTTTAGAAGCCCTGGCCCGAAGAAGGGGAGGCCCCACAGAGACCCCTTCAATCTGGGCTCACTGCGATTTTGCGGGTCCCGCGACTCACTTTCGCTATGGGGCCAAATGTCACTCACACAAGCACATATTCGGAAGGTCTCGTCCGGTAACTTTCGGAATATATATTCGTTCGAGCCCCTCCCAGGAGGCCCCGCAGCCGAGGGGGCCCAAAAACTAGAGTTTTTTCGAATAAAGGATCGGCTCGACGGATTTTCAAAAGAGGATAACTGCGGGTGCCCGGAACGACGAGATCTTTCTTTTCTTGAGTTTGCGTCCAATCGGTGCACAGAAACGAAAGTTATCGAGAAAACATGTGTTCCGGAAGGCCGCACTTCCGGAACGTTCAATTCATAAAAAAATAAATTACCGGTCTATCGTAAAAACTATATACAATACTTTTACGCGAGGAATCGAGATCTCTACCTTTTGGTGGGACATTTTGAGGAAAAGGATGGTTCTTTCAAAAGTTATTAGAGGAAAATGAGCTTTCGAGGGAAAAATTTTCCGTTTTCCCGAATAAAAAACTAATTTACGGTCGGATTTTTATAAATGACAACTCTAATGTGAGCATTTAATGAGGGCTTTCAGTTTCTTCCAAAAGAGTTTCTAAAAATAAGTTGGCAAACACAAGTTATTCCAAATAAAGAAGTGTTTCAAAGGGTGGGACTTTTGACAAAATTTCGCCTCCTTTTACGCATTTTGGATCGTCGTTAATTAAAGAACCGAAAGGGGCCATAAAGGAAATGTCTTTACAGATTCGGGAAGGTCTCGTCAGTAGATCACGAAAATGTATTCGTTCGGGCCTGTGTCTCGAAGGGGACTCCGTGGACCGAGGGGCCAAATCTCACACAGGCGGCTCCGACTCCTCGGAGCGGAAACTGGGGGGCCGTAATTCACGGGCTGAACGGGGCCATCCTCGAAATCTTTACATATTCCGAAAGGTCTCGTCAAGTCCTTCGAGAAAATGTGACTTTGGGGAACGACAGTCCCCAGAGCGGAGCCCCCGGAAGGGTCCCCCGATCGGCTTTCCGAGGAGCGACAGGGGTCCCGGAACTCAGGAGTCCCCGGGAATTTCGGCTCGAAAAATTCACGGGGCGTAGGGATGGGAGGTTTTAAGGACGATTTTGCGGATACCGGAAATCGGGACTTTCGTTTGAAACCGCTCGCGCTCCCGAACCGCGGGAGAGGGCGGAGAATAGGTTTGCGTTTTCGGAAAAGCTCTCGGCAGCGAGGAACGCGGGCGGGTTTCGAAGCGACGACCTCGAGAGGCCCCGAAAGCGCCGAGACGAAACAAATTAAATGCGCTAATAAGTTTTTTCGTTCCGTCTCCGGATTCGCGTCCCGCGTCTCGCGACGGAACGGGAGCCCCGATTTTGGAACGCGCTTCGTTCGGGAGAGTACGCTCGTTCTCTCTAAAAAGTGGTAAAAACACACGATTTTCCCTCATAAAACAAAACGGCCCGACAGCGGGATTTTTCAACAGCATAAATCGCGTGCGGAACGACGAGATCTTTCTTTTTCTTTAAAGTTTTCGTAAATCAGTTGCCGGAACGAAAGTTATTCGAAAAACGAGTTCCGAAGGCCGCACTTCGGGAGCAACAAAGAAAATTCATAAAAATAAATTACCGGTCTATTTTTAAAACTTTGTATGCTTTTTGCGGTAATCAAGAGATCTCTACCTTTATTTGGGACATTTTCGAGGAACAGTGTGTTCTTTCAAAAAGTTACTAGAGGAAAATAGGCTTTTCAGGGAAAAATTTTCCCGTTTTCCCGAATAAAAACTAATTTACGGTCGGATTTCACAAATGACTCTTTTTAATGGTAGCAATCAAGAGGGCTTTCATTTTCTTCAAAAGTGTTTCTAAATAAGTTAATATAAAAAGGGAGTTATTCAGAAATATGTGTTACGAAAGTGGGGACTTTGACAAAATTCGCCTCCTTTTTACGCATTTGGATCGTCATTCAATTAAAGAACCGAAAGGGAGCCACCTCGAAATCTTTACAGATTTGGAAAGGTCGTCGAGTGAATCACGAAAATGTATTCGTTCGGGCCCCTGTCTCGGGGGACTCCGTGGACCGGGGGCCAAATGTCTCACGAGAGGCGGCTCCGACTCCTCCAGACAGCGGAAAACTGGGGGGCCGTGGTGTTCACGAACGAACAGGGCCATCCTCGAAATGCATATTCCGAAAGGTCTCGTCGAGTCCTTCGAGAAAATGTGACTTTGGGAACGACAGTCCCCAGAGCGGAGCCCCGGAAGGGTCCCCGATCGGCTTTCCGGGGAGCGACAGGGGTCCCGGAACTCGGGAGTCCCAGGAATTTCGGCTCCGAAAAAATTACCGCGGTGCTCGGGGTGGAGGAGAGCGCGACTCTGAGAAATTTCGAAGTCCTCCGCCCGACGGGGGCCCCACGACCCTCTGAAATTCCGGGGGTTTCGTTTTTACGTTTATTCAAACGCTCGTAACTCCCGAACCGCGGGGAGGGGCGGAGGAGGGCATAGGTTTGCGTTTTCGAGCTCAGCGAAGGGAGCGCGGGCCCGGAGTTTCGAAGCGACGGCCTCGGGGCCCCGAAAGCGCCGAAGACGAAGCACAAATTCGTAAAATAATAACGTTTTCGTTTCCGTCTCGGATTACGCGTCCCGCGATCTCGCGACGGAACGGGGAGCTGATACTTTTGGAGACGCGAAGCGCTAAGTTCGGAGGTACGCTCGTTCTCTCTAAAAAAATTGTTAAAACACACGATTTTCCCTCATAAGCTCTAAAACGGCCCGACGGATTTTCCGAAAACAGCACACTCGTCGCGTGCGGAACGACGAGATCTTTCTTTTTCTTTAAAGTTTTTCGTAAATCGGTGCACCGGAACGAAAGTTATTCGAAAAAACGAATTCCAGAGGCCGCACTTCAGAACCTTCAAGAAATTCATAAAAAACAAACCACCGGTCTATTTTAAAACTTTATGTACTTTTGCGAGTAATCGAGAGATCTACACTTTGTGGCCCCAGGACATTTTTTTGAGGAACAGTGTGTTCTTTTCAAAAGTTACTAGAGGAAAATGAAACTTTCGGAAAAATTTTTCCCGTTTTCCCGAATAAAAATAATTTACGGTCGGATTTTCACAAATGACACTTTTAGGGCAAGCGCGCAATCAAGAGGGCTTTTGTTTTCTTCAAAAGTGTTTCTAAATAAGTTAATATAAAGGCAGTTATTCAAATATATGTGTGTTACGAGGTGGGGGTGACCAAAAGAGGCTTTGCGCCTCCTTTATACGCATTTTGGATCGTCCATAATTAGAGAACGAAAAGGGCCAGACTCGGGCTTTCTTTTACGGGTCTGAAGGTCTCGTCGAGGCAGATCACGAAAATATATTCGTTTGAATTTCCAGGGGCCGAGGTGGGGCAAAAGCAGGTTTTCGAATAAAAAGAACGGCTCGGCAGTTTTCCAGCTCGATACTTTACGTGCGGAAAGGGCACTTTCCGGTTTTTAAAATTGTGTAAACGGGTACGGGAACGAAGAAAGTTATTCGGAAAAAAGTGTTTTCGTTACACAAACGGGTAGCGCCAGTCCAGGAGACCCAACCACAGTAACTCTCATTGTTTACGGGAGTTTCATAAACGACCACGCGGAACCATCTGTAGAGTGGGGAACCGTAGGAGTTTAGAAGCCCTGGCCCGAAAGGGGGCCCCGCTGAGACCCGCTTCAATCTGTTTTTCCTGCGATTTTGCGGGTCCGCGACTCACTCGCTATGGGGCCATCCTCACACAAAAGCACATATTCGGAAAGGTCTCGTCGAGTACTTTTCGGAATATATATATTCGTTCGGGCCTCCCAGGAGGCCCCGCAACCGAGGGTCCCAAAACTAGGTTTTTCCGGGCAAAAGATCGGCTCGACGGATTTTCAAAGAGGACTCTTCGGGTGCGGAACGACGAGATCTGCTGCTTGAGAGTTGCGTCAATCGGTGCACAGAAACGAAAATTATCGAGAAAACATGTGTTTCGGAAGCCCGCACTTTAGGGAACGTTCGAAAATTCATAAAAAAATAAATTACCGGTCTATCCGTAAAAACTATACGTACTTTTTGCGCGAGGAATCCAGAGATCTACCTTTGGTGGGACATTTTTGGAGAAAGGGATGGTTCTTTTTCAAAGTTATTAGAGGGAAAATGAGCTTTTCCGGGAAAATTTCCCGTTTTCCCGAATAAAAACTTAATTTACGGTCGGATTTTTATAAATGACAACTCATAATGTGTGAGCATTTAATGGGGCTTTCATTTTCTTTGAGATTTTCTAAATAAGTTAATAAACACAGAAGTTATTCCAAATAAGAGATGTTTCCAAAGTGGGGACTTTGACAAAAATTTCGCCTCCTTTTTACGCATTTTGGATCGTCGTTAATTAAAACCGAGGGCCACACTCGAAATCTTTACAGATTCGGAAGGTCTCGTCAGGTAGATCACGAAAATGTATTCGTTCGGGCCCCTGTGTCTCTCGAAGAGGGGACTCCGTGGACCAGAGGCCAAATCTCACACGGGGCGGCTCCGACCTCCTCCAGACGGAAGCGCTGGGGGGGCCGTAATTCCCTGAACGAACAGGGGGCCATCCTCGAAATATCTTTACATATTCCGAAAGGGTCTCGTCGAGTCCTTCGAGAAAATGCGACTTTGGGAACGACAGTCCCCAGGGCGGGCCCCCGGAAGGGGTCCCCGATCGGCCGAGGAGGCAGCAGGGGGTCCCCGGAACTCGGGGTCCCCGGGAACTCGGCTCGAAAAATTACCGCGGGTGCTCGGGGGTGGAGGGAGAGCGCGACTCCTGAGAACGAGTATCCGCGACGGGGGCCCCGCATTTACTCTGAAATTCCCGGGGGTTTCCGTTTTACGTTTATTCAAACGCTCGTAACTCCCGAACCGCGGGGAGGGCGGAGAAGCAGGTTTGCGTTTTTCGGAAAGCTTTTCTCGGCAGAACGCAGCGGGCGGAGTTTCAACGACGAGCGACCTCGCGGGGACCGGGGGCCCCGAAAGCGCCGAAGACGAAACAAATTCGTAAAAAAAAAAAATAATAAAGTTTTTCGTTCCGTCTCCGGATTCGCACGCGTCTCGCGACGGAACGGGAGCTGACACGGAACGCGAGAAGCGCTTCGTTCGGGAGAATACGCTCGTTCTCTCTAAAAAGTGGTAAAACACACGATTTTCCCTCATAAAACAAAACGGCCCGACGGACAGCAGCACTCGTCGCGCGTGCGGAACGGCAGAGATCTTTTCTTTTCTTTAAAGTTTTTCGTAAATCGATTCTGGAACGAAGTTATTCGAAAAAAGAAACGAATTCCGAAGCGCACTTCCGGAACAACTTCGAAATTCATAAAAAATAAATTACCGGTCTATTTTTAAAAACTTTATGTACTTTTGCGAGTAATCGAGAGATCTACCTTTATTTGGGACATTTTTGAGGAACAGTGTGTTCTTTCAAAAGTTACTAGAGGAAAATGAGCTTTTCCGGGAAAAAATTTTTCCCGTTTTCCCGAATAAAAAAATAATTTACGGTCGGATTTTCACAAATGACACTTTTTAAGTGTGCGCAATCAAGAGGGCTTTCATTTTCTTCAAAGTGTTTCTAAAAGCAAGGTTGTATAAAGGCAGTTATTCAAAATAATGTTGCGAAAAGTGGGGGGTGACAAAATTTCGCCTCCTTTGTACGCATTTTGGATCGTCCATAATTAGAGAACGAAAGGGCCAGACTCAGTCTTTGCCAGATTCACAGAAAGTCTCGTCGGTAGATCACGAAAATATATTCGTTTGGGCCCCCCTCCAGGGGCGAGGAATAGAGGGGGCCAAAAACTGGGTTTTCCCGAATAAAAAGAACGGCTCATTGGATTTTCAAGAAATATGACTCTTTACGTGCGGAAAAGGCCTTTCCGGTTTTTAAAAGATTGTGTAAATAGGTGCAGGGAACGAAAGTTATTCGGAAAAAAAGTGTTTCGTTACACACAAACGGTCGCGCCCGGTCAGGAGACCCAACCACGGTAACTCTCGTGTTTACGGGAGTTTCCGCACCAAACGATACCGCGGATACGTCTCGTAGAGTGGAGACACCCGTAGGAGTTTAGAAGCCTGTGGCGAAAGGGGGGCCGCTGGGGCCCTTCAATCTGTTTTCCTGCGATTTTGCGGGTCCGCGACTCACTTTCTTATAGGGGGCCACCCTCACACAAAGCACATATTCGGAAAGGTCTCGTCGAGTACTTTCGGAATATATATTCGTTTGGGGCCCCCTCCGGAGGGGGGCCCTGCGGCCGAGGGGGCCCCAAAACTAGGTTTTTCCCGAATAAAAAAAGAACGGCTCGACGGATTTTCGAAAAACAGAACTCGTCGCGTGCGGAACGACGAGATCTTTCTTTTTCTTTAGAGTTTTCGTCAATCGGTGCACGAGAACGAAAGTTATCGAGAAAACATGTGTTTCGGAAGGCCGCACTTCCGGAACGTTCGAAAATTCCTAAAAAAATAACTTACCTGTATTTTTCTAAAAACTTTATGTACTTTTGCGAGGAATCGAGAGATCTACCTTTTGGTGGGACATTTTCGAGGAGCAGTGTGTTCTTTCGAAAGTTATTAGAGAAAAATGAGCTTTTCCGGGAAAAAAATTTTCCCGTTTTCCCGAATAAAAAATTAATTTACGGTCGGATTTTCACAAATGACACTTTTTAATATGCGCAATCAAGAGGGCTTTCATTTTCTTCAAAGAGTTTCTAAATAAGTTAATATAAAAGGGAGTTATTCAGAAATATGTGTTACGAAAGTGGGGACTTTGACAAAATTTCGCCTCCTTTGACGCATTTTGGATCGTCCATAATTAAAGAACGGAAAGGCCAGCCTCGAACTCTTTGCAGATTCTGAAAGGTCTCGTCGAGTAGATCACGAAAATATATTCGTTTGGGCCCCTCCTCTAGGGGGCCCGCGGCCAAGGGGGGCATAAAACTAGGTTTTCCCGAATAAAAAAAGAACGGCTCGACGGATTTTCAAAAATATGACTCTTTACGTGCGGAGAAAGAAGACCTTTCTGGTTTTTTAAAGATTTTGTAAATAGGTGCAGGGGAACGAAAGTTATTCCGAAAAGAGTGTTTCGTTACACAAACGGTCGCGCCCGGTCCAGGAGACCCAACCACAGTAACTCCGTGTTTACGGGAGTTTCCGCACCAAAACGATACCGCGGATACATCTCGTAGAGTGGAGACACCCGTAGGAGTTTCGAAGCCCTGGCCGAAAGGGGACCTCGCTGGAGGCCCTTCAATCTGTTTTCCTCCGATTTTGGGGGTCCCCCGACTCACTCGCTATGGGGGCCACCCTCACACAAAGCACATATTCGGAAAGGTCTCGTCGAGTACTTTCGGAATATATATTCGTTTGGGGCCCCCTCGGGAGGGGGGCCCCGCGGCCGAGGGGGGCCCAAAAACTAGGTTTTTCCCGAATAAAAAAAGAACGGCTCGACGGATTTTCGAAAAACAGAACTCGTCGCGTGCGGAACGACGAGATCTTTCTTTTTCTTTAGAGTTTTTGTAAATCGGTGCACGAGAACGAAAGTTATCGAGAAAACATGTGTTTCGGAAGGCCGCACTTCCGGAACGTTCGAAAATTCATAAAAAAATAAATTACCGGTCTATTTTTAAAACTCTTGTACTTTTGCGAGGAATCGAGAGATCTACCTTTATTTGGGACATTTTCGAGGAACAGTGTGTTCTTTCAAAAGTTATTCGAGAAAATGAGCTTTTCCGGGAAAAATGTTTTCCCGTTTTCCCGAATAAAAAAATAATTTACGGTCGGATTTTTACAAATTACACTTTAATCTGCGCAATCAAGAGGGCTTTCATTTTCAAAGAGTTTCTAAATAAGTTATAAACACAAAGTATTCCAAATAAAGTGTTTCAAAGTGGGGACTTTGACTTTCGCCTCTTTTTACGGCATTTTGATCGTCGATAATAAAGAACCAAAGGGCACACTCGAAATCTTTACAGATTCGAAAGGTCTCGTCGAGGAGATCACAAAAATGTATCTCGTTCGGGCCTGTCTCGAAGGGGGACCCCGTGGACCGGGGCCAAATCTCACACGGGCGGCTCGACTCCTGAGACGGAAACTGGGCCGTAATTCACGAACGAACGGGCCATCCTCGAAATCTTTACATATTCCGAAAGGTCTCGTCGAGTCCTTCGAGAAAATGCGACTTTGGGAACGACAGTCCGAGCGAGCCCCCGGAAGGGGTCCCCGATCGGCCGAGGAGCGACAGGGGTCCCGGAACCGGGAGTCCCGGAATTTCGCTCGAAAAATACCGCGGGTGCTCGGGGTGGAGGAGAGCGCACTCTGAAATTTCGAAGTCCTCCGCCGGACGGGGCACCCGCGACCCTCTGAAAATCGGGGTTTCGTTTTACGTTTTCAAACGCTCGTAACTCCCGAACCGCGGGAGGGCGGAGAAAAGGTTTAGTGCTTTCGAAAGCTCGGCGAGAGAAACGCGGCCGGTTTCGAAGCGACGCGACCTCGGGGCCTGGGGCCCGAAAGGCCGAAACGAAAAAAATTCGTAAAAAAATAAAAAAGTTTTTTCGTTTCCGTCTCCGGATTCGCGTCCCGCGTCTTGCGACGGACCGGGAGCCCGATTTTGGAACGCAAGAAGCGCTTCGTTCGGGAGGTACGCTCGTTCTCTCTAAAAAAGTGGTAAAACACACGATTTTCCCTCATACAAAAAAAACATCCCGACGGATTTTCCGAAAACAGCACTCGTCGCGTGCGGAACGACGAGATCTTTCTTTTTCTTTAGAGTTTTTGTAAATCGGTGCACTAGAACGAAAGTTATCGAGAAAACATGTGTTTCGGAAGGCCGCACTTCCGGAACGTTCGAAAATTCCTAAAAAAATAACTTACCTGTATTTTTCTAAAAACTTTATGTACTTTTGCGAGGAATCGAGAGATCTACCTTTTGGTGGGACATTTTCGAGGAGCAGTGTGTTCTTTCGAAAGTTATTAGAGAAAAATGAGCTTTTCCGGGAAAAAATTTTTCCCGTTTTCCCGAATAAAAAATTAATTTACGGTCGGATTTTCACAAATGACACTTTTTAATATGCGCAATCAAGAGGGCTTTCATTTTCTTCAAAGAGTTTCTAAATAAGTTAATATAAAAGGGAGTTATTCAGAAATATGTGTTACGAAAGTGGGGACTTTGACAAAATTTCGCCTCCTTTGTACGCATTTTGGATCGTCCATAATTAAAGAACGGAAAGGGCCAGACTCGAACTCTTTGCAGATTCTGAAAGGTCTCGTCGAGTAGATCACGAAAATATATTCGTTTGGGCCCCTCCTCTAGGGGGCCCGCGGCCAAGGGGGGCATAAAACTAGGTTTTCCCGAATAAAAAAAGAACGGCTCGACGGATTTTCAAAAATATGACTCTTTACGTGCGGAGAAAGAAGACCTTTCTGGTTTTTTAAAGATTTTGTAAATAGGTGCAGGGGAACGAAAGTTATTCCGAAAAGAGTGTTTCGTTACACAAACGGTCGCGCCCGGTCCAGGAGACCCAACCACAGTAACTCTCGTGTTTACGGGAGTTTCCGCACCAAAACGATACCGCGGATACATCTCGTAGAGTGGAGACACCCGTAGGAGTTTCGAAGCCCTGGCCCGAAAGGGGGCCCCGCTGGGGCCCTTCCAATCTGTTTTCCTCCGATTTTGGGGGTCCCCCGACTCACTCGCTATGGGGGCCACCCTCACACAAAGCACATATTCGGAAAGGTCTCGTCGAGTACTTTCGGAATATATATTCGTTTGGGGCCCCCTCGGGAGGGGGGCCCCGCGGCCGAGGGGGCCCAAAACTAGGTTTTTCCCGAATAAAAAAAGAACGGCTCGACGGATTTTCGAAAAACAGAACTCGTCGCGTGCGGAACGACGAGATCTTTCTTTTTCTTTAGAGTTTTTGTAAATCGGTGCACGAGAACGAAAGTTATCGAGAAAACATGTGTTTCGGAAGGCCGCACTTCCGGAACGTTCGAAAATTCATAAAAAAATAAATTACCGGTCTATTTTTAAAAACTCTATGTACTTTTGCGAGGAATCGAGAGATCTACCTTTATTTGGGACATTTTCGAGGAACAGTGTGTTCTTTCAAAAGTTATTCGAGAAAAATGAGCTTTTCCGGGAAAAATTTTTTCCCGTTTTCCCGAATAAAAAAATAATTTACGGTCGGATTTTCACAAATTACATTTTTTACTGTGCGCAATCAAGAGGGCTTTCATTTTCTTTAAAGAGTTTCTAAATAAGTTAATAAACACAAAAGTTATTCCAAATAAAGTGTTTCCAAAGTGGGGACTTTGACAAAATTTCGCCTCTTTTTTACGGCATTTTGGATCGTCGATAATTAAAGAACGCAAAGGGCCACACTCGAAATCTTTACAGATTCGGAAAGGTCTCGTCGAGGAGATCACAAAAATGTATTCGTTCGGGCCCCTGTCTCGAAGGGGGACCCCGTGGACCGGGGGCCAAATCTCACACGGGGCGGCTCCGACTCCTCGAGACGGAAACTGGGGGGGCCCGTAATTCACGAACGAACGGGGCCATCCTCGAAATCTTTACATATTCCGAAAGGTCTCGTCGAGTCCTTCGAGAAAATGCGACTTTGGGAACGACAGTCCCCAGAGCGAGCCCCCCGGAAGGGGGGTCCCCGATCGGCCGAGGAGCGACAGGGGGGTCCCGGAACTCGGGAGTCCCCAGGAATTTCGGCTCGAAAAATTTACCGCGGGTGCTCGGGGTGGAGGAGAGCGCGACTCTGAAATTTCGAAGTCCTCCGCCGGACGGGGGGCACCCCGCGACCCTCTGAAAATCGGGGGTTTCGTTTTTTTTACGTTTTTTCAAACGCTCGTAACTCCCGAACCGCGGGGAGGGCGGAGAAAAGGTTTGCGTTTTCGAAAGGCTCTTGGCGAGAGAAACGCGGGCCCGGAGTTTCGAAGCGACGGCGACCTCGGGGGGCCCGAGGGCCCCGAAAGCGCCGAAACGAAAAAAAATTCGTAAAAAAAAAAAAAAGTTTTCGT
>BMAV01017342.1:0-22645 GCA_019973955.1 Trichonephila inaurata madagascariensis | reverse complement strand
TTTTTTATTTTTTTTGACATTTAAATAAAAGCTTGTTTTTAAAAAAAAAGTTTTTTACTTTTATTTTATTTTTAATTATTTTCCCAAAAGCTTGTGTATAAATTGTGGTGTGTGAAAATTTTTTATACCAATAAGTATTAAAAATATATTTTTATCCAAAGAACATACATTGTCTCCCCAACATTAAGATTGTTCTTTTCCATGTAATCTTTTGTTTTAATGCTAAAAAGAAGCTGTTGAGATGTAAACCCTTGCATGTAGTTATATCGTTAATCAAGCAATAGTATTTTTCTTGTTTGATTAATTGTGACTCCCATACGTATCGATGACAATAAATTTTTTTTTCAATCGGAGAAAAAAAAACCCCTTCATCGAATACTAATATTTCGGAGTTTTTTTTAATTGTTTTTGGGAAATAAAAGACCAAATTTTAAAAAACCTTTAAAAATTTCAGATTTCAAAAAGTTTAACAAAAACCCAGATTTAGATTCAATGAACTTTTTTCTAAAGTATTTGCGTCAAATGGTATTAAGCCAATTTTAGACTAATTGAGTGAACAACTCAAAACATTCGATTCGCATAGTTGTTTAATTTTGACTTTCATTTAATATTTGTTTTTTTAAAAAGTGAAAGGAAGAAAAAGAGTAATCTTCCATAAAGGAATCAAAATACCAACGTAAAAAAGATCTTTTGATAACACACTAGTATTAAAAAAAATTACTTAATGAAAAGTAATTTAATTAAAAATGCATATAGAAAAGAGCCATTATTCAAGTATATATCATCCTATTTAAAATATTCCATATTATTTTAAATTTTTAATTACGAAAAACGATTTTAGAACTCTAAACGGATCGAAATTTACCGATACTTTACCGTACAATATCTTTTACATTAACAAGCACCTACTGAAATTTCTGATTTAAATTTGCAATTTATATATAACTTAATGTTTTGCGTGAATTTTGTTGGCGACTTTAATATACATTTAAAAAAACTTCAACTTCAGAAACCAAAAATTAATATTTTTAAGCAAAATATTTTAATGTATATTTTAAACAGCAATGGTTCGTAGAAATATTTTGTTATCAAAATTAGCTTCAAACAATGTTTTAAATTTATCAAACATTTGACATCTATTATACACCAGATATTTGGAAGTATGTCGTACTTTTAAGTAATATTTATAGAGTTGAAAGGTATATAATTCAAATCTTAAACTGAAAACACCATATAAATAATACTTCAAGGTAATATATACTCATGTACAAATGAACCGATAATTTACTAAGGAATCCACAAGTGGGACAGATATAAGCAAAATAGTTTTTATTTTTATTTTTGTCAAAATTAATACACTAATATTATAAACAGCATAAATCTTACTAAAGCACTACAACACTAAGGAATAAAAAAACAAGAAAATATAAATCTTAACAATCTAAAGGAATAAAAATCACCCCAAAATATGCTAAAAGAAATAAGCATTGGTCTATTTCTCTCTTTTATTCTCAATGTTCATATGTCACGCTTCTCATATGTCGGAAAAAAAGATTTAAAATTATAATAAGGTTGAATCTTTCACATGTCATCTGCTTTAATTTGTAAATGTAAAAAAATCATTGCAGTGAGGGCATTAAGACAACGTTCATAAAATTCCACAAACATAAAGAATTAACATTTTTTAGGGTATAGATCATTATTAAAATCCGGATTTGAAAAGTAATCCTTTAAAAATGATGCGTTAATGGGTCTTGTTTTCCATGGTTATGTAAAAGTCTTCAAATGAGCGAAATGCTTTATTATAGAATTCGCAAACATGAGGCTATTTTTCTAAATGAACACCCGTATGTGACTTTAAATCATCCCTTGCAGAGACATCCTTGCTGCATATTTCACTATTCTAAGGCTTTTCTTTGGTATGATTACGAAAATGTATTTTTAAATTACCGCTTTGAGAAAAAGCCCTATTACATATTTCACAAACAAAAGGCCTTTCCTTAGTATGAACACGCAGATGTCTCTTTAAACACCTCTTGAAGAGAAACCCATGCTACACACTTCACAAATATGAGGCTTTTCTTTGGTATGAATACGTAAATGTCTTTTTAAAATACCGCTTTGCGAGAAAGCGCTATTACAGATTTCACAAACAAAAGGCCTTTCCTTATTATGAACACGCATATGACATTTTAAATTTCCTTTTATAGAGAAGGCCTTGCTACATATTTCGCAAACAAAAGGCTTTTTCTCGCTATGAACACGCATATGTGACTTTAAATCACCTTTAGTACAAAAATCCCTTCTGCATATTTCACAATTATAAGGTTTCTCGTTGGCATGATTGCGCAGATGTCTTCTGAAACCATCATTATTCCTGTAAACTGCATGGCATATCTCACAAACATAAAGTTTTTCTTTGGTATGAACATATATGAACTTAACACTACTGTAAAGAAACCTTGCCGTTTTTTTTGCAAAAATGACGTTTTCTTGTCTTGAATAGAAAGATGTTTCCCCTAAAATATTTTTTCAGCCTCATTCATCTTGTTATATTATTTTAAGTTTGCTTAAATTTTATATGCCGCGAAAAGGAAAATAGGCTGATTGCAATTTTGTTATGAATATTTTTTTTATTTTCCCGTATAAGATTATACTGATTTTTCAGTGAAATCCACATCGGAAATTTTTTAAAATAAGTTCCCACAACCTCAAATGCAACAAAGCCACAGCTTTAAATGAAATAAAAAAATCGGCACAATATTCCTTTCATATTGCTCAAGCAATTTGCAAGGCTTTAACATAACACTTACGTTAAATAAAGGAAAGTACAAAATATAATTAATTTAAAAAATTATAAGTTGTATTTATATGGGGAATTTAAACTTACATCAGATTATCGTTAGCAAAAGTAACAAACTTTAAAAAAATCTACTCAGGATAGATTATTCTTTTCTTGGAGGATATTTCAAAGGGAAAATGGGCCTTGTCGTTGCTCAAAAACAGCATGTGAACTGTGCCATAAACCCTTCAATTTACTGGCGATTTTCTGTAAGTAAAATAAGGGGAAAATGCTTTGGGGAAACCCCCATAATATTAAACAACATTTAGAAAAATGATGTTAGAGCTGTTTGAATTTAAATCTGAATGATGTCGAGTTTTTGAGTGTTGTTTTTTTAACACTAGAACGTCCATCTCCATGGTGGGCCGGTGCCTAGTGGTCAAAGTATCGATCGTGATTGGTATGTCACGGTTTGAAACCAGTGTTATTTAAAACCCCCCGTGTAGGGACGGTGCCCTTAAATCTGTCGAGTTTTAACGTCCCTTTCCCTTGATTGGTAGTTGTAGAGGGGGACCATCTCACGTGTCGCCCTCTGACCATGGTTCAAATTTAGATAAAACGTAAAATCCTCGAACTGAACATTGCTACGTTAATATTCACTCACTCGCTCGATGTTAATTTGCACCTGACCTGTTCAGTTTGTTCTTTTTCCATTTTACAAAGAATTGGAAAATGTTTTTTTTGACTTTTTAATTTTCAAATTTTTTTACTATAAAAAGTTTTTATGGTTGTAGGTGAAGTAGGAGAAATGTTGCACCTAAATATACCTGAAACGTCGGCTGGTGTTAATTCGACACTAATGCAATAGATCATTATGAATAGGTGTCGCTCACCATTACTATTAGTGAAATAAATTTCACAAAGTGCTATCGCACAACTATTTGGCCTTAAATGCTCTGTTATTGGGTTAAGAGTATGTGAGTGAATATTAACGTCTCACTGTTCAGCCAGCTACACGAGGGCTTTTGGCGACGGGCCGCGTAATTTGGAAATACGGTCAAGTGACGAGGACGACACCTGATCTGGCATCCCTTCTACTAACTGCCACATCATACCAACGTTAGACGTTTGAACTCTCGACAGATGTAACTTGCATCGCATCCCTACACGACGGGTGTTTAGTGGTACTGGGCTCGAACTCATGACATTCGTGTCATGATCCGATACCTTGATCACTGGACGACCGTAGCCTTTTGGTTACCAGTAGAAACGAATCTCATTTTCCAAATTTTTTGTGTTTGTGTTTCGTTATATAGCATTTGTTTAACTGCTCATAGAAAAAAACTGTTTGAAAAGATCTAAGCCCTGACGAAATTGCTAATTTAGTGTAAGGAATTTCTGCGAATTAATCGGCTTTACTTTAGATTGCAAATAAAACATCAAGGAGGGAAATTAACTGCGAAGAATCTGAAAAAAGTGCAAATATAATTGATAATATTCCAGTAAATACTGATATATATATACATCACTAAGGTTCTCACAGAATTAATACCGCACAATAATAATGTTCCTTGCAGGTTTGGGCCTCGAAATTTGTTTTGCGACTAAGCTGTGGTTCAACAAGTTTCGCGAAACGTAATGTGGACGTCAGTTTTTATGATATAAAAATTCATGAATTATGTTAATTACATGAAAAAATATTAAAAAATCTTAAAACTAAACCCTACTGAACAATGGTCCTGCAATTGTTTAGTTATTAAAACTATTGTATGTATTTTATATCATGGTGGGGAAACGAAACCTGAGGACGTTCTAATGTTAAACCATAGTTCAGGAAATATCACATGCAGCCTTTATTCAATAAAATATTTTTACTCTATACTCTATAGAAATTAATACGAGTAACATTTGACTATGGGGAAAAAAGATATGTTGGAAATTATAATTGTTCTTACGTACTTTTGCAATTATTCTAGAGATTCTATCAGCGCATTTGTTGTTATCATATCTTGAATCATTTAAAGAAAATTCCTTTTTTTTTATTGGTGTCATTTTAAACTTCATTTATGAAAGTTAAAATAGGAGAATTTTTGTAGTTATATATTTGACTTGCGGGTCACTTTTAAAAGTACTTAAAAAGGAAATTTTATTTTATCTTAAATCGCTTCAAGAGCAGATTGTTAGGTTAGGAGTGAAATTTTCCCACTAATCCTATTTGTAGGAACATTGAGAAAAATAAGATATAAAAAAAAATGCTTTCCTTATTTATTCATAGGAATAATGGCTAAGGTATATAAGGTATGTTACTCCCACAAAATTCGCTGTTTTCGTGAACATTTCGAACCTTTTGTTTTTTTTTTTATTTTATAACCCATACATTTACGATTTCCAGAACACTCTATTTTTCCTACGATATTTAGAACCAAAGCTATAGCATAATTAGTAACACAGAAATGGAGTTTACAAAACCGGAAGCAGATCACTAAACAAAATATTTTTTTAAGATATTGAATTGAAACTTTCAGAACATGTTTTATTAATTTTATCTGCGTTATGAGTCAAAATCTAATATCTGTGTATATAAGTATGCACTCTATTGCTTTTTTAAGGAAAAAATATCATTATTTTTAAAAAATCAATTTTGGCATAAAAAATTTCGCATATTTAAAATACTTTCAAAAGTATAACAAATCTTTTAATTCTGAATGCATGTAAAGATGTTCTTTATGTACTGCATAAATATTAGTTGAATACATTCATTACCATATTGTGTAAAAGATTGTATCTGCAATTTTTCATCAAAATTTCACTATAAATGTAAATTGTTACAGTCTTTAAAATTCTACAGAAAACAACAAAAGTTTAAAAAAATGTCCGAAGTAGTTAAATGTAAAGCTAAAGACAGCTGGAGATATAAATATGATAATCTTAAAAAATGTACAATTAGTCGAAAATTTTTCATTTGTATGAACAGTCTTAAATGCATTTTCTAAGAAACTATGTTTTTGAATTTTTGGCTTCGTGGTAAAGGTGAGTACAGGAGTTCTTTATATAAGATTCTGAATAGAAATTTTCAAAAAAAGCTTTATATCCTTTTATCTACAGTATAGACTATAATCTAATTTCTGTGTGCATATTTATGTATTTTATTCAATTTTGTGAGAAAATAACATAATTTTTAAAAAAAATGAGGTCCTTCCTAAAAGTGGACATGTTTCAAAATTCCCAAAGTATAGCAAATCTTACAGCTATAAGCGCAAATGTAATCATGTTATTTATATACTGTATAAATATTATTTTAAAATATTAATTAGAATTTTCAATACAAGATTAACCGTAACTGCAAATGTCACTAAAAAATTCCACTCAAATTTTCCAAATGTCAAATTATTTTTAATTTTTTTGGGAATTGTATTTGATTCCTTATTTTTCTAACCCCCTTTTTTTAAAAGTGTTTATTTAGAGTTAAAAATTTATATATTTCTAAAACAGGGCTCCGACGTTTGTCTCATGCAATAGGGTAATATGTTTCTCAATTTGAATGATCAAGATTACATATTTTAACTATAAACACAGCAGGGAAGTGGTAGACATTCTAGAAAATATATAATCCAGATAATATTTATTTCCATGTAGCTCAAATGTGTATTATGTAACCTAAAGAACATGGATGTAAAATTTTAGTACCAAAAATTTTATGTATTTCTTTTGAACTATTTGGCATGGATTTTGTAATACAGAAATGCGTGTAGATATTACAATGATTAATCCGAATTCTAATTTGTCTTGTCTCTCCTTTCTAAATACAGGGTGGTCCCAAATTCATGCTACAAACTTTAAGGGTAGTGTCAGATATTAAATAACAATCATTTTTTCTATAGGAATGTATGTGACACGGTGAGGCGCAAAAAGGAGGAATAAAAGAAAAGAAAAATGGAGATGTCGGTTGGTTGTGCGTTGCCGGTTGGAGGCTGTATATGTCTAACCTTCAATAGGATGCATCTCAGTAGGGGAAAGCACCCTTCGCAATTGTGCTGACATATACGATGGTACACTTTCTGTATGCCTAAGATGCAGACATGCGTTACATGAACGGCCGTGCAAATGGTAACAACAGAACTGCACTCAATGTACCACACCTCGCTTCCTGATCGAGGAATGCCGGATCACAGAATTTTTCAGGGTAACATCGTTCACTTTAATGGATTACGCCCTGCTCCCCACGTCACTAGCGATGTTGGTCGGTGAAGAGGTCGGCTGTACACAGTCTAAGACTTGAAGAAAGCTTCTTCATCGTTGTGGCTGATAGAACCACAGTCAAGTGAGTACAAGAGCTGTTGTTCATCACGTGTGAGTCATTAAACCGTTTGTAGAGTATTAAAGAGACATGGTACGATTTACGCAAAAATGTTTAATTTAAGGATTTTCAAATTTTTTGGTTGCCTCCTATGTATGTAGACTATGTAAAACATATTTAGTGTTCAAAATTTCATAAAAAACTAGCTATTAAATTTTTTAAGGAAAAAACTTAAAATGTGTGAAGTGATTTTTAAATGCTACTCTTGTTTTTAAGTAATGATTTTTTGACCGATTTTTGTCAATTGAATTCACGTAACGTAAAAAAAAAACGTAAAAATCGCTAGCAGTTCTTCCATTTTCAGCGAATACAATCTTTGAATTCGGCAGAATATATTCTCCGACAGTGGAAGGAACAGCAATGTGCACTTGAGCTGGACTTCATGTCTTATGTGCCGAACAGCTTTGAACAGTTATTGTAAACATTACACTTGTCAGCGACGCTTTCAGTAAACAGTCGTTCCTTTCGTCTCTTATTTTTGGTCTTTGCGCCTCACTGGGTCGCTTACGTCCATACATTCCTATACAATAAATAATTGTTACAATGTCCTTTCACAACCCTTAAAGTCTGTACGATGAATTCGGGACCAGTTCGGGATAGTTATTTTTAGAAAGATCAATATATCATTTTTTTAAAAAGGTTTGGCGTAAAATTAAACTTCCCGAGATGAAAGAGAGGGATCTGAAATCAGATTGAGATACTTTTAATACCCCTAAAATCCCATTGAAGATTTGATCTGATTTTTATTGACATCATTCTATAAAAAAAAAAAAATTCCGAGGTCGGTCGCCAATAGCTCTCGTGCTGCTTTATAGCGTAAAGTTAATATAGATCTGACTCCCTCAATCTATCTCGACGGATAACTGACCTCTTGATTTTTAATCTTAATCAAGTGACGAGGACGACACCTGAACCGGTATTAGTAATCATTTTCTTAATCTTTTACACAACGCCAAATGTTCATTGCATAAGGGTCATAAAAGTTAAATTGAAACTTCTTCAATGTATCTACGTTTTATTTTTAAAAAACTTCTCAAATATCCAAATCTCAGCAAGAGAAAAGGGAGGGGTATTAAACAAAAGATTGATTTATTCTTAATGTTTCTACAATTTCATTGCATACTTGGTTTATTTTTGCTAATGTATTTTCTAAAGCACTATGAGGCTGTGGTGGCCAAGTGGTCATGGTCAAGGACTCGTGGCTGGCGTGTCATGAGTTCAATCCCATTGCCGCTGAAGCCCGGCGTGTAAAGGGGCTGACGGACGTTAAATCTATCGGAGCTCAAACGTCCTCTCCTTAATGTGGTGTGGAAGTTAGGAGACCGAAGTACCAGCTCAGGTGTCATCCTCGTTACTTGACCGTGGTTCAAAATTATTATTTCCGTCACTTAGTGTACTTGAATGGGGCGCAATTAATATTCACTCACTTATAAAGCAACATGAGGCATAATGGTAATGGACCGAATTTTGTTCCTCAATCGGTCAGATAAACAGGACAACACCAACATGGTGACATTTTACATCACGTCAATATTCCATTGCAGAAGAATCCTAATAAAGAATAAACTGGAGCTTCTATATTCCGCTTGAGCACAAAAGAAATGTGAATATTAATGTGGAGTATTGTCTATTAAAAATAAATTGAGAGAGTCTGTTTTAAGTAATTTGCAGTACATCATAACTTATTTTAGGTTAACCGTCAAGTTTAAACTTTTTAAGTCCTACGCACACACAATCTTTTTTTATCAATTACTCTACTGCTCGACAGCACAACCTAAAAGTGGTGTAGTGGAAAATATTAGGCTCCCCCACTGTAAATTTAGGTTTTGACTTTAATATTTTATAAATTGATTAAATACGTGCTTGGTCTCAAATATGCTTTGGGACCCTGGAATCCTGCCCCACCCGAGAAGCGAGGTTGTACGTTATGTCGTTACTACCTAAGTACTCCTAAGTCAACTATAATACGAATTTTAAACAAATATAACTCACTCTAAAATAAAATAAAATTATGCACATGAAACTTAATTTTTGTTAATTATTTTCAAAATAATAGTATGAAATTTTTTAAAGTAATCTAAATTTGAAAATATTTGACTTTTGAAAGTATTTAGAAAACTATTATATTAAAATTTTAATGCTACTCACGAATCTATTGAAATGAAAGGTGCATTCTCCTTATTGTAGTAGACGCATTTCGAAGGAAAAATTGCTTTTCTCCCTAGAAAAAAAATCTTCTTTTGGCAGTGTGTGTGTGTTTTAAAGTAATAAATGTCATTTTCTGCAAAGTACCATTGGGAGACGTAAAGCGGTGGTAAAAGACCTACAGTACATGGATTTCGTAACTTAAGAGGAATGATTGAGGATAAGAGAAATATATTTTTAATTTAATGTTTTTGTCTTTATATTTATATAATAGAAAAAATATTTCCTTTCTAAATCTTTATTATGAAATGTTCCTACATATCTATAATAGATACATATATATATATATATATATATATATATATATCATAGATGGAATGGCAGGATAGATTTTACAGAGTTAAAGTTATTATACCATCCTTTTAATTTCTATCTTCACATTTATACATTGCTACTTGGTTTAAACCAGTGGTACTCAACCTTTTTTTTTCGTCGGGTCACATACGTGTGATAATTATTTCACGTGGGCTGCGGCATGAGGATAAAGGGGGGGGATAAGGATAAGATCAAGGATGTTTAGAATATGGAAAATTTATCAAGATATTATCTTATAATTTTATATTTTATTTTAACATTATTCTAAACACTATAAAACTAAACTCACAAAAAATAGGTTTTATGTGTTTTTATCTAGTTATTGGATAATTTCGATTCTTTTTCATCAATGATGCCTAGCTTCCCACCCACCACAAAAAAACATATTTTGTTGCTCTTGCAATTTTTTCTAAGGAAGCCAATTTACTTCGTATTGAAAGAAATTCTCAAGAAAAAGAATCATTTAAAGGTTAGTGCTTAGTGGTATAGTAACAAACAAAAATATATTTTTTAACTATAACATTTTTATGACAAATCAAAGATGTTTTTGATCCATGTTTGTTTTTCTCTACAAAATAGTCAAGATCTCCAACGTCTCGAAACAACGTATATTCTTTAGATATATTTTGCTTGGAAGACATGAGGTCTAATTAAAACTGACATTCACCCAAAAAATGGCCGCTAAATCACTGTTAATTGTTATCACTAACTGTTACAGTGAATAGGAAATAAGCTATCTCGCAATTCGTACCAACACGACATCGATCGCAAAATTGATATATATGATTGAGAGAATTTCTCATTAAATTTTTAGTGCAATGTTCTTAAACAATTTAATTTGTTAGTGCCACGGGCCATGACCGGACCCCTCAGAAAGATCCGGTGGGCCACATGCGGGCCGTAGGTTGATTACCGCTGGCTTAAACCATAAAATACAACTGCTATTTTTGTTAGCTTCAAAATTTTGCAAATACTTCATTTCGATTTTAAAAAGGAATTTAAATTTTAGTTAACGATTATCAAGTATGATGTGAATTTTTTTTTAGAAATGGATCTTCTGAAGAATTTGTGCATCGTTGAAGTGATGAAAATGAGGCCGAACCATTATCTCTTACTCTTCTAATTTCCAAACAAAATTCTGTACAGTGCTAATTAATGAGTATGAACGCAGGAGAGTAGTTCAGTGACTACATCTGGAGACTTAAAGTTTTGCTAAGTTGTCAGGGACAAATTTAATAAAAAAAAGTGTGTGTGTACTTATGTACGCACGTAAGAAGTTCTACTTGTTTGGCTTAACAAGATAAAAATCTTTCTAAAAATTCTTGTGCAGGGCAAGCTGTGCCAAGGACGAAAGGCGGTTACGAGCAGAGTTGCACGATACCAACCTTAAGTCAATCGGATCTGTCAAACCTGAGATAATCACTATTTAAATAAATTTAAACACCCCCGCACAGGGACAATAGGACCAATACTATGGGGGAGGGTCGGCAGACTGTATCTGGAGATGGGGTAAGCCGAATGTGACAGCTGAGACCTCATATTGCAAGTCTCGGCGGGAAGAATCATTCTCGAAAAAATTAGGACATTCGCCTAAAGAGTCCCCCCGAGTTATGGTCATTTTAAAATAATTAAAACATTTAAAACAATTAAATAAAATAGAAGTAGTACACCCAAAACTCGAAACTCGGCCTGGTTGTAAGGAGACACAAGAGGAATCCCTTCGAACCTGTCCGGAGTCTGTAGTTGCAAATGGGGTGGCACTACATCGGGAAAGGAAAAAGAAACTAACTACCCCAGGGCAAGGACAGCTGCGACGTAAATGGTCACGCATCCCAATGATAATGTACAGGGTGGTGATCCCAAAGTTTCATTCTTCTATCTCTGTAGTATTGTGACGTCATCAAAAGTTCGAACCCCATAGGAATAATATGGGGATTCTCTAATTTTAGTGATAACGCGTTCCCCTAGGCCCACTATTTACACACGAATTAAAGCAGATGAAATAGCTCCACGAGAAGAACCTATGGTCCGAGTTTCATTCAGCCATTTATGCCTAAAATTCCATTTTTTAACTGCAGTGTAGAGAAAGTTTTTCGTAGTTTAGAAGTTCAAGATTGCGTTTGTGGTTGGATTTGTGACTTTAACCTGCTTCGTAGGGGCATAGCAATTTCGTTTAAAACATTCAGATAGTCACTCTTGCAGATATTTCCCTGCAAAGAGGTTTTGAGTGATGGTTATATTTCAACCACCGGCATAAATGGGTTAACGAAGCTCAAAAATCCTCGGAGCAATGCGGGATTTAAAAAATTTTAAGACTTTTAAATTATATTAAAATGTTTAATATGAGTGAAGAAATGGGGCTACGGTCCCGAAAAAATGTATCTAGGATGCTCATAGGGAGAACAATCGAATCAAGCCGCAGCGGTCGCCAAGGTGGCATGGAATTCGAGTTATTTCTGGGGAAGTCCTGTAAGGAAGGAGCTCCGGAGAGGGCCAATTCTACTTAAAGCTCACGCTAATACAAAATATGGCGGACCTCCAAAAATCAAGCCCCAAGCTCAATTCCTTAAGGGAGTGAAATTTTTCCAGTCCCCATAGGATTAACATGGAAGCATGATATTTCAGTGTTTAAGCCCTCCCCATGCTTACAAAATGGCAATGAAGTAGATGACTGGATGGGTCTCGACAAATGGAACAGTTGGTTCAAATGTGAAGTCCAAGACTCAAACTGGAGCCAAGATATTGTGAATTTAAACAAATTTATAAAGTTTAAAACAATTAAAAACTGTAGAAGATATAGCCCTATGAGCCTGAAATTCTAACAAATGACAGAGCAGATAGAGAGAGATCGAATGATTCAGGTCCGAATGGTCTGTGAGGCTCGGGTGCCGAGATATTGGCCAGAACACTGTAGAAGGGGAGATGCACCGGGGGGGGATGCGTCCCAACAGATATGGTTTTTAAAAATAGTTATTACGATCCCCCAAATGTCAGGACCCTAACATCAAAATAGTGGCACGTTAAAATATTAGACAACAATGTGCGCGCGCATCGGTGTCGTGACGGTATGCGCGCGCATCGTTAAAATTTACCCTCATCCTTTTCTCCTAATGCGCTAAAAGAAGTATAACTTCAGAAAGCAGGAAAAAGCCGAAAAAGGTGTACAAAATCTGTTTACGATAGATAAATAGAAAAACTATATCTCAGATCAGTTGCGCACACAGGGGAATGGGGTCCGCCCCCAAAGCCCATGATTTTTTCCGATTGGTTATAATTCTAAGTATATAATACGTAAAATTTAATTAAATATTTGTTATTAATGATTAATTTTATTAATTAATGCCAATTATTTATTCAACAATTAGTTTTTTACTGTTTTGTTCCTGAAAATCGACAAAATCAAAAATAGCATGATACAAGAGTGGTGAACTTTCAACCCCGGACTTTCAACACAGGAACTTTCAATCCCTTGAAAAATTCCTGTGTGCGCTACTGTCTCAGATATAAAAGAATTTCATCGACTCCATCAGATGAGATCTGAGTGATGCTGGTGTTTCTGTCACTTCAAAAACAATCAGCAGATTACCAGATGTAAGACTAAAAGGTAAAATACCAAGAAAAAAGCCGTATCTCAATTTACAACAGTGCTTAAAGACACTACAATGGCCAATGAAACACACTAACTGGGCAAAGGTTATTGATCACAAAGTTAGTAGGAGGACGAAATTAAAATTTCGTAGTTATAACCTATGTAAGCAAGCAGAATTGCAGAAATGCTACATCCCCACTGTATTCAGGTAACTATGAACAGATGCACATAATTTTTTCATTTAGTCATGCAAATCAGCAAAATGTATCGGTCACCTTCTTATCATCGATGGAACACTAAATGTCACACAATACATTGATAACATTCTAGAACTCTAACTTCTGCCTTCCATCAGAGATCTATTTACCAACATTGCTTCATATATTTTTTTGCAAAATTCTGATACTTGCCACACAATAGAGTAATTGAAAGACTCTGGTACCGTTCTAATATCATTGAGTTGTTGTAATGGTCAGGAAACTGTCCTGACCACAATCCCATTGAAAACGTCCGGCACAGTTTGAAAAATCTTGTCCGAATGAGGTACCCATGAAACAAAGGGACTTAATTTAGGATATAACTTGTTTCTGGCATCATGTAATAAAAAATGAAGAGCTTAATACCACTTTTAGCTCAATGAAAAATCGATGTGAAGCTGTAATTAAAAATAATGGCTACCCCACCAAGCACTGACAACTCACTGCTAACATCAGTGTGAAATGCTAATCAGTATCAACAGCTATTGATTGCATCAATGTTTTTAAGTTGCAAATATTTGAGTTTTGTTTTTTGTAAAATGCTTTGTATTCTGAGCAACGTAAAATTTTTTCTAAGTATACAAACTGTAAAAAAACAACAATTTTAAAAAGTGTATATCATTTTGGTCGCCACGGTATATATATGCTTAATATGCCTTTTTCTTTGTGTACTAAATCGTGATAGCCTAGAGATAGTTGGATCTTGCCTTGGTTCAAAAAAGAAATGATTTTCAATTTAAAAGTTTAAGTTTTGTATACATAGTAATGTTTTGGATTCACTAAATACTGGTGATCTCTCAGTAATTATACAGTAAATATAACCGAATTATAGTTTATAAGAATTTAAGTATATGTTGTTATTTTTGAAAACATCTTATAACATCTTGTCTCAGATTTCCTTAACCCAATCGATATACCGCTTAAATAATAGAAATATAATCTTTGTAAACCCAAGTCTCGTATTAAGTGTTTTGTTCTGAAGCATGATTAAAACTGGGAACTTTCCGATCCGAAAACGAGTATCTTAGCCACCATACGAAAAAGATCGTCATATCATGGAGGCTATTACTGGTTTTATATACATACCACCGCCACCCTACTTCCTTGCTAGTGATTCGGTGAATAGGCGGATGAACACTACCATATTTGTGGCTAGCGTGTGAACATTTCTGTCATTTTGAATGCGCCGAATTGTGGTTTACGTCATTCATACGTGACGGCTTGTGGTTTGCGTCATTCTTGCGTGGCGGCTTGTTTTTGGCGTCATTCGTACGTGAGGACTTGTGGGTTTCGTCCACTTGTGTAATGACTTGTGGGTTGCGTCATCGTGTGTAACGGATTTGTTGTTCGCATCATTTATGTAAGACGGCTTTGGTGGTTACGCCATTTGTCTGGCCACTTTGTTTTATGCGGCTTGTGTCTGACGTCTTGGTATCATTTTGGGTGGATAGATGGCATCACTACTGTTGCAGTTCTTGCACGGCCTACCAGCATGATTGTGAATCCGGCACCATCCGATCCGAAAACGAGGACCTTGGTCAATGTGCAAAAACGATCATCTTAGCATGGAGGCTATTACTGGTTTTATATAGATACCACCACCACACAGTTCAACATGTAAATAACTGAATAGTTAGTAATAAATCTTTTTGTTGAATTTTTGATGCATGTATTTATTTCAAAAACATAAGCAATATGAAAATTATTAATAATGGACCTCGTAATTTTGAACCTTTTTATGCGAAGAGGTACTACTGATGAGTTTCTAATTCATCTAAAAATATGCACATCTTACTAAATTGAGATCGTTTTTGGCCTTGACCGCGCGCGCGCGATTTAACAAGCATCAGCTGTTTTATAGTAGCACCAGGACTATAACGAGTGTCTTGACAATTTCGTGGCCATGACAATCAGCTTCTAAATTTTGTGCGTCAGGTTCCCAGTTACGTAAATTTACCTAACAAACTGTAAAAAACGACCCAGAAGCGATTTTATTACAGTTTTAAAATTAAAGTCATGAATAAGAGAGATTTTTTCACAATAGCGCTGCATTTTAGCAAATTGGCATTTGCTAACACGTTAAATGTGTCGAGGCTCAAACCTCTTCCCGTTGGTATGGAAATTAGGGGAGGTGCCGACTCTGTTTTCATCCTCGTCACTTGATCATGGTTCAAAATTACGAGTTTCGTTACCAAAAGCCCTCGAGAAGCTGAATAGCTTGAAATCAATATATTTACTCACTCACTCAGTTGTGAATCCTTAATGATTTTGGTGTGATGCTGGCAGATTCAGTGTATTGTTTACTAGTTATAAGATTTAATAGGTATCATTTGTGCGTGGTTAACGGGATCATTTTTACAAGCTTTTATTTAACTTGCAGTGTAAAATGTTCGGGTGGAATCTTGCAACTTCATTTTGAAGCTTATGTCTTCAACCGATTGAGCTGAAATTTTGTATACACTTTTAATTTAAATGACAATGCATGTTTTGACGATTTATATTCCAATATCGACCTAGTTACTGTAACGATCTTGTTCAGGTGTTAGATGAGCATGTTTACAATAATAAAGGTGTGGACCGGGGCGTAGCTCAGATGGTAAAAGTCGCCAGCATATACGGGGATCGATACCCTGCGTCTCCAATTATTTATCCGTGTAAAATATTTTTGAAATTCGTTTGATTTGTTCAGAGATATTTTACAATACTTCTCTCTCTCTCTCTCCACTCTGTTTACGTACAAAGTATGTTATAAGTATGCTTTTTTAACTTGCAATGTAAATTGTTCGCTGACCTTGCAACTCATTCTTGAAGCTGATTTATCTGTGTAGATAAATAAGCAAATTAAATAACTTGATCTGATTGATTTGAATTTTTAAAATTTTCAAACTAAGAAAATACGAGTACTTAAATCTCACGACAAGCTTTTCTATCATAAATTGTGTAACGAATTATAATTTGATAACAAAAATGTTTTGAAAGAAAAGTTTATTTTATTCTTTTTAGAGCAATTATCTAAAAGCTTGTTTTTAAAAAAGTTTTTTTTACTTTTTTTCATTTTAATTTTTTTACCTAGCCTTGTGTATTAAATTGTGTGCACAACTTTTTATACGTAATGTATATTTTTTTCCGATATATTTTTATCCTAAGAACATACACTTGTCTCCCCAACATTAAGTATTGTTCTTTTTCCATGTACATCTTTTTGTTTATAATGCCATACAGAAGCTGTTGAGATGTGAACCCCGTTGCATGTAGTTATATCGTTAATCGAAGCAATAGTATTTTTCTTGTTTAGATCTAATTGTGACTACGCATACTGTATCGATGACAATAAATTTTATTTTTCTATCGGAGAAATAAACCCCTTCATCGAATACTAATATTTCGGGAGTTATTTTTAATTGTTTGAAATAAAGAGACCTAATTCTAAACCCTGTAAATAATCAGATTTCTAAAGTTTAACAAAATACCCTGATTTAGATTCAATGAACATTTTGCTAAAGTATTTTTTTCAAATGGTATTAAGCCAATTAACTCTAATTGAGTGAGACAACATCAAAACATTCGATTCGCATAGTTCGTTTAATTTTGACTTTCTATTTAATACTTCTTGTTTTAAAAGTGAACAGCGTAGCAAAAGATTAATCTTCCATATTATCTGGAATCAAAATACCAACGTAAAAAACAGATCTTTTGATAACACACTAGTATTGAAAAAGAATTACTTAATACGAAAAGTAATTTAATTAAAAATGCGATCAGCACACGAGCCATTATTCAAGTATATATCATCCTATTTAAAATATTCCATAATATTTTAAATTTTTAATTACAAAACAAATTTTAGAACTCAAAATGGATCGAAATATTTGCCGATACTTTAACACAACATATCTTTTATATTAACAAACACCTACTGAAGTTTTTGATTTAACTTTGCAATTTATATATATAACTTAATGTTTTGCGTGAATTTTGCTGGCGACTTTAACATACAATTAAATTGAGATGTATTTTCTATTTAAGGGTCTTACTTAACTATAAGAAACAATCAGTAATTAAATAAAAAACATATTTCGTTGAACTTAAGAAACCAAAAATGAATATTTTTAAGCAAAATACTTTAATGTAATATCTTAAAAAGGAATGGTTCGTTGAAATATTTTTTATCAAAATCATCAACAAACAATGTTTTAAATATATCAAACATTTGATT
Organism: Trichonephila inaurata madagascariensis; assembly: GCA_019973955.1. Lineage (NCBI taxonomy): Eukaryota > Metazoa > Arthropoda > Arachnida > Araneae > Nephilidae > Trichonephila > Trichonephila inaurata. The sequence continues at coordinate 4,924 of BMAV01017342.1, read as the reverse complement.
TCTATTATACAACAAATATTTGGAAGTATATCGTACTTTTAAGTAATATTTGTTTATAAAGTTAAAAGTTAATTCAAATCTTAAATTGAAAACACCATATAAATAATACTTCTAGGAAATATATACACATGTACAAATGAACCGATAATTTACTAAGGAATCCACAAGTGGGACCGAAATAAGCAAAATAGGTTTTATTTTTGTCAAAATTATTGCACTAATATTATATACAGCATAAATCTTACTAAAGCATTACAACACTAAGGAATAAAAAGAATAAAAATGAATCTTACAACCTAAAGGGGAAAAAAAATATGCTAAAGAGAATACGCATAGTTCTCTCTCTCTCTTTCATACTCAAAGTTCACATGTCACAATTCTCATACGTCAGAATGCAAGATTTAAAATTATAATAAAGTTCATTCTCTTTCCCATGTCATCTGCTTTAATTTTTAAATGTAAAAAGAATCATTCCAATGAGGGCTTTAAAACAACGTTCATAAAACCGCAAATATATAGAATTAACATTTCCTAGGTTCTAAATCATTATTAAAATCCGGATTAGAGAAGTAATCCGTTAAAAACGATGCGTTAAAATCTCTTGTTTTCCATGACTATGTAACTGTCTTAAATTGAGCACTTTGGCGAAATGCTTTGTTAGAGAATTCCCATGCATGAGGCTATTTTTCAGAATAAACACCCGTATGTGACTTTAAATCATCCCTTGCAGAGACATCCTTGCTGCATATTTCACTATTTTAAGCCTTTTCGTTTGTATGAATACGAATATGTCTTTTTAAAGTATCGCTTCGAGAAAAATCCCTGTTACAGATTTCACAAACAAAAGGTCTTTCCTTAGCGTGAACAAGCAGATGTTTCTTTAAACCACCTCTTGAAGAGAAATCCATGCTACATACTTCACAGATATAAGGCCTTTCCTCATTATGAGCTTGCATACAAGTCTGTTTAACCACTATTGTAGTACTCACAAATATATTCCTGGTATGAATCAGTTGATGCTCCTCTCTCAATGCATCAATTGCGCAGTGAGAAAAAAGTATTGTGGGACATAAATCACAAACATGAGGCTTTTCTTTGGTATGAATACGTAAATGCTTTTTTAAAGTACCGCTTTGCGAGAATGCCCTATTACAGATTTCACAAACAAAAGGCCTTTCCTTATTATGAACACGCATATGAAGTTTTAATTCATCTTTTCTAGAAAAGGCCTTGCTACATATTTCGCAAACATGAGGCTTTTCCTGGCTATGAACACGCTTATGTTTTTCTAACTCAGACTATGTATAGAAACCCTTTTTGCATATTTCACAGTTATAATGCTTTTTGTTGGAATGGGTTAGCAGATGCCTTCTCAAACTACGCTTGTGCCAGTAAGCTGCATGGCATATCTCACAAACAAAAGGTTTGGCATGAATACGAACATGCATTTTAAATTTTTTGCTCTCAGAGAAAGCTAAATTACAGATTTCACATACAAAAGTGTTTCCTTTATTATGAACACATGTATGAGATCTGAATTGATCACTGTGAGAGAAGGTCTTGCCACATTTTTCGCAAACAAGACATTTTTCTTTGGCTTGGAGAGGCAAAAGATTCCTTAAGATATTTCCAGATCCATCCATCTTCCTATATTATTTTAATCTTGCTAAAAATTTATAGACAGCAAAAAGGATATTTGGCGGATTGCAATCTCCTTATACGAAATATATATATATAAAAAAATGTTTTTAAGATTATATTGATTTCTCTTCAGTGACATCCACATCAGCATTTTGTACTGCAACATACCGTACGCACAAACTCAAATGGAACTGAATGCCACAGCTTTAAACGAAATAAAGAATTGCCATAATATTCTTCTTTCATGTTGCGCAAGCAATTTGTAAGGCTTTGACATAGCACTTATGTAAAATGAATCAAAATACAAAATATATTCAATTTAAAAAATTATAAGTTTTTTTTTTTTTATGGGAACTGAAACACAGATTAGCTTATAATTAGCAACTGTAAGAAACTAAAAAAATATGTCCTCAGGAAAGATTAATGATTTCCATAAGGATATTTCAAAAGGAACATGGACCTTGTTCAGTTGCTCTACACAACAAGCATGTAGCAAAGAATGCATTGTAAATCATGCTCAATTTTAGCACTTGAATGAATGATTTATATTGCTGGGACGTAAAAATAACGAATACGCTTATGGGGAAAAAAACATAATATTAAACAATATTTATGAATGGCATGTTAGAGCTGCTTGAATTTGAATCTGAATGGTGAAATCTGAGTTAACTTGAATTCAGTTTGTATTAACACTAGTCCATTGTTATCAATTTGGTGGCGCGGTAACCTAGTTGTCAAGGCATCGCATCGTGGCTGGCATGTCACGAATTCGATTTTAGTACCACTAAAGACCCGCCGTGTAAGGAAACTATACACGTTAAATTTGTCGAGAGCTTAAAACTCATTCTCTTGGTGTGGTAACTAGGTGAAGGGAGAGCCAGCTCAGGTGTCGTCCTCGTCACTCTACCGTGATTCAAAATTACGTGGTCCGTCGGAAAAAGCCCTCGTGTAGCAGAAAAGTGCAAAGTTAATATCAACGCACTCGGTTGTGTATTTGATACCGGAGCCTGATGAGTTTGTTCCTCTTGCAGCATTTTTGCATAAAATTTGAAAACGTTTCGTGACATTAAATTTTTCTCCATTTAGGAGAAATGTTACGACTAAATATACCTAAAACGTCCGCTGGTGTCATTTCGACACCCAGGCAATTTATCATCATAAATAACAGTCGTTCATTGTTATTTTATAGTAAAACAAACTTTCTACAGTACCATCGCGGAATTATTCGGCCGTAAATGGAGTGTTATCAGGCAAATACCGGGTGAGTGAGTGAGTGAGTGAATATTAACGTCGCATTATTTAGCTACACGAGCGCTTTGGGCGACGGACCTCGTAATTTTGAACCATGGTCAAGTGACTCGGACGACACCTGAGATTGCACCCCCTTCTCCTTACTACCACACCACTCCAACGGGAGGAGGTTTGAGCTCTCGCTTGATTTAACGTGCATCGCTCCCTACACGACGGGGTTTTGTGGCATTGTGCTCGAACTCATGACATGCCCGCCATGATCCGATACCTTGACCACTGGGCTACCACAGCTCCTGAATCAACGTCAGAAAATAGTAGATTATGTCCGAACACTATAGGTAGAAAAATGTATTTAAAACTCCGGTAATAATCATTAATTACATTACATTAATTAATTCAATTCATTAATTCAATTACATTATTTATGCAAGCAAATGTGATTTATCTGTATCCCCTAGTTGTAAATTATTGTGGCCATGGTAGCCTAATGGTCAAGATAATGAATTCGTGGTCATTAGATGGATTATGGGTTATCATGAGTTCAATCGTAGTACCGCCTTAGACACGCCGTGTACGGGGGGAGAGGGGATGCACGTTAAATGTGTCGAGGCTCAAATGTCCTCCCGTAGGTGTGGAAATTAGGAGAAGGGGCGCAAATTCTGTTGTCGTCCTCGTCACTTGACCATGGTTCAAAATTACGAGTTCCGTTACCAAAAGCCCTCGAGAAGCAGAATAGCTTAAATTCAATATACTTACACACTCAGTTGTGAATCCTTAACGATTTTGGTGTAACGCTTGCAGATTCAAAGTATTCTTTACTAGTTTTAAAATTTAATAGGTATCATTTGTGTGTGTGGTTAACGGGATCATTTTTTTTTAATTATTTTACCTAGCCATGTGAATTTAATTGTGGTGTGACACCTTTCATACCTAATGAGGCTATTCCGATATTTTTATCCTAAGAACATACACTTGTCACCTCAACATTAAGTATTCTTCTTTTTCCATGTACATCTTTTTTTTATAATGCCATACAGAAGCTGTTGAGATGTGAACTGTTGCAAGCAATTATATCGTTAATCCAAGCAATAGTATTTTTCTCGTTTAGATTTTCCTGTGGCTAAAATTACTGTATCGATGACAATATGTTTTATTTTTCAATCGGAGAAATATAAAACCCTTCATCAAATATTAATATTTCGGAAGTTATATTTAATTTTTTGAAAAAAAGAGACATAATTCTGAAATCTGTAAATATTCAGAATTCGAAAGTTTTACAAAATACCCAGATTTAGATTAAATGAACATTTTTCTAAAATATTTGTGTCAAATGGTATTAAGACAATTCATTAGACTCATTGAATAAGACACCATCGAAACATTCGATTCGCATAGTTCGTTTAATTTTGACTTTCTATTTAATATTTCTTTTTTTAAAAGTGAACAGCGCAGCAATAGAGTAATCTTCCATATTATCTGGAATCAAAATACCAACGTAAAAAACAGATCTTTTGATAACACACTAGTATTGAAAAAGAATTACTTAATACGAAATCTAATTAAATTAAAAATGCGATCAGCACACCAGCCATTATTCAAGTATATATCATCCTATTTAAAATATTCCATAATATTTTAAATTTTTAATTACAAAACACATTTTAGAACTCTAAATGGATCGAAATTTGCCGATAGTTCAACATACGATATCTTTTATATTAACAAAGACCTACTGAAGTTTCAGATTTAAATTTGCAATTTATATATAATTTAATGTTTTGCGTGAATTTTGTTAGTCACTTTAATATACATTTAAAAAAAGAAGTATTTTCTATTTATAGATCTTACTTAAATATAAGAACCAATCAGTAATTAAATAAGAAACATATTTAGTTGAACTTAAGAAACCAAAAATGAATATTTTTAAGCAAAATACTTTAATGTATATTTTAAAAAGCAATAATTCTTAGAAATATTTTTTATCAAAATCAGCAACACACAATGTTTTAAATTTATCAAACATTTGACTTCA
>BMAV01017341.1:0-218559 GCA_019973955.1 Trichonephila inaurata madagascariensis | reverse complement strand
AAAAGAAAAAAAAATTGAAATATAGAGCATACAGCATTTTCAACTTAATTCTCAAAATATACCAGATTCTTTCATGAGAAAATTCTTTTTATAAGCCATTTATGTCAACTAACCTGTATTAAACTATGTTCAGGTAACTGAGAAGCCTGAAAATGATCTTTTAAGAGAAGTTGTGAAAAATTGCTGTGAGTTTGAATGGCTTCTTGTTCACGTAACATATCTCCAGTTAGACGATACAGATCTAGAATGAAAAGATACATAAAAACACATTGAATACTAAATAAAAAAATAATTTAAAAGCAGGATTCTAATACCATGTATAAAAACATAAATCATTTTTTAAAAAAAATCCCCTTCTGATAAAAATTAAAAGAATGAAAATTGCAAAATATATAATAAATTTAAAATAACTTTTTATGAAGTAACATAAAAACCCTTACTCATTAAAATTTTAGTGATTGATGTTTTCCAATTCCAAAATTTTAATACTTAAATTTCAGTACAAATGAATTTTCCAAATTTAAATAGATGATAAAAAGATATATATATATATATATATATATATATATATATATATATATATATATAAAATTTAAATATTGAAAAGATGAAACATGTTAGCAAAATATTTCTCTTAAATTTTTAATGAACTATTCCTTTTACTATAAGATTTAAGGTAATGAAAATGTACTACCTTAGAAAAGGAAGGTAAAGAAAAACACCTTTCATAATTTTTCATTAATCATTTAGTACAATTATCATTGCAATTACACTGAATTATAACTACTTTTACACACTCAAAAATAATTAATATATTAATAGGTATATTAACAAAGTTCATTTCTACTAAATCTCATATTTTGCAAAATTCTGTTAAAAAGTCTTTGAAAAAAAAATTTTAAAAAATAGATCCTAAAGCATTAAATTAATGTCTTGCATTTGATGACAAGATTTTCAGTTCTTGGCAGATAATTCCTTTCTTAATTAAAAAAAAATAGATTTAAGTATCATTACAGAAATATGATTTTTCCCCATAGAATAATGAGAAAAAAAAAAATTTAACACATCAAAATTTTTATATAGATGGTTGAAATTTTTCATCTCAAGAAAGACTTAAATCCAAAATTTCATGCAACTGCGTCAAACAGTTCAAGAAATATTCAAATTGAAAATTCTTTCACAATGTAGCATTGTTTAAGGATTGTATATTAGTTATTATCGGTTTATTCATGATACTTGAAAAAAAATAAATTAAAATACATGTCACTTATTTTACATTTGAAATAATTAAAAATTATTTTAAAAAACATTATTAAAAGACTATTTGGAAATAAGCTATTTAGACTAATTTAGAAGGAATTCGACATTTAAAAATGATATCGATTTTATTCAGCGGAGACAAAATTAGGAAGCATGATCTTTATTTTTTCAGAAAAACATTCCCTAAAATTCAACTTTTTGAAAGCGAGTGAATATTAACTTCACACTATTCATCTACTTGAGGGTTTTTGCTGATGAACCTTGTAATTTTAAGTCATGGTCAGGTGACAAGGATGACACATGAGCTGGTACTCTCTCTCTCCTAACTTCCACACCACACCAATGGGAAGATGTTTGAGCTTCAACAGATTTATTGGGAACTGTCCCCCACCACCACCACTAGGTTATCGCGGCCACCAATTTGTTGAAAGAAGGACGGGGTGGAGTTCAAATCTATTAATTAAAAATTTATTGGGAATCGATAGGAAAGATTAAAATTATTAAAGGGTGAGGGTACTCTGTGTACCAATTTTCCTTTTTAATACTCTATATGCTTAAAATAAAACTTGTAAAATTCACTTTTAAAAAATTTGCAATTGCGCATTTAAACACATTTCTTTAAACTATGATAAAAGGGTCAACATTATAAGCTACATTTTAATCAGTATTATAGGAAATCGAAGGTCATGCTTTTGAAAGAAAACAAACAGATATTGAAATTATATCCCAAAGTTCTTTCACTACTTTTTATAAAATTTTCAATTTTTAAATATAATTTAATACTTTTAAATATATTTACCTTTTAAAAGAGCCGATGCCCAAAGTTGTACATGAACATCAGGAATTTTGCTGGCAAGCTGCATTGCAGGTGTTACCATATTCATACTTTCCTAAAATATAAAACATAAACAGTAAATATTTTAAACAGATGTCAAAGTGTAGAGTATTTATTTTTAAAATTTTTTCAATTAAAGTAAATTTTTTGAAATTAGGCATCCTTCTTTAAAAAATTTAGTTTTTCAATTCTTCATTAAAACTATGATATGAAAATAGTCTATCACTGATGTTAAATTAAAAACAAAATAACAATTTATACATAACTTTACTTTTAGCATAAAGAAATAAAAGTGCCCCATAAATTATTTTATTTCTAATGGGCTGCAGATTGGTGTTTTACCATTGCAGACCTAGTACATTCCTGGAAGTTGGTATCTCATTTTAGTGCAGCACCATATATGTGGATACCAATTCCGCAGGTAATTTTGATGCCCAGTTTCCTCCCTAGAGAGAGGTAACTGAGCTCTGATGATGTGACCCTGGACGAAGATTTAATTTTACCGAGAGCACCCAAGCCAAACAGACACCCTGGGAATCATTTACATGCCGTATAATCATTTTTCCCATAGCAGCTGCCAAGTGTCCAAGTGTTATTTGGGTGTTGTTATTAGGTGTCGTGTGTCCAAGTATTATTTGGGTGTAAATACAGCATAAAGTTAAAATTCTTCTTTAAGGTTACTAGTCTAAAACAAGGAACTACACATAATTGGAACCTTGATGAGCATGCTTTGCAGATGGTTTTTGAAATTTAGCAAGAATTGTACACACAACAAATATTCATCTACGTATAGATGAAGCTACTATCGAAGCTATTTTGTAAAGAAAATATTATTTTTTTTATAACTACATATGATGCACAAAATAAAACCTAGAAACTCTTTCTGATGCATCCTAAACATTCATTACTAAATTTTTTTCAAACTAGATTTGAGATTGTATTCAAACAATTTTGACATAGGTATTAGAAACTGCCACATCTACATGTTGAAGCATAACATTTCTAAAATAATGTAATATAAAAATTGTGATAATTGTTATAAAAACAATATTTTTGTTTAATAAATACTTAACAAAATGTCACTGAACTCACTCTGCTATTTCCAAGAGAAAAGAAAATGTGTCCCAGCAGAACCAATGAACATGAAGTTAATCGATTTAAGTCTTCGGCATTTGCCATTTTTAGAGTTTCTCTTAAGTAGCGTCTAAAGATATAAGAAATGAAAACCAAAATTAAATATAAAAATAAAAAATATTCCAGAATATAGTGTTAACAGGAAAAAATGCAGTTTAAAAATCAAAACAAGGAAATACATTAATTACCATTGAAAGTATATTATAAGATTTTATTTTTATTAAAAAAAAATAATGTTTAAACATTGGATATTTTTAAAGTTGGGGGTGGGGATAGTGAAATTTGATTGCTAAAGAGTTTTTAAACTTGTAATTATAATACAATAAAATTTATATCACCACTGAAACAATAAAATAATACAGTCTATATTACTATTGTAACAATAATTAACATAAGTAAATAGCAAATAGTCATTCAGGAGGATTAAATAGGAAAAAATTTTCATTTTAAAAAAGCTCATGGAAATATTTCATTACTTTGTTACATAACAGATAGACTAGGAAGGAGAGGAGGCAAGTAAAAATTTTTTAATGCAATAAAAGCAAAACAAAGGAAACAGTAATTAAAATTTTTTTAGCCTATTAAAATATAAAAGTTAAAAAAATTAAATCACACTAAATTAACCACTGGTCAGTGAAAATGCAAAATCCCTCATTAATAAAACTTAAAATATTACTCATTATAAATATTACAAAGTTTCTTTAAATATTTTAACCTGTAAATCAAGTATTTTGCAACAGAAGCATGCAGAATACATGATTAAATTACAAATACAATAATGATAATTCTCATTAAAAGTTATAATATTCCTAGCAAAAAATTAACGTTAAAAATCTATTTTCAAGAGGAAGGTACATTAATCCTCCACCTTTCTTAATTTTAACCACAAATTTAAAAGGACAGGTTAATAATCAGGAAAGAAATTATATGAGTAACATAAGAGCAATTTATGTGATAAAATAAATAACAAAAACTATCACAAAATACATTAAATAAACATTATCCAATGAATAATAAGCACGAAACTTAGTGTATCATAAATTACAGCCAAAATTAATTAATAAGCCTAAAATTTTACAAAATAAATAAAAATGCGATTTTTAACAACACTGCTAAAATTTGCGTAACTAATATCCTAAGCAAAACATTTCAAACAAATTAAAGATTAGCCTATTAGTGACTCACTTTGCATCATTGTAACGTGCTTGGAAGAAAGCATTTAATCCATGAACGTAATAAGCAGCAGCTCTTAAGCTGTGAGACCTAGAAACAATTAATTTATGTTTAATACAAAACAATTCCTTTTTTAAGAACAAAAATGTTCTACTTTAAAACAAAAGAAAGAAAAGCTTACACTAAAGGAAGTGTTTCAGGATTCAAACGTGATAGTAGTTCAACCAATTCATGATCCCGCTTGCTTCTAAGATACACTATTGCTAAGTTAAGACTGGCAAGGATACGTAACTCACTTGTTGCATTGCTCTGTAAAGGTTTTTAAAATTTTGAATACAAGAAAATATTTCACAAAGCTTAAGAAAAATTAATATTAGAATAAAAAATGCAATTAATTCTAACTTTTGATTAAAATGTACAACTATTACAGACTAATTTTTAAAAAAATCTTATGTTACTGGACAACTTACCCGAACAACAATTCCAAACTGAGCTTCGGCTGCTTCCATGCAGTTCATAGACATGGCATACAAGCCCTATAAATGAGAATAATCCAAGATTAAAATATGTAAAATGGAAATTAACAAATATGTTTCATTACATTTAATGCAGAAAACTTCAAAAATTTGTCATATTTTAAAGCTAATTACATTTTCCCACAAATAGCAGCTGCAAAGTAATTTAACATTGGATCATTATTTAAAATTATACCACCACTATTCAGTTTTTACAAAGACATTTAGTTATAAATAGAATTAATAATTACATATTTTGTACAGTACTTTTTTAGTGCTTTTGAAAACTTATGGAAAAATGAATGTATTTGGTTACCTATTTATCAGCAATTAATAATAAAATGTCTGAATGTGTTATCAATTTAGTTATTTTATTTAATTAAAATAAAAAAAGTTACAACAATAGTATCACAATACATCACATATTACATAAGAGATTACAAAGAACCAATAAATTACAGGAAATTAAAAAAAATTATATTTTTTTGAAGATAATGTCTATAATATAATCACTATGGACACATTAACTACAAATACTTTTTAAATATATACATTTGAAGAAAAGTATTTAGTCTACAAACTCATAAATAAAGCCATAAATATATTATTTATATATTTTTTTTAAAAAACATGCATGAACAATTCTATTCCCTCTATTAAAATATGTTTACATTAAAAATAAAAGTTTATTTAGCAGCCAAGATTGTAATATGAAACTTGCAAAATATTAATACTTTTTTAAAGTAGTAATTTAAAAATTTTAAAATCATTAAAAACTGGTTATATTTACAAGTGAAAACTATCAAAATGTTTGTAAGACAAGTAGTTTTAAATTATTGCAATCAAAATAAAAGCATAAAATTAGATAATTTCAAATTAAGAAACTAGAATAGAGAAAATTATTCATTTATTGAAATCTCATCCTTAAAAATATTTATTATGTTTACAGCAAAAAAGTACTTCATTTCATCTTGCATTTAAAACAAAAATGTTTCAAAAAAATTTCATTGGAGAGTGCTGAATAAAATACAGAAACACACAGGAGATGAGAGAAAAAACACAGCATGACAAATATTATTTAATTTTTCAGAGAAAAAATGCTGCAATCAATCAGTAAGAAACATAATATAAGAAATAATAATAAATTAATATCTTATTAAATTCTCAAAACATACTTTTTTTAATGATAATTTGACATTATAATGCTTTTCTTTTAAAAAGAATATATATACATATTAATATATAACTACTGAGAATTTATTTTGTTAAAAGAAAGTAAATAAACAAGTCATTTCCATATATTAGCAACAAAATTCTCACTTTTTCGTATATGAGTGGGTGATTATTCTTTTATAATAAAAAAGTCTTTAAAAAATGAATTTTTTTATTTTCAATTTCTAAAAATTATGTAATGTCAAAAAATGTTAAGCTTCTTATGGATATTTTAAGAAAAGATAAGTAAAAATATTTCTAACTAAAAATAAGACAGTCTTTTTACCAATAATGCATTAATTTGCGGCCTATGTCGAACAAACAGTCTTGGTTCTTGTTTGCATATTTGCAAAGCATGAGAGGCCTGTAAATATAAAATAAATTCAAGATTTAGCATATTAAAGAAATAGTCCTGATAACTGAACTTTCAGTATTTGATAATGGATTTCATTAAAATTCATAATCCATTTACCAAAAATAGTTTCAACTAACAAGTGTCAAAAAAATAATGGAGCTTTCTAGTTTTTAAAAAAAATCAATTAAAAAAGACAGTAACTAAGCATCAAATATATAAATATTTTTTTAACTCAATCTGCATACATAATCCAATTATTGAAAATTAGATTACATGTAATTTCCTTCAATTATTGTTTGCTTAAGATTGTAGAAAAAAATAAAAACACTTTATTTTAGAAAATGTTTTAAAAATAATATAATTACCTCTTGTATTGCAAGAGTTTTATTTCCCATCACAAGCCTGCACATTGCAATATGTTCAAGAAGTAACAATTGAAATGAGTGCAAAATTGGATGACTATCAATCACTAGAAAGGATTAAAATTTTTTAATTAGATTTAAATACAATTTATATTTAGATAAAATTTTAAAAAATAAGCCATAAAACAATACTTATAAAATAAACAAATCCTCTAATTTTTATTAAAAAATACCAACTTACAAAGCATATGGCACTTCACAAATATTTATACATAACATGTGTTATTTTTGCGATGAAAACATTTTTTGAAATACTTACAAATGCAAACATTTTCTAGAAAATAAATTTAAATATGAGGTACAGGCTGTATAAAATTTTGTATTCTTCATTATAATTTTGTTGGTGTGATAATCTACATTATCAAAATTTTATGCTTTTTATAGAAAAAGAAATTATAAAATGCTCTTATATTATCTGCTATTTTTAATATCTAACAAAATATCAAATGTTCAGTATAACAGAAAGGTATTGAGATTATTTCCTTATATAATCTATATCTTTCTTTTATTTAATTAAGACTAATTAATTAAAAAAACAAACCTTTAAAAAATGAAGTAATCTTAATAGTAAATATATTTCAAATACTTAAAATAAAAAAATCTATTTTTTCATATAAAAATTGCACACTTTTTTACACATTATTTAACCCTTACTTTTCAATTTTTCAATCTGCATCAAAGCCTTGTCAGTATATTTTTGGGCTTTATCCATATAACCAGCTTGCATTGAATGCAAAACTGTCACCTAAAAAATACAATAATTTATTGATCCCAGAACACATTTTACACAGATATTTTAAGGAAAAAAAATTAAATTAAAAGTAATACTTACTAAATAAACTAAGACACACATATGTTCCTTGGGCATCCATTGAAACATATCACCAGGATTGGTAGGGATCACTTCTGCAATGTACATGTAGATTTAAAAAAGTTACACAGAATCATGTGGGAATTATATAGAAAAATTATATAAATAATTAATATTAATATGTTTTCACTTAAAATACTATCAATCAATGATTTTTTTTTAAATTAATAGTTTCAAAGAAATTACAATACAAGCAAAATTTACCAAAATTTCAAAAGTATACAGTAAAAATAAATAAATTATTCTAATAGAACAGATTTTTTTTCTGATGGGTGTTTCATAGAGGTTTATTTTGGAAAAGTGCAATAAAATAACTAATTAAAACACTTTTAAATCAAAAGAAAATTCCCATTTTTGTATTAAATAATTGAGAGCTGAATAAGTAAGTATCCATGAATTATTTATGTTTAGTATTTAAAACGTTTTAGTTTCACATATGCACCCATTAATACACTTGAACATCTTTATCCACAATACTGAAAATTGCAAACATTTTTATAATAAACTTATAATTGTTTATTTAAATAATTTTGATTTAGGTTTCATTAATGATATCTAGTTATTTATTTTAAAATTTAAGCATTGGTAAACCATTAGCTTAAAGCTTTTTTAAGTTAAATAGTAAAATATTTTTACAATTGTAATTATTTACCTTCATCAGCATGTAAAGAAGTAATTGTCTGAATTCCTTGTTGTAACTGTTTTAAACATGGTTTCACACTTTTGACCTTTAAAAAGAAGCAAATTTTATTTTCACAATTAAAACATTCAATGAATATGTAACTAATTATCCCTCCCTCAAATTAGAGTTATCTAAAAAATACTACAATTAAAAAAACCCAATAAGTTATATTTTTTAGGGAAACCTTTTACAATAATGATCAGTATGTATAATACATTTATTCAATTTATTAAAAAAAATTTCAAATTGCTAGATAAGTATTACCCAAAACTTATTCTAAATATAAAAAGGAACAAAGTGCAAAATCTGAAGAACTGTGCACATCACATAAAAGGGAATAATATTAAGAAGGGATTAAAAGATTTATAGAAGTCTTGTAACTATTTTTCATAGAAAATATATGAATATTTTAACAATATAAAATTATAGCTTTAGTGAAATAGCACATTAAACATTAAGTGAATATTTATTAATAGCATAGCACTTTGAACCTATGCTAGAGGTATTGGCGACAGATCTCGTAATTTTGAACCTAAGTGAAGTAGCAAGGACAACACCTGAGTTGGCACTCCACAATTAAATCTTAATGTTAGAATGCAAGAGTAAGCTGAAACCAAAGCTTGCAAAAACTAACCATGTGTTGTGCAAAATGCAATGATTACTTTACACAGGTTTTGTGCTACATCCCTTCTTACCTATCTTTTGGACCTAGAATTAGTGTTTCATATTTTGTATGCCTATACCTAGATTAAAAATAATTCATAAAAAAAAAGATTATGAAACAATTTTTCTTGATTAAGCCTTGAAAATTCACATCTTATTAATAAATTATCACACTCAATTCAAAACATATATATTTCCTTTTCTGAGAGAAAAATCAGACCTGTTCCACAGAAAAAAAAAGCTATTTTTGACTTATGTTTCGCTACACCAAGAAAAAATCCCACATAATGTGCTCCAAGTTTATTCTGGGTATGAATACATTGCAAGTAGTAATCAAAATAAAAACAGTATAAATCCAGTTAAATGAATGCTTAATTCTACACTATCAATATTTTATGATATACAATTTTTTTACAACAATACAGCATTATACACTTGCATTATGAAATAAACAATCTTATGCAATTTTAATTTGATTAAATAAGTAAAGAAGGTGACCTGTCCAGCTGTGAGGTAATGGCACACTTGCAAAACCAAGAAAAATACTTTGAGAGCTTCCTTTTGGGCGGTGCTTCCTTGCCAAGCTTCCACTAACTGCCCAGCTAATGTGAGCACCTGGTGGACCTCTTGGAGTTTACGATCAATCATTAAGAGCTACATGACAAAATCAAATAAAATAATTTAAACATAATAAATGCCAGTAACATAATACACCAACAACTAAACTACACTAAAAACAAAAATAATTAATTTCAAAAGTACAAAATTTTAAAAAATAAATTTATGTTATTTTAAGAATGTTTCCTTTGCATGTTTATTGTGAATACATGATATATAGATTTAAACAAATTTGTAAAAGAAATTCTAAAAAGAAATATTTATAAAAATAGCTGCAATATTTTCTTAATAGTTACATTTAAAATTTTATAAAGTTAAAAATTTATATATTTCTATTTTTTTTTTAAAGGAGGGGGGAAGGAAGTTATATTCTTCCCTCTCCTCAAAATTTTTTTTTTGTGAAAAATAAAAAATATTTCTAAGATTTTTACAGTGAGGGATTACAATCAAATTTTTAAAAGCGATGATTATCGATTCAAATACATCTCAGAACAACTTTAACATATAAGTAGTTTTAATCAAGTGGAATTTTACTCAGTTATTTCATTGAAAGCTATAACAATGCTGAAAATTTATATTTATTTTGGTGACTTAGGTAATTAAATATAATTAGTTTTAATAACCCTTTGTTAAGTTAATATGCATACCATAATGAAAATTTTTATTTTTGCAACTTTTTTTTCCTAAAATGGTCAGCCACGTGTACTAGAAAAAAAAGTCAGTACATACTCAGACACAATTTGAACAAAAAAAATCCATACTTAATCTATTATTGACTCAAAATTGAAAAATGATATAATTCTATGAATTTTCAAGTGAAGGTACATAAAAGATGTCAGAGGAAAGCAAAAAAAAAAAAAAATTGTAAATTGTTAGGCGTAATGCAAGAGTGCTGCAATTTATCCAATAATCACTGACTACCAGGCCAAGGTAGCAGAATTTCTGAAACAGTTAATTCTGGGAGTTACTTCCATGCTGCTGCAGTAAGTGTATTGAACATGGTAAAACACCATCCAAAATCAAAGACATGGCACATATTATGCACATGATAGAAACAACAGATAAACAGCTATGGAGATGTGTTCAAGTGAATAGGTATGTAATCTTTAACAAATAGACTACCCAGATTAATCAAGAGGTTACCACAATAATTAATGCATATATGTTGATTAAAAGCTGGATTTTACATGCTAGTAATGGAATTGGATGCACATCCAATAGTAAAAAGCAGCCTCTTCAAATCAATTACATTTTACATTCTTCCAAGCAGATGGATGTTGACATATGCAAAGTGAAATGCCAGAAAAATACTTGGCAAAACTAGTAAAAAAGAGTCCAAGCTGAAAGGAGGTGGAGTTATAACCTGGGGAATGCTTTTGTGATATTGCCTCAGCGTATTCATCGAGGTGGAAAGCACAATAGTGTACATGAGCAGAGAGGTATGCATCTGTCCTTGCAACCCATGTTCCCCTCTATAGATAAAGATTGTTTTTCCTCAATACAACAGCACTTTTCCATAATAACATGATGTCATAAAACTTGCAATGTATAAACCTGATTTGAAGAGCATCAGGATGAGTTACTGTAATCTTCCAGATACAAATTGAATACAAAATTCATGGGACATCATTAATCACCACTCTTTCTATGGATCTTCAACATGCAATCTAGGGTAACTGGTTGTGAAACTGGATTCAGCAGGGTTGTATGTTCTTCCAAAACCTCATTAACTTTCTCATTGGCTGTCTCATAGTAAACTGTGCTACAAAAGGTGGTTATTATGGCTTTTGACAAGTGATCATATTAACGTCATTAGACTATGCATACAAAATGTTCATTATATGTTAAAATATACAGTTAAGAAAAGTTGCACTTTTTTGTATCCTCTCATAAATTGTTTTTAATACTTATTTTTTTCACATTAAACTCAAAGTGATGTTACTATCCAATTTTCATAACTTTTTTTTAAAAATAGAATACAATTTGTTACATAAACTAATATTTTATGCAATTAATTTAAAAGCAAGTTTTTGTAAAAATGTTACTCTCATGAATATGAGAATTTCTATATGTATATTATACATGTGACAATAATACAAACAATTCTTCCTTCTAATTTTATTTCAAGCCAATAAATTAATTTTTACATTTTTAAATTTGAAATAAACATTTTGTTCTTTAAATACTTCTTTACAGATTTAGAATATTACATTATAGCTATATCTTGCAAATTGATATAAGTTTCACACAAACATATTGGTATTATAAATAGTGTCGTACATATTATTCACACAGCACTGAATTATCAAAAAAAAGCACAATTCATATTGAATAATAAAATAACAATGCATCAAAATATAGATAATATGGTGTCAAAAATGTCAAGAAAAAAAGCTGATAAAAATGATTTAATTAGTAGTGGAAAAAGAAATTTAAAGTTTATTACAATCACTTTAATTATTAATTATAATTCAAAATTGTTTTTATAACTACTAATAACATTGTAATATATTTCAAATTACAATGCGCAATTCTTTATGTACATCAAACAGGAAAATTTCTTACCATTCCTTTGCTTAACAAGAATAATATACGAGTATATTGAGCTCCTGAAATATGAGCAAATTCAGCTCCTACACCCAAAACACCACATGCAGCTGCATATTCTTTTTCACTTGCATGGAAATGCTGGTTAGAAATAAAAATATCATTAATATCACAATTTTGATGAAGCAAAAAAAAAAAATTAATAGTTAATAGAATTTTAAAAAATTACTTACAGCAAGTTGAAATAAAAGTCTGCAATGCCAGAATGGTGATTGTTGGGAGATTTCCACAGCTTTACCAACCATTGATTTTGCCATATGCATTTGATTCTACAATAAATTTTAAAAATTATACATTTATATAAAAATTTCTTTCTTTGACAAAAATAATTATTTCCTCTGTCAATTGAGTACAATTATTTTTTACAGAAAATTCGGTACTTTACTGTTTTACTGGTGCAAATCTAGCCAAGCAAGCTTTTCGGTGACAACACACAATATACTCAAAAAAGGTTATAAATGTTAGTTCTCAATGGTTTTTCATTTATAATGAAAAAAGATGTTACTGTGATAAGAAAAGACCATGATGACTTGCTTAGAAAATATGGTAGTAAGAGGTAACCAGCCGGAATGTTTCGTTTGATGTCGGTTGAATTATTTTGGCACTTTATTGCATGCAACAACAAAATGGAAAAGTACCAAAAAATTCTTTTTCTTTTAGATTTCTAATTCTAGCATTTATAAGTAGAAATAACACATAAACAATTTTACCTTTTAATTAATTATTAAAAGCATTTAAACAAAACGATTGTCAAATGACATAAATAAATTAAATGATTATTAATAAGATGGCATCAAATATCACTATTCAAGCATTCAGAATTTTTTTTATTTGTATTGGACAAAAATATATTGGAGATTCAAAAAAGTGTATACATGAACATAATTTTCTAAATTTAGACAAAATATTGAAAATCACACTCATTCCTCACAAGTTTCCATAAATTTCATTTCCCATTCCAAAATTATTGAGAAAATTTCTTCTAAAGAATGTAGTTCTTAAGTTTTACGTAGAAAATCAAAATTAATATCAATGCTTAAAACTAACATCGTATTAAAAAAAAATGCATACCTTCTTTTCATAAAGATCAGCTAAAACACTAGCAGCTTCAAATTTAACATCATCAAAACCACTTATCTGTAGTCAAATTAAGGGCTAACGTATTCACTTCAAAAATTAGTATCAATAATAATAACAAATTATTTCTTGGGTCAAAAACCAAAACCTTAAAATAAATTTATCAAGATAACTGGTTCATATAAAAGCAAGATATAGGTAATTAGGTACTTACATATTAACGCAACCTATTAAATGAAACCATTACATATTACATGAAACAAAGCACATGATTGCCAATTCAGCACATACAACAAATGTGAAATCAGGGTTGCTAACTTGGCAAATTATCTTGAGCATTGGCCTTGACGAAATATGCAAGTACCAATAATTATACACAATTTTGCATACTAAGTATATTAGATATATTTTAATAGTTATTACACATATAATGTCATTATTTTCACTAAGTTTTTAAAACAGAAATTCTAATAAAAGTACTAATACAATGATTTTTATTTTATATGATCAGGTTATTTCAAATAATCAACAATTTTCATAAGAAACCTTTTTATAGTGAAAAGGATACGTTTTGCGATATGAACCACTGAAAAAAAAAAAGAAATTATTAAAACAGTATTCCAATTAAAAAAATGAAGACACCAATAAAAATTTAATAATTAATTCTTTAAATATTATAAAAGCCCCAGAAAATTGTACCAATCAATAGAATCACAGATACAGAAATTTAGAAAGCAAAATGCCGTAAATAGATTAAATGAAATTAAATAATACTTGGTTATATGAAGTAAAACTTATGATCAGGAAATAATAATCAGCATTCAACCTTAAGCTAAAAAGTCATTATGTGCGTCAGTTAAATCCTTTCAAGTTGCAATTATTATTTAATTAAATGCTGCGGCTGGAAGCAACGATAACCATACGTAAAATTTTTTCTTCCCTATCAGCGATTCTTCTCAATATCAAAGACTCTTAATATAATAGAGGAATACTATCAAATGTGCTGCTTTCTTCTCCATTTTAAGACAATTCGAATATACCCCAATATTTGTATTAATACTAAAAATTTAATATAAAATATATTTTCCAAGCCGAAGAACTTTTTTGCAAGTTTTAAATACTGCAGTACATATGGAATTATATAATGATTCCTTTTGCACACTAAGCGTTACATATCATTATTGAAATACAAGATGTTAATTGAGTTCAATACATTACTGCATTAGTCTCGAATTTAAAATACAAAGCCACAACAATAAATTAAAATTATTCATTAATGACAACAAAACTAATTTTATTTAACACATTGCAGATGCTTAAATAAGAATTAAGAATATGTATTCCTTTGCATAGTACTGTTTCATGGTAAACAATATATAAACACAAGTTTATCAACTTCAAGATATTGCATTTAAATTTGATATTTTAATACATTTCGAAAAATAAGAATTTATTAAAGATAAGTTATTTTTGAAAACCCTTCTTAAAATTCACAGATCAATTTGGCAGCTGAAAACATTGTATTAATGCATTGAATAACTTCTAAATATCATACATACAGCTTTTTCTAAATGGGATTGTGCAAGATCTGTATTTTTAGTATGCTGAAGTAATATATTTCCAAGTTGTAAATGAGTTCTGGCTTCAATTTTGGGTGGCTGTTGTTTTAAGTTAAAGATTGCACACAAGCACTGGATACAGTTTCGAATGTTTGGCGGATTCATAGTACGAAATTCTTCTGCCAAAGCAAGAAGCGCTAAGTAGCACGCATCATACGGAGTAGACCCCATTATATGAAAACAGACAAGAGTTCACACAGTTTTTAAAACACTTCCAAACAAATACAATCAATATAAATTATGTTTAGTGTTCACATTTTGACGTTTCAATCAATCCTCAAATCAAAACTTTCAGCTTTTTAAACAACTCAACCTATGTTTTAAAAAGTTTACAATACATGAATATGGCGTGATTCTAGTAGCACATTTAGGACAACTGGTGAAAAAATGCAACGTTTCAATTTAAATATGTTTTTCGTATTAACAAATATTTTACTAAGAGAAAATGCAAAATTTTCTTCTAGAAAATATGAATCAATTGCAATGAAAGTCATTTTATATAAATGAACATATTTACTAGGTTTAATTGTTATTTAAAATCAAATCGAAGTGAAAATTTACTAAATAACTGTCATCTTTATTTTCCTAATTCTATTTTAAATATTATTACTCAATTTTATTAATAATTTATTAGCTTATATATTTTATCAAGAGTATTTGGGATTTTTTTATGAACTTCTTTAATAGTTACGGGTTAGCTCCTTACAAAGTTCTCAAGGGGAAAAAATTCTTTCTTTCCTTTTCGTTAATTTTTGCATATTCCCAAGATATTAGATTACTTTCGAAATACTCTGAAGAGTAAAATAAAATAAATAGATGAATTTCAATAGAAAATATTTTACGCAAGATTCGATTTTTATTTAAAGGAAATGTTGTTTCCCTGACGTCATTTCCGTCTTTAACTTTCTCTTCTCTATTGTAATTGTTGTTTTTGAAAATAATTTAACTCTGTTTTCCATCTAGTGAGCTTTATTTCTCTTTTATTTTTTAATCAAAAAATACCTCAGATGTGGTGTTCAGAATTCGGTATTTATTTCTAATGAATTTAAAATTTTTGGAATTTCTATTGACTTATGCATTGTTTTTTAAAAAGTAAAATGGAGAATTTGAAGAGTATGCTGATATTAGGATTGTTTGGAGTGCGCGATTGCTTGAATGGCGTACTGGCTTTAAAGCAGTTTTGCTCAACGACGAAACAAAAGGATAAGAGCATTTCAGAATCAACAAAGAAGACGAAAAAAATTTCTACTGGATCCAAAACAATATTCGAAGTCTTAATGCAATGTACGATTTTTGGATTCCTGAATTGGATTGCCATGTTTTCATTTAAAACTTTCATCGTCGGATATTGTTTTCATTATCTGTGCACATTTTCATCTCCAGAAGAAACTGAATCTATTTCCTATTGGCTGAATTTTCTTAATTTCTGCTTCATCATTCTTTGGACATGTCCGTTATATTTCATTAATCATTTTTTAAATTTATCCTGGTACCAAGAAATAGCTGACATTAGCTCAGCAACCGCAGGTATCAAAAAGAGTTATTTTAGTATGAGTCATTCGCTGAGTGATCAAATCACAAGTATAACAGTGCAACTATTCTTTTTACTGCAAGTAAATCTAATCTACTTATTGCCTGTACCTTCTGCAGTGAAAAATATACTTTCAATATTGCAAATGGCCTTATATTACTCATTGTATGCTTTTGAGTATAAATGGGTTCATAAGGGATGGCCCTTACATAAAAGGTTATCTTTTATTGAATCCAAGTGGCCATATTTTATTGGATTTGGTTTTCCAATGTCTATTTTGACATTTTATGTAGGAACCTACTCATTCATTGAAAGTTCATGCCTGTCTTCTATATTATTCCCATTTTATGTGATAGGAAGTACAATTACGTTCGATAATAAATTGAAAGACTTCAACTCTCCAATAAGAGTTTTTAGGATGGTCACATGGATCTCAGATTCTTTAATTTGCCGTGTTTGTAAGTGGATGTATAGATAACGATTGCTCATGTGCTAATTTACAAAATACAATTTGGACTATCGAGTGTTTTTCTTTAATCATGTGATATTAAATTTCTTAATGACATAAATATTGTAAAAATCATTCATTCAGTATTTTTGAAGTGTTTTGATTTTCTCTCACCTTTTTATGTAATGACTCATTTGTTACAGAAATCATTAATAAAAGTTTATGTTGAAGTGAAAATTTCCTTAAACTATTGATCTTATAGTTTAAAATGATTATCAATTTTAAATTATTTCGAATATCTTTGTGCATTAATTTTTAATACATGTATAAATCACAAATTCTGGTATTTCTTTTGATTATGAGAATTCAAAAATATCCAATTTTAGAAACAATATTGTATCAAGTAGTTTCCTTCAAGAAATGTAAGTTAATTGTGAGATCTCGGATGTAGCATTGTCCATTGCTTAGAAAAATATATTATAAATGTGGATTGCTTTGAGCAATAGAATTAGAAATGCTTATTTAAGAAGCTCATTGAATTTCATTTTAACTTTGAAAACTATTAAGGTATGTCAATGTATTACAAAAAAAAAAAATTCAAAAGTAAATTTTAAAACATTTCTTATTGCTGAGCCTTTCGATACTTTTTCATTTTGGTGGGCCTTTGCTGATGGTAAAATTTTATTTCTTGTCGAGTTAAACACAAAATAAGGTAGTTTCTTTTAAAAGTTATATTTCTACACATGTGCCATTCGTACTTAAACTCATGAATTTTGCAGTCGGCTTACCACAATTAATTTTTTACTGGCATTTGGCTTAAGTGTCGAATAGGTAGCCCCTTGTATTTGGTTTGTTTATCTCAGTGCCAGAATGTGAATTCGGCTCTTGATTGCTTTGCTTCATTACTCTCAGAACACTTATCGCTACTTATAGATAGTTTGGTGACTAATTGGGGTCATCAAAAAATTGGCTTCGCCAAGGGACCATCTATTCTAAACTTAAACGGGGGACTTTTGCATTTTTACCCCCCCCCTCCCCCAAAATGAAAAGGTACCAGTCTTTCTAGAAATGCTGCATTTGGCTATCTGAAAATGTAATATGTATTGAAAAAATTCTTTATATTTAAACCCACACAGTATGGATGTGTATGAAATCCATATTATTAACTTATTTTTAGGAAATGTATTAGATTGTAATGTATTGTGTGAAGGTAACATGTTGCATTCATTTTTGATGAATTTGAAAGTGTTATTCTTTGTAAGAATTTATTTTTCAAAACGTAGATAAAACAGCTTTTGTAAAGATCTCTCTGCTTTCAATTATTTTATTATAATTCATTGTAAATAAATGATTTGGTTAAAGTGCTGAGTGTTTTTTTTCCTTCCTTTTTTAATATCATAAAATACAATCACATTATACTTAGGATGAAGAATATTTGGTATTTGCTTATTATATTGCAACAATTGCCAACTCTGTAATAACTCACCAAGTTGGCAACTGTGATTTCCTATGTGTTGTATGTGCTGAATTGACAACCATTTGCTTCGTTTCGTATAATGTGGCCAACAGGTTGTGATAGTACGCAAGTACCAAATATTTTTTAAATATATAAATGTATTAGTAAGTTTTTTTTGTGTCTAATGGTTAATGGATACATGTAATACACAAGCAGCATGTTTGTATCTATTAGAAAAGACTGTTGTATTTTCAATTCAAAATAATCATTGTAAAATTGAATTAAAAAAACAATGTTTGTTAATATGTATCAGTCTCAGCAAAAGGGAATCAATGGATTGAAAACTATTAGGAAACATCTCTTCTAGCCAGGAAATTAAACATAGCATTGTACCTGATCTTAGTGAAAAATAACTTTTTTTGTTGTAAGTAGTAAAATTTTTAAATGCTGTTTTTTTGTATAAATTCTAGATTTAATAATTTCAAACAATTAATACAATAACTTAAGTACATTGCTGAAAATCAGAAGTATGATTTTAAAATAAGGAATTTAATATCTTAAATGAAATTTCATTTTGTCTTGTTTTCTGTATTCAAGTATATTTTTTGCCTTCAAACTCTTGTATACAATAAATCAGTTGCATAACATAAAATATTAGTCCCCCTCCCTGCAAAAAATGGAGTACATTACACCATTGCAATAAATTAAATTTTGCATCTAAGCATTTTTGCTTTGATAAAATTATTTTACTAAATTTTTGAATAGTGATTGAGCAATTAAAATTTTCCAGCAAATATATATATATATCATCCATATTGATATTTGCTGTATATCTGTTTAATAACAGCTCAATACTATTATATTTTGTGCTTAATTGGAAGCATTTGATAATTTCAAAATTGAATCTTGTTAAAGTACTCCATCATATATGTGTTAAATCAGTGCTCCGCAACCTTTTTATCGCCGCGGACCGGTCAACGTTTCTTAACTTTACCGCGGCCTGCTGAGAGGGAGGATGTTGTGATTGTTTATATTTTAGACTGTTTTAATTTAATTGTATTTAATCGTGACTTCTGAATAAAATACAGCTACACCAAAAAATGAATATAAAGTGATTTAAAAAGGAATATTAAGTGATTTTCACAAAAAGTAGCCCAAACCCAAGAAAAATATACCACAGTAAATAAAAGAGAAATAATTTAATGTTTCTTGTGCGGAACACTGTTAAATGAATGATGACAGATTTTAGTTGATAGTCGTGGATGTTGAAAATACGATATCTATGTGTATTCTTTCAATCATTATGTTCTGATTATTTCAGATTAGACTTGTATCCCTTGTTATAGATATTGTATGCTTCTACAAGAATTTCTTAATTAATTTAGTTGTGCAACTTTTAAATTTTTCAATATCATGACTAAATTTCTATATTGAAATGTAAAACTTTTTTCCTTTCTCAAATATATTGGTTTTATGCTTCAAAAGCTTCATTATTTCTTTAAGTTTTATATGCAGTATTGGTTATGAAAAAAAGTGGAGAGTAAATTTATGAATCATATCTGAAGCAATACAGTGCAAATGTAAATATTAAGCAGAATTAGTGTTTCTGAAGTGATTAAAGTCATAATAAGTGTTGCAAAATATTCTTTTTCATAAAATATAGTATTATATGTATTTAAGCAGTTTATGCGGTAATTTTATTCTAAAGTAACGTTTTACAACTTTTGTACGTAGATTGCATACACGTGGCGCCATCTGCAGACATTGTAATAAAGCTTGCCAAATATGGCGTCAGAAAATTCTGAAAGAAAGGATATATGTATTTTTCGTAATTTTAAAATTTTCTAGACGATTTATACATTTCAAGGCGGATTTATATGAGTAATTTACGTTCTCAGCAAAAGTTTTACGCCTAAATAATGTGATTTCATTGTGCAAAAGTACCCTAACCATTTCAGTACATTTGGCAGTCCCCCTTAAATACTGAATCATTTTTCATATGGAATCTGAAAAAAAGTGTCAGTTATTTACATAAAATAATTTTTTTAAAAAAAAGTGAGGTTTTTTTTTTTAATTTTAAAAACAGGTTAGATGGATCTTTTTGTATTTCTCAAAGAATACTATATGATTTATCTTGGCATATTAGCTTGTGTTATTTCATGCATGTAGAAATGCAATATTACTATTTTGCACTTATTGCATTAGTTAGGAGACAGTAAAAGATTCAATTTGCTTTAAGTATAAAATGATGTGAAATCAAAACTACCTGCTGCTTAAGATTTTAAAACAATATAGAAATATTTTTCATTTCTCCTTATCCTATTTTTTGGTACAAATAAAATTTAGTTGATGTATTAACAATGATTTTTAAACATGTTTCCTTAAGAAGAAAATAAAACATTAAAATCTATTTATTTGCCTTTAAATTTAAGAAAAGGTATAAAACATAGCCAAAGCTCCACACTTTAAATAATTTTTAAATCTTTATAGCATTTTATAATGAATTATATTGAGCTGCCAAAAGTGTTTTTAACCAACTTCTAAAAAGTTTAACAATTACTGGCTTAGATCATGAGCTTCATAACTAACAACTTGTAGGTTGAGTGGAATTCCAATTTCATCAAAGATTCCTGATTTTGGTTCTGTCAAATTCCCGTCTTATTATTACCTACAAATTTCTCGTCTATGACAAGAAAATAAAGAATAAATTGTAAGTTCAGATGTTGTCCTCGTCATTTGACTTGTGTGGCTATTGCATGATCGGAAACTTGTGGCGTGTGTTGTTTTAGTTGAACCTTGAACCGGAAATTGCAAGACTAATTCAATTCCTACTATTAGCTCACAATCTATATATTTATTTATTTATCTTGGTGGAATTTTCAATCGTTAATAAAATACATTTTAAAGCACTCCATTGAGCTGAAATTTTATATACATGATTATTTTGGATGCCAATACAACAATTTAATTATAATTAATATAAATTAATTGATTAAAACTAATTATATTTAAAGAATTACAATTACAGCCAAGTTGGCATCATTTTTTGCGACTTGTGTCAAAACTTGAAAAGGTATTTTTTTCTCACGTTGAGCTGAAATTTTATAGACACGATTGTTTTGGATGACAATACGATAATTAATAAAAATTAATTACAGCTTAATATCGTGATTCTGTCATATGTATATACTTATTTATATTAATTGTAACTATTTAATAAAAAGTAGCTATAATAAAATTTTTCTTTGTTGATCAAGTAGGAATTGACTTAATTTTTTTTTTTTATATTACTTGTTTTTTAATACATTACAAGTACCTGTATTACTCTTAGCTTGGTGGAAGAAGGAAAGTCATTTTCTTGAATATTGTCTAGCGCAGAGATACTCAACCTTTTTTTCTGCTGAGTCGCATACATATGTCAGTTATTTCACGCGGGCCGCAATATGAGGTTAAATGAAGGAAGGGGGGCGGGGATGCTTTCAGACCAAGATCACATTGGAAATTTAAAATGTGGAAAATTGGTCAAATTTTTTTTTATAACTCCTGTTTTGCTTTTTTTTTTTTTGAATTATTGTTTTTTGTGTCACTAACACTAAGTTAGAGGCATTTAAGAAACACTCTTTCACAATTTCTGCATCAGTAAATGGTTTTATATGATTACGAATAATATAACAAACTTCATAGGGGATGTTTTTGTTACCGGTGTGATATTACCACTGACAAAATACTGCGTTGCTGTTGCAAAGATTATTCAAGAAAGCCTATTTATCACCCCTTGAAAGAGATCTTCGAGGAAAAGTGTCATTGAATGATTCCTGTTTATTGGTATTTTTTTTTAAATGCAGCACTTTCGTGACAAATAAAACAATTACTGATCCATGTTTGTTTTTCACTACAAAATAGTCAACCTTCCAATCGGCTTGAAACGATCTATTTTCTTCTAATATTCTTCGCTTGCAAGATATTAAAGATAGTTAAAAATTAGTTCCACCCATAAAATTGTTGCTACTCCACTGTGTTGTCTGTTATCACTAACCGTAATATTTCCAAATAGAAAAATAACATTAATTCGTATCCATACGACAGCAAAATTGATATATCTGATTTCATGACAAAGAATTTCTCATCAAATTTTTAGTACAATGTTCTTAAATATGTAAATTTCTAAGAGCAGCGGGCAATGACCGGGCTACTGAAAAAGGCCTCAATGGGCCGCAGGTTGAGTATCGATGGTCTAGCGTGTTCATATTATTTTCTTATTTTAATTGATATTTTTAATGGAAGATGCACATTTACTATATATAAACACACTATCTATATTAAGTTTTACTGAGTTATATTTATTTCTAGTGAATATTTGTGTGTTTTTAAAACACTTAAATTATAAAAATAGTAAAATAAACAAATTTAATTTAGTTATGAAGTTATTTTTAAGTAATTAGTCTTCGGAAAATTTTTTAATAAATATATGTTCTTTCAATCTTTTCGAATAATTTTAGTTTCAGAAATCAGAATTTAGAATCAGAAATGTGTGGGAGGAGGGGGTAATTAAAAAGTTATATCAAAAGTCTTCACTCAACTTTGCCCAAAATTCCTTTCCCCTTCTGAACTTATTTAAGAATTTAGTCAGTAGCTCTAAAAAAGAATATTGTAGATTGGTTGATAGTTTTTTAACGCCGTACTTAGAAGCAACACGAAAGGTATGGAAAAAATTCTATATTAAAGCGCTGTAGTCAATGCCGGTTTATCCATTGGGCACCCAGGGCTTGTAATGGCCAGTATAAGCTAAACTTAATCAGGTTTTCTGGTAATAAATTTCGATCTGCCAGTGCCAAGGGAGCCTGTAGATCTTCTGCACCCAGGGTCCGAAATTTATCATTTGTTTCTGAAAATGGTATTTTTAAGAGAAATTTGTCCAAAGCGTATCCTTACCTCTGGGACTATTCAAAAATATCTGATGTCTGTAGGCTAAATAGAAATCCTCTTTTAAAGTTAGACATTTGTTTTGTTTTTGGAGTGAAGATGTATCAAGTTTACTATAAATAGGTTTAAGTTACTAATCTTAAATCTCGTTCAAGAAAATAAACTTTTTAAAATCAAGAAGTGTTTTATCATTAGTGGAACACAAATGGCTTGTCCAGTGGAAGCCCAAAGCAAATAAAATGAACTATATATGAGAGTAACTGAAATGAAATGTATCAAAGCATGCTTTTTTGTATTTGTATGAGTATGTTATTTAGGTGAGATTCTCATCGGTGAAAAAGTATTAACCGAAAATTAAAACTGTGTTTGACAAACTATGATTCAATTTATCTGAAAATTGAAAAACAAAAAGATGAAAGTCACGTCTATTACCGAGAGAGAGTTCTTGAATTCCATTATTGCAAAGAATAAACGTTTGGATGGCCGGAATTTAGTGGATGGCCGCACTCTGAGTATCAAGTTTCTGCAAGAATGGGGTGGCTGCATTGTTTACTTAGGAAATACAATTGTTTTGGCTCAAGTATCATCAGAAGTCGTAGAACCAAAAGCAGTAAGTCCAACTGAAGGAGCCCTTCATATTAATTTTGAGCCTACTCCCATGTCTGCTCCGGATGTGAATACATCACGATCTTCTTCAGAGTTCATAGAATTGCAGAGATCTTTAGAAAGATGCGTTCGTGACAGTAAATGTATAGATTTAGAATCATTGTGTATTGTTGCAGGATCGAAAGTTTGGGCTATAAGAGTTGACATCCATACGCTTAATGATGACGGAAATGTATTAGAATGTGCTAGCATTGCAGCAATATCAGCATTAGCACATTTCAAACGACCTGATGTAACAGTTATTGGAACCGAAGTTACAGTGCATTCTTTGGACGATCGAGAGCCCGTACCGCTAAATCTTCATCACATGCCAATTAGCATTAACTTGGCATTATTTGATCAAGGAACTTATATACTTGTCGATCCCATTGAAGCTGAAGAAAGAATAGCAGATGGATGTTATGTCATTGGTATGAATGCTCATCAAGAAATGTGCTTTGTTCATCGTAGAGGATGCCTATTGCTGCATGAAAATACCATTCAGAAGTGTGAAAAAATAGCTATACGCCGTGCTCAGGTAATTACACAGGGAATTCGTGCTGCACTTGATGATGATTCTTACAAACGAGCAACAAAAGCACCTGTAGGCTTTGTAAATTTACTTCAGACTGGTACCATTTTAGGTGCTACGCAGCCAATATATAATTTTGATGTGAATTCAGTTAAAATTTATGGGATGGAAGATGAGTCTGATGATGAATCTAAGTCTATTGAAGTAGTTACAGTGGATAAAGAGAAGACACCCAAAACGTATCCAGTTGGAGTATCCGCTGCTAAAGAACGTGCTAAACAAATTCTAAAAAATAGTGAAGCAACTATTTTTGAAGGAGGTCCCAGTAAATGGCGAGTGGAATCTGAGAGTGACTCAACTTCTGATGAAGAGGTTTCTGCTCCACCTGAAAGTACTTCTCTAAAGCAAGAGAATTTAAGTAGTGAAGAAGAAGAAGAAACTGGTTTTATTGAAGCTGATCAGGTTGATGTTAAGCCATCTAGTTCACGTGGGTGGTTCACTAAAAATCCATTCTCATAAAAAGTGTAGTTAGTTGTTTTCTTTGAAAAACAAACAGATTAAACAAACCTAATTTTTAAAATTGTCATCCAAAATAGTTTAACTGTTTTTAGTTGTTTTATTCTATTTAAATAAATAAAGAATATCCTTTTTTATTTTGTTGAAATTTTAACTAGTTTATTTTCATTTATTATTATTTTTTTGTGATGATAAATTTGTAAAGAATGCCTGGAGCTTTTAGTACTGTGTATTTCAGAATGTAAGTGGATTGTATGTTTTTTATTTGAAACCTGCTAATAAGATGAGGGGGGAGAATTTTTGTATTTTCGAACATGTTTCCATGGGGATAAAAGTATTGCCAAGCTCGCAAAACAAGGGGCATGTTCACCAATCAAATTGCTGCGAAGTAGAACAGCAGATGTCAGCGATGTTAGTTTCATTTCTGACAAACCTATCAGGATCTAGTGTAATTTTTTTCTTTCATAGGTGATCTGCAAAGCCAGTGATTCTCAACCAGTGTGCCATCAAATTCTTTTAAAACTATTATACTCTGAGAAAAAAAATAAAACCCAGAACTGAAAAATTTGGCTATTTTATTGAAATAAACTAAGGGTATAAACCCAGTGGCTGAGTGGTTAATGCATCGCACTTCCACACTACAGATCCGAGGTTCAAAACCCAGACTGGGCAAGGTTGACTCAGCCTTTCATCCCTTCAGTGGGTTGATAAATGAGCACCAAGCTTGCTTGGGAACTTAACCCTGGGGATTTCGCATCAGTCTGACCGTAACATCTGCTCATGCACCTTAGGGCACATGGTTGCGTATACTGAGTTGGACACAGTAGGCCTTTGCCCTCATGTGTTGTTGTGCCACTGAGTTAAGTTAAACTAAGGATATTTGTGTTGTATTTAACTTATCCTTTCATGGATAGATGGATATAAAAAAAATTTAATTGGGTTTGTAATCCATTTGTGTACGGATACATCTGTACATGAATTAACTTTGAATGAAGAGGGAAAATTGATTTTGCTCTGTAATAATTGAGATTTAATTTTAATACTTTCAGAAGAGTATTTCATTTTGGATTAAAATTAGAGGTGATTATCTCATAATAGTTAAAAAAGCTTTAAAGTATTGTTACAACTTTCTACATCTTATTTGTGTGAATTTGGATTTTCAGCATTTATAAGTAAGTATATAAATAATAATAAAAAAAGATGAATACTTTTAAAAGTAGATGACAAACTGAGAGTGGAAATATTTTTATGACCAAATATAAACAAAATTATCAAAAATCATCAAGCTCAAATTTTGCATTAAATGTACTCTTATAATTCATTTGTAATTAATTAATATAAGTATTTTATGTACTGATAAGTAAAATTCTTTTATTGTTAGTGTGCCGTCGAATTCTGAGATTGTTATAAGTATACTGCAAAAAAGGTTGAAAATCACTGCTTAATTACCTTTGATAGTTTTATTTTTTGTTTTGGAAATGAGAATGAAGAGTTTAGTGTACATTAAATTTCAAACTACAGGTGATTGTGTTAGCTGAAAATTCTAATTGTAGGGCTATTCAGCATATCTGTATAAAGAAAAAACAAGTTCAAGAGTGGAGAAAAAACATCTTAAACTAAGGGGGATGTCATTGGCTTATGTTTCCATGCCTTGGAAGAAAACTGGTACTTTTCCCTTTCAGGGGCCATTGGCGACAGTTTACTTCCCCCCTGCCATATTAAACACAAAATAAGATAACCTCAATTCCAGATTCAATTTTTGAATTATTTTATCAAGGTGGCATGAATTTTTTTTATTGCTTCCCACATTGAAAAAGAAAAGTTTTGTGGTAGGTTAATATCACTATTTGTGTAAATTATTACTGGCATTTGGTGATTTTTTTTGGTGCATTTTTATGTCTTTCTATAACAGAAAACACTGCTGCAGGATGTTTATATGCATTCAGGTATCTCAATAAACGAATGTGAATTTTACAAACTACTTTGTAACTTGTATTTTAAAACTAACTTTGGAGGATTTCCTTTTTCTTTTATAAAAAAAAAAAAAAAGGTTGCATTTAAAATATCCATAATGTGAAAAGAAAGTTTTTTTTCCAAGATTAGTAGCTCTGTATATAAGCCAACCTCTTTAATTTTACTTATAATTAAAAGAGGTTCCTAGTGTTCTCAACTTAAACATGGAAACATAAGGAATGTGTTATGGATGTAAGTGAATTTCAGCAGAAGTCAACATTTATGGCTTTTTAGATGCTCAAATTTCTTTATTATCTTGTAAACTGATCTAGATGAAAAAAAAAAAAAAATGTGTGAAAACATTTATTTCAATAGCTGTAATATTAAACTATATTTAAAACACTTTTCTCTTGCTTCTTTCAAACATGGCATGTATAAAAGTCTGGACTTAGGATTGATATTGGTTTCCATTGATAGGATTTTGTTTACGATGTAATTATCTTTTTGTAATCCTTGTGTAGGCTGATTATAAACTAAATCTAATTTCTTTTAGTTTGTTTTTTGTTTTATATCTTATAAATGAGAAATCATTGTTCAATAGTTCTTTTTTGTACATTTTTCTTTGAGAAATGCCCTGGAATTATGTCAGAAAAATTACAATAAAACTTAAGTTTCAATGCTCAAGTTTAATGATACAAGAACTGCTGAACAAGTAATCAACATTAATGATTGCCTTTAAACTATAATATTTAGGACATCTGAAATTTAGTGCTGTGGGGAAATTTCTATGAATTTTGGAAGGAAATTAATTTTTTAGTCATTCAGTGTAGGCACACTTAAGGTAAGAATAAGATAAAACTGCAAAGCAAGAGATAAAAAAATAAGCCATAGGCCATTAACTTCTTTTCCAAGGTATTAGCAATAATGTAGGATTAGACACATTCACTACTAACATTGTGCTAAAACAGAATTTGGTGTGTTTTCTACTTAATATCATGTGTTATAGTTTGTGGACCCTACAACACAGTGCTTCTCAAACTTTCAATATTTGCAATCCAATTTTAGATCATAATTTTCTTTGTGCCCCCCCCATACAATAATAGTGTACTTTGATGTTAAAGAATATGACCTTAATTATTATACCGCAAATTATCAAAAGTATTAAATTTTGTATGTGCTACTTTTAAGTAATTGATATTTTAAGTAAGTTACTTCTATGTATAATAGAAGAAGACTTATGTGTTACTCTTCCTTTCTAATTTTTAACTTTGAACAGTTTGCTAAATAATTTTTAATTAAATTAATTGTTTATTTCCTCAAACATTCATATAGATCTCAGCTAAATATAGAAAAAGAACTTAGTGTCAATTTTTAATAAACTTTCTTTTGAAAAACTTAGCTCTGCAAGAGGAGCCCATGGGAGTCACTAGTAATTATCCAACTTTTACTTAGTTTAGTATTGTTAATTATCAAATACATTGTCCAGTACTGTTACATTTGTAAATATATATTTTACTATGCCATAATTTATTTTGTTTTGCTTCCTTTCAGTAAATTAATAGATTAAATAAAAAATACGGTTTTTATTTTCGAATTTTCCATATGCTCACGCTCCCCACAGTATGAGGTTCGCTGCTATAACTTATAAGTACATTTTTTTTACTATCTGAAATTATACTTGCTAGAAATTTAGATCTTTACACTATAAAACTTAAGCTTCTTGTAAAAAGAATTGGAAGTAGGATGTACTTCTAATTGTGTTTTGAGCATTTAGTTTTAAAATTAATACAATATAGCTTTTTCTTAGCAGAAACTTGGAAAATTTGGCCAAATTGCCTATCATTTTTAATTTAAAAATGTTAAGAAACAAATTCTTAAATAGTTTAGATTGTGATTATTTGATTTTATTTTAAAATATGCATGTATGATAATTGAATATATTCAAAGATGAGATTCAAATAATTTAACTTTTTTCCTGTCCTCTGATTATTTTAAGTATTAAAATTAAAAGATAGTTTACTATTTCATATGGTTAATATTTGAGTAAGAATGATAAAAGAAGTTATCAGATGTTACTGTAGAAAAAAAAACTCCCTTTTCCTTAAGGTTATTAAATATTTCTTGATTGGTCTTCATTTACAGCCTTATTTTATCAGATTAATTGATTTATGCATTTCTTTGCATTAACACTGAGTCATGCCATGAGTTCTGATACAATTATGAAAGACAAAATAAAAACTTTTAAATCAGATTTAAAACTAAACCTTTTTAAAGTTTTAATTTACCTTTAAATTTAACATATTGCATCTTATTATCACACAGGCCTTAAGTCCCTTTGGCCACTTATCTATCGAGGTACAAATTACCTCCAAGGGGATTTTCATTGTTGCTTTCCTTCAAGAATGCTATAGATTAGCAATACTCAACCTGCGGCCCACCGGACCTTTCTGAGTGGCCCAGTCATGGGCCGTTGTACTGAAAAATTAAGTTAATTAAGAACAATACTTTAAAAATTTTGCAAGAAATTCTATCAATCAAATATATAAATTTTGCTATCAATGTTGTGCTGGTATGAACCGTGGTATAACTTTTTTCTTTTTGTGATTGTAACAATCAATAACAAATAATTGCAGAGTAACAACCATTTTATGGGTTAAGCTAATTTTTAATTAACCCTTATGTCTTCCTAGTAAAAAATATCTAAAAATATATGTTAAGACGATTGGGATCTTGACTATTTCGTAGAGAAAAACAAACATGGATCAACAACTTGTTTGATTTGTCATGAAAATGTTATGTTTTGTTTGTCACTATATCACTAAACACAAATCTTTCAAAGGCTCTTTTTCTTGAGGATAATATTACAAAATGCTGATGCAACAGAATCATCTAAAATTTGTTACAGATATTTATTTATTATAAACAAGTGAAACTGTTTAGGATGAACTGATGCAAAAGTTGTTAAGAGTGTTTCTTAAATGCTTTGGATGTACTTTTATTCAGTTGTTTGTTCAGATATTTTTTTTTAGTAAAATCACACAAAATGTACTTGAATGAATTTGAAACAAAAATGTACAAGCAAGTATGAACTAATTTTAAAACAAATACTGATTACAGTCTAGAATTTAGTAAAAAATTTTTCTACCATCCAGCTCTTGGTATAAGGGGCTTGGAATTATTGATAAAAGGAAATCGAAATTTCCCCCCAAAAAATACATTAAACCTATTTTTTGTGAGTTGAGTTGGATAAAATAAAATATAATTTTAAAAGTAAAATCCCAAATTATGTTTTAATAATTTAACTTTTTCCTTTTTAAAAGTTCTTAATTTTTAAGCATCCCCCCATGTTGCACTTTGTGAAATAATTGTCATATGTATGTGACCAGGCGGAAAAAAAGGTTAAGTATCCCTGTTATAGACAGTTCAAACTGGAATGTCACTTTTGGCACACCTCTTTGCCTCCACTCCTTCATAGCTGATATCCACCAAACCTTTACAGAAGCTGGATGATGTGCTCTATGCACACTTTCTTTTCTCTAGTTTCTTGGGCATTCCTTGTATATACATGGTCACTCTGGCAGTTGAAAGGTTCTTCAACGTCAACAATTTTCTCGAATCAACAATTAAACAGAATTCATTTGTGGCCATTATAGGCATGCTACCAGAACAATGCTTCTGTTTTAAGATACCTCTGGTGCTCTAATTCTCTTTTAAGAAAATAGCCAGTTATTTTTCGATAACCTCTTGGTCTAAGGTCTCTATTTTCTATGCAACATGGTATTCTTTTAGACTTTTATCTGTTTAGCACCTTCCTACCATGCACAGACAACTACATCTCGTACAGTCTGCATTACTGTTGGCCTCAGAAAACCTCATTGGTTAGATAAGTGAAAATAACTTTGTGATGTCTATAAATGTTTGAGCCTTAAAAATCTCCAACAGGCTCTCTCTCTTTTGTGTGGTTTAGAAAAACATCTGCTGCAAACTTTTGTTTGTGTTAAATTTCAGGCTGATTTAGGACAAGTGTGAAAGACTACAATTTTTTCAAAAAATATTGCAGATGATCTTGAATGAGGAAATTTAGAATCACTGCATTTTAGTCACAGCTGACAATCTCTGGTTTTTGTATTATAACTTATGGCACAACTAGGAAGAATTCTGTTCCTAGAACAGATAGTTTCAATCATGTGTAGTGAGATGATTGTCAATGTGCCAGGAAAAATTTTTTAAAGTAAGCACAGTTTGTTAATATATAAAAATAAAAATTTTCTAATTGAAATATGATATGGGGTTATAAAATAAGTTTTTTTTTGGGCGGGAAGGGACATTATATTTTGCACAATAATCAATCACATGCTCAAATGACATCATTAAGCTTTTGTTTTCAGTGGGTCTTTTTTCTGTCAAAATGTAAACATAATTTTTAAAAATTTTTTATGCCGATGAAATGCAATTTGTGTGGGCTGCTTTATTTTGAAGAATAATGCAGTTGAAAGTCAATGAACTAATGGATTATGTGTTGCATCAATTTCAATTAGTGAGTATTGATTCAAAAATGGTGATTTTGATATGGAAGAGACAACAAATGTTTCTGGCTTTCTTTAACATTTGAAGATGCAAAATTGGTGGCATTACTGAACAAAAACTTGTTAAATGCAAGAAGACTTTGCAGAATCTTTGGGGGTATGGGAAGAAGATTTTTCACTTGTGAACGGTTGTTCTGAAAGTAAAAATGAAAGAGTTTTTGCACTGAATTGTATGTAGTGATGCATGTGTAAAAAAAGGCTGGGTAAATCTGGCCATGCTTTAACATCAATGGGTAAGCCAAATATTCATAGATCAAAGCTCATGCTTTGTATTTGGTGGGATCAACTGTGGGTGTAAAAAATTATGAGCTGCAGAAACTAAATGAAACCATCATGAGGGATTGATACCAACTACAATCGATGCATCTGAGCAGAACATTAAGTGGAGACAGAACAAAGTGATTTGGTTGCACAATAATGCTCAAATACATATGCAGTGCCAGTCAAAAGTTATTTGGAAACACTCAAATGGGATATCCTACCCTACCAACCATATTCCCTTGAGTATCTCTTATCTCGGTCAATGAATGACTCCTGGCATAGCTGAGGCGCACTTTTTAGAAATTAATTTTTGGATTTCCTCTAAAGAACAGTCATTCTGTCATCTTGAAATTCATATGCTGTCAGAAGGGTGGGAAAAAGTAGCAATACATAATACTTTTGAGTCATCATTTAGTTACACAGAGAGAGAGAAAAGCCTTAATTTTCACACACATAAATCTTTTTTGTATATCATACATATTTGTATAACTCCGGTTTCTGATATATAAATATCATTTCATTTCTAAAGTAAGATGTAATATTAAATGTACATAAAATAACAAATTTTGCAGCTAAAGATTTAAAAAATTGTGTTTTTATTTTGAATGAAAATATCTTTTTTTCACACTGATCAAGTAGATTTGCTTAGATATCAAAAGGCTCATCATGAGCATCATAATTGATAGTTAACAAAAGGAGTTGGGGGAATGCACTAGGATGTTTTTATTAAAAGAATTCTTATTACCTCATTAGTTGAATGTATTATTTACAGATATTTTTAATCACCAATAAGTTGAGAATAATGTTCAACATCAAAGTTTTCACTTTTACATTAGAACTAATTTCATTTTTATTAACAGTTTTTTTAGAATTAAAAATAAAGGTTTTATATTATTACTGGTCTGCCGGAATAAAAAAGTTGGAGAGCACTGCTTTGAATCATATGAAATACACTTGACAGTAGATGAAAAAGTATTTTCATTTATGTTATTAGCACACAGAATAGTTGTGCTTAATGTTGAAGATTAAGACGAACTAAGATTTTTGAAGAGATG
The DNA here is from genome assembly GCA_019973955.1 of Trichonephila inaurata madagascariensis. Lineage (NCBI taxonomy): Eukaryota > Metazoa > Arthropoda > Arachnida > Araneae > Nephilidae > Trichonephila > Trichonephila inaurata. The sequence continues at coordinate 185,610 of BMAV01017341.1, read as the reverse complement.
TGCCATTATTATATTTTGACTTTGTTTCCTAACAGTGGATGCAATATATTTTACTTTATAACTCATTTTTCTGTTTAAATTGGTCCATTTTTCTCTGGAATAAAATATACTTGATATATAATATTAAAATATGGAATTATATAACAGAAAAAGATATAACATGCTTTTTATATGTCGTATTTTATGTTTTAATGCTAAATTGATTTTAAAATTTACCTTATTAAATGGAAAATAACATTTATGGAATAATTTTAAATTTTAAGACTAAAATAATGATAAACAGCACTTATGTTATAATTAAATAAATTTCTTTGAATAGTTTTCTATTTGATATAGTGTTCGAAGTCTGAATCTTGCTTTTTAAAGCTAAACAAAGATAGCCTATAGAAAAACATGTCTTGACAGAAATTACATGAATTATTTTCATAATTAAAAGGCCAGTTAAAACAAATGGTCTGTTAAAAAGGCACTTTTTAATATATAATTCCTTTTTGGTAAATTAGTTGAAATAGTTTTGATTTCAAAACATTAAAGTCAGAAATAAACATTAAAATTTACATTAATCTTTGTTATACATCTCTCCCTTACAAAACATCTGAAACTTTTTCTTCAATGTAAAATTATTTTAATGTTTTGTTCTATAGAAAAAAAAAAAAAAATTAAGAAATTTATATAGAGCTGAATATCCTAAGTACATTATTTCATTTAAAAAAAGTTAATCATTATTAAATTTTTAACAGTAGAAAGTTAAATCAACACACACACACAGATTTCAAATTTAATTACTCACAAGAAGATTTTGTTTTAATTGTAAGAATATTTAATACAGGAAAGCACACTAATTGTGGTTATGAAAAACAGCTTACTTTGAAATAAATATTTTTTAAAATATGGTTGTATATAATTCAAACTTGAAAGGTATTTAAAAATAACTTTTATTTAAAATTTTAACACATTTTATATAAATTTTTAATGTATATATAAATATATTCTATACATATAACATTAAAATATACAACAATTACATGGGATGATGAGCTAGCATCATGATTGGACCTGTTGAAAATGTTTGGCATCCAGTATGAAAATTTTTCATTACTTTTATTACTGATCCAGACAAGTCAGTCTGACACAGTATATCTTCAGTTTCTGCATATTTCTTGATATTACCAGAAATATCAGTCTGACATACTGCAATTTTTTTATGAAATGAAGTTTCAATATCACTAATTTCAGTTTGAGTATCACATGTCTTTGTTTCATTTTCTGTTTGTGTGAATACATTAGTGACAGGTATAGCATTTACCTGACATTTTACTGTCTTCGTAGTTTTGAATGATTTCGTAGAATCTTTGTAAGGAATTAGATAGTTACTTAAAAATTCTGTTTGGCATCCTAATTCAGATGTTGAATTTTCTGTTTGAATAGAAACAGATTTAAAATTATTGGATGGATAAGAAAACATTTTACCATCATATTGCAAACTTTTATTAACATCAAATTCAACAAAATTTTCAGTACTATCTTTTGACACCAGGAATGCAATCCATATTTTGTGAGATATTTCTACTAGAGGAACAAAGCAAGATATTTTATCGCCTATTTTTAAGGAATTAAAACAATCTGAACAGTCATCTTGATGATCACACTGAAAAACACATTTACGGAAATATATACTTTGGGTACGCTGATTTATTTCAGAAACTGCTATACAGGATTCATTTGATAAAATTATAATTTTAGCTGCAATAGGCTGCATTGGATAACTAATTGATTCTTCATTATCGTTTAACTTGCAAATTGTTGAATTTTTGAGAATTTTAAATGAATCAGGTAGTTTTGTGGAGGATTTATAAGTTTCTGTTTTAGATAACAATTCCTGCAATGTCTCAAAGTGTTGGTCGACTTCACCATTTTTTTCTGTTGGAATTTCAATATTTAAATCATTTGAGTATGAAGAAGTTACAGAGAATTTTTCAGATGCACAAATATGTGATTTTTTAGTATCAAGAATTACATTAGCATTAGCTGCATTTAAAACTTGGTCAGCATTGCAATTTTCAGAAGTTGAAATATCTGTAGCAGTTGTAAGAGATCCTTCAAATTGAGATTGATTATCAGCTATATCAAAATCTAATATTTCAGGTACATTTACTTGAAAATATTTTTCCTTTGAGATTTTAGAAGTTTTATAAGTATTGTTAAATACTGTTGAGAATTTATTTTTACTGTCTTTGAATAGATCACTGTTTGTTGATTGTAAGGAGATATTATTTTGAATTTCATTATATTTTACATACTCTTCACACATATCTTCAGATTTAATAGTAGTTAATTCAGAAAAGAGGTTTACAGGCATAATTGATACACTAATATCTTTGCCTTTTTCATCATAACTTACATTTAAATCAATTGGCATTTCAATAATTTTTGCAACACTCTCATCTGAATCTTCAGCATTCATTGCAGTTCCAACTATTTCACTTTCATTTAATTGTACTTCAGATTTATTGAACTTCATATCTTCACAAATAGGGGAGAAACATAAATCTTGATTTGAATATGTTTCATGTTTATTAGGTAAAAAGTTTTCAGATGTAGGAGAAACAGGCGATTTTTCTACACACTCTATATCATTAGGAATAACATATTCATTTGATATGTTTATGATTTCTTCATCATTTTCTTCATTCAAATCTGAAAATGAATGTAGCAAATCACTTTTAAATTTATATATAACATTCGATTGTTTCCCACAGACAGTCAGATCTTCAGATTCCTTATCTAAATTAAAATTTTTATCATTCATCAGTATTTCATCAATATTGAGATTTTTCTTTGCAAAATCTAAATTAATACTTTCTTTGTTTGCTCTCACATCTTCCTTAATAACTCCAGATAAATTATCTCCAAGAATGTTTTCAACTGAATTATATGTACTCAGATGATTTAAATTTGTTTTTTCATCTTCTATAGACAAATCTGATTCAGTAACTTTTTCTGAATATGAATGTTCACTATGTGCAGAGTTTTCACTGGCTGGTTGCATGTGTAACGTATCTGGGATGTCATTTAAATTATATTTTATTGTATTTTCAGAAGTAGTCTCTTTGTCTTTTTCAATGGTAATAAAATTTTCATTTTCACCAACATGATTTTCATAATCCATTCCTGTTTGCAATATTTCTGAAAACTGTTCAAACTCACACTGTAATTCCTCCACACATTTATCAGAAGAAGCTGTTTTAGTAATACTACACTGAGGAAATGAACCATCAACTGAATCAATACCATTCATAACATTTTGCTGAGAGAATAATTCTTTGGAAATACCAGATCCATTAGCAATTTTAACTTTATCTTTATTTATAGTATCAGTGGGAACTGAAATATTTTCTACATTATAATTTTCCAAATCAACAGATTTGCAATAAATGCCTATCATACCACTTTTTAAAACAAATTGTCCGCTTTCCTGCAGAGTATTTATTATGAATCTAGAATCATTCTTAGTGTCTGTTATTGCTTGAAGAACAGATACTGGTATCATTTTAAGTACCTCAAAATAGTGAATTTCTTCATCATTTGCAATTGCATTTTTAATAATATCTATAGATTCCTTTAAGCATTCACTTAAACAGGAAGTACTATTATTGCTCAGGTTTATGCTGTTTGACATTTGATTGATGTTGAAATTTTGTTCTAAAAAATGAGAAAAATTCATGAATTCAATAGCTGAACCTTTAAATTGATTAAAATTTTTTTCAAACCATGTTAATAATAGACTACTGTTATTTTCATAATAATTATGAGAAAATGACAGAGTTCCTTTATTAGGAAAATTAAAAATTCCAACCAAATCCAAAAACTTTTCAAGTTTTTCAATTAATGATTCTCCTTTCGCAGATGTTATCATATTTATGCAACATTTGTATTGCGAGAGAATTTCAAGTAATGTAGAATTTTTGCTTCAGTTTTATTTCTTAATAATAGGCATGTTTCATGGAGAAAAGCAAAAGTACTTCTTATTAGTTCTTTAAAATCAGATGATTCATATGTGTCATTCAAAGATGACTTATTTTTTGTTTTTGAATGAAGTGAAAGTGAATTGAAACTCCCAGGACAGTCTGTTTCATTCCTTGATGTTAAAGAAATATAAGTATTTTTAATCGAAAACTGTCGATATTTCTGAAAAAAAGAACAAAACTTCTCTCCTTTATACACTTTTTTCATAAAATGAGCTATTTCCCGATTATGTCCCAGAGTACCGTGTAAACTAGTCAAAGTCCAAATTCTGGTCGATTGAGAGTCTAGTATTTCCATAAAATATTTCACAGCTTCAGGTTCATATTTTTCAATATATTCAATTTCTTTTTCAATGAATTCTAAACAATAAAGTTCTACTGTAAATATACATCTAAGAAGTATGTCTTCAACATGACCAGACTTTTGGATATCAGCATTACTGATGTTAGTGTCACAGAGACACGGAATTTCTTTACCATTTAGAAGTTTGTCAGATAATATTTCAGTCAGTTTTTTAGTTTCTGCTTTGATATGATTTTTTGACTTCAAAATTTCATCAAATACTTCCCGAACATCTAGCATTTCATCATGTGACAAAACTTCCTCATTTGAAGAAATTGTATTTATACTTGTCTGTCTCTGCTCAAAGCAAGTGGGAGAATATAGTGGTGTTATTTGTGGTTGTAAAATAAAATTGATGCGAGATTTGAGTGTAATTACAGGTTTTGAATGGTCATTTTTTTGCAATTCCTTTTCAGCATCTCTAATAATTTTTTCAGCTTTCTTCATTAGTCTTTCATAGTCTTTAGAAAGAGAGACCCTTTCAGACTTATTTTTTTGAAATATCAAAGTAGGATCATCGAAAAAACACTTGAAATTTCTATAATTACATTTTATATGTTCTTTGACTTCTTTGCTAGCTTGTGAAAAACAACCACCTAATTTTTCAATTGGAAAAGGTTGCGGCAATGTCTTAAGGACTTTTGCAAAATATGTAATGCATTCTAAATAATGTAATGCTTCTAAAATTTCAGAATCAATAATGACACTACCCCTTTCGTTTTTTGTAGTCCCAGGATAGGTTTCTAACAGAGTACGAGTAACAAGTGAAACAATTTCATTTTCATCAATGTTGAATTTGTCAGGGAAGTCAGAAAGAAATGCATTTACTTTATTTTTATAATAATTTTGGATATGTCTCTTGACTTTTTTAGGGAGTTCACCTCTCTCCAACGATGACAGTCGTTCTTTTTTCTTTCGTATAAGTCGGTTTTTAAAGTAATTTATAGCAATATTTTCATATTCCCTCTTCCCATCCACAATTGAACTCTTTCTTGATAGAGCTGAGCTGAAACTTTGATTAGAAGTTAGAGAAGAGCTCCTTTTAAAAATCTTACCTTTGCATTTGTTTTTTGGACTGCAAGATGAATTTTTATTTGAAATTAGATTGAAATTCTTTTTTAATATTACATAGCCTTGTTCAACAATAAAGTAATTTTTTCTATGTAGAAAATATTCAAGAAAGTTGTCCCCTTTACACCTTTTTAAAACATATTGTCTAATAACATCAGATGCTCTTGAAACATGTCCTCTTAAATTTTCATAATATACTGGCTCACTGTAAGTGCTCAAGATATCATTAAAGAAACTGAACACTTCCTTTCGTTCTTCCCTACTAAAATGCATTGTTTCTGAATTCTAAAATGAAAAATATTAATATAAAAAAATTATATAATAAACAAATCAATATTATCTAATATATATATATTGAAGAAAAAGCATTAAAAAGTAATCACATTTATAATCAAATTTTATCTTTTAAATATGATTTATAAGGTTGCAAAACCAATAAACAGTAACATTTCCTATATTTTGTATGAATATCCTATAAAACAAACTATTCATTATAAGTTGGATTCTTCAAATTTTTTATTTTACAGTACAACATAACACTATTTTTTTTAAAATTAGAGCTGTTTGTGATACGGGAATGAAAAATTTTTGAGGCAGGAGACTTTAAAACATCTTTGTGATAAGGGAAGAACATTAAATATTTTACAGTATCATTATAAACATTTTTAAAAATAATATTGATCAGTTTTGAAATGCCATACTGATTTTTCATACTTTGACCAAATTAACTATAAAAATCCTTAATTCAAGTTCATTTTTCAATTCCTACAATGTTTAGACTCTCCCTATATATATATCTTGTTCAAATTTTCAATTGTTAATAAAATGCATCCACTAAAGTTCAAATACATTTTTTTAAACTTGTAGTGGATGACATTCAATGTTAATACAGTTTTTTCAAATATTAATTCATTAATTAAGTTTAATTAATGAATAAATAGTAACAAAAAAAATAATAGTCCAACAGCATATATAAAAAGGAATATCGCTTGTTGTGTCTCTGTAGTGCAATGGATAGCACATCGGACTTCTAATCCAAAGGTCATGGGTTCGAATCCCACCTGGGATGGCTTAATTTTTGAAAATGTGATTTCTTTTTGCTATACTATTTTATTGGAGTAATTAAATTTAATTAATGAATAAATAGTAACAAATAAAAATAATAATCCAAAACCATATATAGAAAGGAAAATGGAAAAGTGCAAGGAAAATCGCTTTCTATTTTGTCACTTAATATTATGTTTCTGTCATATGTATATACATATTTATATTAATTGTAATTATTTAATAAAAAGTAACTAAAATAAAAATTTTCTTTGTTGAGCTAAGTAGGAATTGACTTAATTTTTTTTATTTTTATAATATTGCTTGTTTCTATTATATTACAATTTTTAAAGTGATATGTACAATATATTGTAAAATCAAATATTATATATTGAAGTATAAATTAGATCATATTATAATTATAAAATAAATGATTTATCTGGTTCTTTTAATAACTGAGACACCCTTAATAATTTTTAAAATTTACATTAAAGTATGTTAAACTTACTAGCAAAAATTCCTTTTGTATTTAAAATATATACCATAAAAACTTCATTTTAAAGGTAATGATTTACAAATTATCTTTTAATAAAATTTCATTTATTCTAAAAATATATTGTTATTATACACGGCTTTATTGGAAAGATCAATTCAAACATATAAAACAGCTCAAGTATCACACAAGAACAGTGATAAATAATAAAAAAGTACAAACATTTAAAGAAAGAACCAGGATAAATTAACATGGGAACAAAAGAAAAAGTTTAAAATTTAAACAACAAGAAAAAGAACATAACAGAGATGTAGTCTTTACAAAGAATTCATGAAAGTTCTGGCATTCCAGTATAGTTTGCCTATCTCGCATGTTCTTGAGACTCTTTATCTAGTTCTGGGCATATAAAAAGATGTTTTGCATCATTCTAAAAATCTATTCAAATTCTTTGTGAATAATTTATTTGTTAAATAAGTTTTTATAAAAAGTTTGAATCCACAATGCCGACAAGGTGGTGTAGTTTGTTGCTGGCCTTGTCACCCAAGTTTGTGGGTTCTACCCTAGCCCAAGTTGGTGGATTTTCATGATGCAGAAAATTGACAGTATTTGTTGTATGATTATGTGGCATGTAAAAGTTTCATTGAGTGTCTGGTTGGCTTGGGTGCTCTAGCAAAATTAAATTCATAAGTATGGTTTCACATCGTCAGAGTTCAGATGCCTCCCTGCATCAAAATTACTTGCGGCGATTGGCATTCCACCTATATGATGCAGCACTAAACAGAGATCCCAGCTCTTGGGTAATGTACTACGTCTGCAATGGTAAAGCACCAATCTGCAGCCCCCTTAGATGTAAAAAAAGTTAAAATCCATAGTTTGTTTGTGTTTCAGTATGAACAATTCCCACCATGAGAAATAATAGCACATGATATTCAAATATTAGAAAGTTATTAAATTTGTACATCTATTTTTAAGGTTGCAAAAAAAAAAAAAATATTCTTTGTTTTAGTATTTTTACACCATTTTAGATATAAATTTGACATTCCTTTAAACAAGTTCATTATGTAATACATTATTTCATTGTTGTTTTACAAATTTAAAAATTTTAATTTGGAGATAAAATCAAGGTTTAAAAATACTCACCTTCTCTAAAATAAATTTAAAGATGTCCTTGCCATAAATAATGTTTTATGCTTGTGTCATAAATAAAACAAATTTCATTCAAAAAGAATAGAACTGGGTCTTGTACACTGAAAATAAAAATGAATGTAGGTAAGACATGGGAAAATATTCTCATATTTCACCTAATAAACAATTTTTAAAATTATTTTTATTTTTGTAAATATACAAGAACAGTTGTATATATACACATACTAATGTGCCATGAAGTTAAAAAACAAATAAGTTTTCAAATATTTAAAAAAATGAAAATTGATTAAACATATCAAAATAAGGAGAGATTTTCTTAGCTATCCAATAAAAAAGTTATATCTGTCTTTTATTTTATTTAAGACAATTATTTCAAACAATATTCAGTGAGGTTTTAATTTTATTCATGTTTCTGATGTGGCTTACAATTATTTTTTAAACTTTTGTAAATAATGGCACAAAAACAGCATCTGGATGATGAATTACGATAACAGTTGGGAGATCGAACGCTTTCCAATAACAAGCAGAAGTAAAAAGTTGGCTTACTGAGTCCTAAATTATGTTTTGCAAACCATGGAACCAGTTCCAAGAGGCCAAATCAATAATCAGGCATTTTAGGGCACACAAGATCCACCATAATCACAACCCAGGATGATTGTTAATTGGCTTTAACTGCAAGGCATAATAGTAGGATGACAGTTATATAACTCGTAAATGAGCTCTCTGTTACTTTTTGTACCTCAATTTTAACCTATAATGTACATTATATCTAAGATTTAATGAAGCAGGACTTGATATGAAGAATCATGGTTCACATCCCACTCATTCAAGGTCACAAGAGAGTCTGTTTGATATAGCGCAGGCATCATCATCCTTGGATATGGGAGCAACATACCAATATTCTTTTTTCAGATAAATCAAGATACAGTCTGTAAACATTGAACTCTTAAAGTGTTTTTGTAAGTGAACTAAGGACATGGTACCATTTCTCCAAGGACATACAGTAGACCACTAGGGAGGTGGAAAAGTCATGGTCTCGACAGGTATGTGAATAGTACTCCAGATCTTTCATGGAGGTACTTAGACAGCCCTCTAGTATAGGGATGAGATTCAGGATCCTTTACAAGGGTGTTTATTTGAACCAATGACCTACAAGTCTACTTTTACTCTGTGGATGCCTTAGACCAGTGGTCTCCAACCTCAGGACCAGTACCGGTTCATGGATCAAATAGTACTGGGCTGCCCAAGGAACATTATTTCCATTTTATTTACAATACTTCATCAAAAAGGGCTACTATAAGGCGATAAGTAATCAGTCGTTTAGTTTAAACAGGAGGCACCATGAGAAGGTGACTGAATTCACCCCCCTAACACTTACATCACATTGGAGTAAAGGATTCTGCTTGTTGCCCTCTGTGCCATCAGAGTGAAATGGATGGTGTGTGACAACCTCAGACACTGCCCTATTGTTCTGAAGTTTTTTGTAGACAACCCTATAGAGGGAAATTTTAATTCTTCTCTTTTTGCTTTGTCATCATTTTATTGGGCTGCTCGTCGATTAATGGCAGAGATGCTGCAGATGGGTGTAGGATAAAATTTATTTTTTTTATATTTACAATAGTGTATTTTCTCGGGTCTGTGTGATTTTCCTTAGAAATCCTTTTAGATCCCATGTCAAATAACTTTAAATTCATTTTTTGGTGTAACTATTTTATTCTGAAGGTATGTTTATATACAATTAAGTAAAAATTATTAAATCAAAACAATCTCAAACATAAGCAATGAATGTCCCCCTCCTTTAGCTGGCTGAGGTAAAATTATCAAATGCTTACTGGTTCATTGCAATAAAAAGGTTGGGATGCACTGTCTTAGGCAACTGGGATGAAAAGGAATTCCCATTCAGGCCAGTCTTTATTCCTGTCCCTTGTTTTTGTGACCTGAGAAGGGCCTGCTGCATACTCTCTTCCAAGTGAAGAAGGTTGTCTTTGCTGTTAATTGACTTTCTGTGCGATACTTAGAGATGGTTGTTTTTCCAGCTTATACTTTTCCAGTAGGTTTGAGAGTTGTTGAAACGCTTTTCTGTTGACGTTGTGAGCAGTTTCTTGTTGAGATAGTAGATCTAGTTGGCACATATATTGTTGTTCGAATATCATTAGCCGTGATTTATTGGGAATGTCTTAGACTCTCAGTAGGCTGTGCTGCCATCTAGAGTTCAATTACTGGATCATCACTGAGGAACCTTTGCAGGGGTGTTTACTTGAACCAACAACCTACTTGTCTACTTTTACTCCATGGATGCCTTAGATAACTGGGATGAAAAGGAATTCCTATTTGAACCAGTAGTTAAGGGCTTTTATTTCTGTCCTTTATTGCTTTTGCAATTTGTGGAAAGGTCTGCAGCAAGATCTTAAGAGTCCTCAGAGAGAGGCTTTTCAGAAGGACAGTTGACACCAAGTTCTTTTTTATGAAAAACATTCACACACACAGGATTGGGATGGCCAACAAATACCATGAGGCAAGATATTTAAAGGATGGAGAGGCAAACCAGATCTCCAACCTAGATTCTATAGAGCATGTTTGGGATGTTCTTAGAAGAGCATTTGCAGCTCATCAGCCTTCTCCGAAACTAAAGAAAAACTTTAGAGTAGGCGTGGGAAGTAAGTCTTAAATTTGTTGTGAAAGCTGCAGGAGTAATTATACCCCATATTAAAGCCTCCACAAGTGCCATCTTCAACATCCTTTTTGGACTATCATGCTTTCATGAGCATAAATCATGATCAAGTTTGTGAGTACCATTTTTATTTTTATTTTATCAACTTTTTATACTTTTAAGTACTTTCATATCAACTTTCACTTGAATGGACTAAATTCATGTGACGTCATTAGTCACATGATAACTGAGCCACTTGTTTTTGGCCAATCAGTTCATAAATTATTGCAGCATCATAATATCATAAATATAATCACACATTTCCAGCCAATTAATTCATGTGCTTCACTGTTGCCAACTTTTGCTTTTTGCAGGAACTTTCTTTTAGAAAGTACATATTTGTCAACGATATAATAATGCACATAGTTAAACAAAATGCACTTAATTTAAAAGTATTCGTATAATGTAAGTACTTTTTTTAATTTTAAAAACTGTTTGAAGAATTTTAACACATGAACTCTTTACCCAATCATCAAATTTTAAATGTTATCGAAATTTTACATGTTGAACAACTAGTATGTCAATTTTTAATCAATGGGAAACATATGATTGCCGTTATCATGTGACCACCATAAATTTAGTCCATTGGTTCAGTTTTTTTAAAAAAATTCATGGAAAAGGGTTTGTTTTTTAACTTTTATACTAGAATGTAAATTAAATATCACATTGAATTTATTAATTAAAAATTAACATAAAATACACTTAAAAATTCAAATAAAAATAAACATACATACATATCAATGATTCAATGAAATAGCAATGGTAAATTAGCAGTAACATAGTGAAATAATAACATACATTTCGAAAAAGGTATCAATACATATATTTTTATAAAGGTGTTGGTCTAATGCATAGATATTCATTCCAATCATAGTAAATAATTATTTTATATGTAAATCTTTTAAAAAATCACTTTATTTATTGTTATACCTCTATGCATGTGAATTAACAATGTAAAGATCTTACTTTTAAGATATTGATAATCTATTTCTGCAATATAAGTATTAAAGAAAATTATTAAGAAATGTTCTGAAAGTTAAGTTTCATCATTTTGTTTTAAAAGATAAGATAGCACACAAAGATAAATAAACAAATCACCATAAAAAACTATATTTGCTGCTTGTTAAACAATGGAAAAAAGTCAGTGTAAGAAGAATGATGCATATGTAGAGTGTAGAAGCAGAAATAGCAGCAGCAGACCAACGTTCCCAAGGTTACTTGAGAACAAATCATGTTGGCATACAGATTGGCCATCAATGGAATTGCGTTCTGTTATCCAGTATGAATGGGCATGCGAGACTGAGTGTTTATCATTCATGAACGCCAACAGACTGTGTATTGAGAAGCAGTCATGAACCGTCATATGTTTGGTCAGTAGTGTTGATGTTGTAGGAAGGAAGGTAGAATGTAGAGGATAAAGGTCAAAACGGGTATACAACAGATTCACAAATGGAAGCAACATTGCTAGAGTAAAGGACATGTAGTACCTTAATTACATGGAAGTATCCAAGCTCATCAGTAAAGAAAAAAATCTTCACAAACCAGCATAGAGATGGAGCAGGCTGTGGAACAATTCTTTGCATCGTAGGGCACCAAGTGTTACTAGAGTGGTTTCTTCAAACTGTTTGGATATGATGATAAAAGTCTCAATATCGGTGGTATTACTAGGTTGAAAAACAGTACAAAAAGTATGGTTTACGATGTAATGATGAAATTTTTTTGGCTATAAAGTTTCCATGTGTAAAAAAATGATGAGGCTGACTTTTGGAATGTTCCTTGTATATTCTTCATTTTTATTGCAAAATAATATATTTATAAGTTAATGATGCATTAATTATCAATCACTACATTAAATTGACAACATAGTCAATTAAATTGAGATGGGCAAAGTAGGCCTTGGCCTTCATGGGCTGTTGCACCCCTGAGCTTAGTTTAATTTAGAATTACAGGAATAAACTGAAGCAATATATAAGGAAGCAGAAAGGAAAATAAGAATTAAGGATTTGATTTTTACTAAACAAGCTATAATAACTAACAGGCTCAACCCCCTTCCCCAAATTTTTAATTTTTGCCACAGAAATTACTCCTCAGTGCTTTCATCTATGTGTTTCTAGAATGTACTTCCCCAACCAATCTGTGTATGCCACTGCATTGTGTGCACGATTTCCTGAATGGAGATTCCTTTTTGTCCCAGTCATCTAAGGCAGTGATCTGCAACCCCCGATCCGCGGATCAATAGTGCCGGGCTACCTAAGGAACATTAAACTATTGCCATTTTATTTAAAGGTGTACGTTTCTCTTGGATTTGAGCAACATTCCACAGAAATCACTTTTATTCATTTTTAGTGTAACTAGTTTATTCTGAAGGCATATTTAAATGAAACTACATTAAAATTGTTAAATCAAAACAAATATAAACAATCAACGTGTCCCACCCTCAGCGGGCCGCGGTGAAATTATCAAACATTGAGTGGTCTGCAGCGATTAAAAGATTGCGGAGCACTGGTCTAAGGCATGCATGGAGCAGCAGCAGACTGTAGGTTGGTAATTCAAATAAACACCCCTGCTAGGGTCCATCAGATTTTTGATAATAATGCATTAGTAATTTTTATCTTTTCCTTTAGCTGAGATCAAATGCTAAATCACCAAACAAATTCATTTGCCAAATGGCATACACATGGATGGGTTTTGGAGGGCTTAAATGTCCTACACACAAGATATCTTTAATTTTGAGCATGAAAATTACACCTTAATACTTTTGTCTAAGTGTTTTTTTTGAAAAGTAAACTCCTCCCACATGAGTAGTCAGTGCACAAGCATTGTAATTATTAGTCCCTCATCATCAAAGAGAATTCTAACAATTGATGCCACTTGTTCTAGGGTAAAAAAGATTTAAAAAAACCCCATCAAGAATAGTATCTTATTTTTCATTGCTTGTTATTTAGTAGATACAGTAATTTATATACACTGTATTCAGCTCTGAATGGAGATTTTCAAAACAATACAGTAGATAAATTGATGCTATATTTAGTTATTTTGCTCAGTTGTTTTATATAACTTTAACATTGTATATTTTACATTTTTTAGAAATATTAGTCACACTTAGGTTCACAAATGACTCAATTCATTAATAAGATTTTTAGATAAATCTTGTTTGAGTTTACATACAGTCCATAGCATGAGCTTAAGCACCAGTATATCAATAAGGAAGTAAAACTTCTTGACAATAAATTATACCAATTCTTACATAAAATTTAACAAAAAAAGGCATCTATCTTTTCTTATTGGTAGATTTTTCTTTTGGAGTAGCCAGAAATCCATAAAATGCCAATCCCAGCAAGATTTTATATCCATAGAGAAGCTTAATCAATCTTTTCACATAATTTTAATATTACTTAACAAATATTACATAAAATGCATACATTAAGTTAACAGAACCTGTTAGTTTCTCCGGATCAGTTACTTGTGCTAAAATCAGCCAATGAGATTGAATTTAGAAATAGTGAAAACATGCCAAAATCAGAATCATTCAATGATATTATAAAAAGAGATTTACCTTCCAAGTCCTTTTTGCTTTTTTTAATAATCAACAACTTGTACTGGCCCATTTTTACAGTTATGCTCTACAAAATAAAACCAACAATTACCACACGTTTATTTTTGTATTACATATTACATCCTCATAACAAACCTGTTTTCATTTATTTCAATACTTTTCAAACTAACCATAAAAATAAGGCAAGTAATTGAATAATTTGTATAGGATTTTTGTTTGTGAATTAATACTCAAAATGTATTAAGTTTATGAACCAAGGTATGAACGTAGCTTAAGAAATGTTTCAAAAGGATCAAAAAGAGAAAGATTGCAGAAACTTTCATCACAAGACATTTTTTAAAAAAATGAACAAATACCAAAATAAATTCCACAGCTATAATTATTTACTTGCATGCATTTAAGGCCAATGAGCTTGGCAACAGGCATACAATTTGAAGAGTCTATCTGATAGTTAACAAACAAATGTCTTGCTGCCTCTCAGACAAATGGGTTCAAAAGGAATTTCCCATAAGGATAGTTATGTACTTTTTACTTTAATTATTGATAACTTCACCTAGGAAGAGAAGGGATATTATACATTAATTTATTTCAACAATAAATAGAGAAAGTAAATAAATCTTATCTGTGCGAGTCAGATTTTTGACAAGTATAAAAAGCATGCAAGTAATTTTATAAATTTTCAGAAACTTATTTAATATGATTTCACAATAGTAGTTTTCCAAGGATAAATGCTATTAAATCTAAATCAGTTTATCTTAAAAATTATTAGATACTTACATACTATACCATTGACCAATTTTGCAAAAAAGTTGCCAAATGCTGTCATCATATACAAGAACAAGATTATTGTCTTTGTACAAGCATGGAAAAAGTTTTCCATTAGTGGCTACATATCATGGAAATTTAGTAATATTTTTTTATTTGACAATTGGTCAATGGTACAATACAAAAGTAACAATCATTTTCATGTCTTTGAAATCTTACAGAAATGTAAGAATATTAATCTACTCATTAACAATGGATAATTTTATTTATACAGCTTTTCATTATCTTCAAAATTTTAATGACTAATTAAAAATAATTCTATTGATTAAAATATTAAATCCTTTTTAAAAGGAAAACACTCACATATTATATAGTTCTAAAAAGAAGTGAAATATAATCTGAAAATTTAACTACAATGTTATCTTATATTTATAAGATATTCAAAATCATTAATTTCTTGAACTTCTGAAAATAAATTTATTAAACTAAAAATTAAGCAAACATTTTTAAAAAATTTTTTATAAATAAATTAAATCTTATTAAGTTCCAGCCAATGCTAAATAATAATGAAAATGTAGGAAATTGTAGAACTCATTTTAAATGTTTCTGACTGACAAATTATTTTAAATTGCAATACTGATATTTTTTTTTCTTCATTCAAAAACCACACAAAAATTTGTACGAGATATAGTAAATTTGTACTGTTGCTGCGTCTTGTAGGGTCAAGAAAATGAAACCAGGAATAATGAACTACAAAATTCTTTGAGATATTTTATTAATAGCTTTTTCATAAAAATAACACAAGACACGGGCATTAATTTGCTAAATAATACTATGGTTTGACATTAGTTAAAATCCATTGAGTTACTCTTAAAGAATATTCACCACATTCTAATAATTTAGCTAACAAAATAAAATTTATGAGGTAATAATGCATACATTAATTTATCACACTGCATCCTCTTCAAATGTTAAAGAAAACCATTTCTATTTTGAAATGCACAATTGCAAAAGTATTTACCCTATTATACAGAAAACACATGAAATATGATTTAAAGAGAGAAATTTAACTACTGATCAAAAAGGAAATAATTCAAGCATTAATTATACAACCAGTTTCACAATGATAATGCATAAATAGATCAATAAAAAGATATTTATAATAAAGATTAATATCATAACCTGGTACGGATTCTGATTCTTATCGGGTAGAAAAGTTCGACCAGAAGTTTTTACTCATTGGCAAGAAAAGGTCAATTTTTTTTGGTATAACTGCATGTCAAAATGAAGTCATTCAAATTGAGATTATGTTAATCAAGATAATTATAATGTGTATATATAATACAGGGAGGTCAAAGTATGATTAATTTCGAAGCACCTTTGTATTTTGTATCCCAAGTTAAAGTTCTATCTTTTTTAAAAGATGAAGTCCACCTCAAAACTCGACACAAAAGACATTAGAAACATATGGAAATTGCTTTCTATACAAATTGATGCAAAGTGAGATTGAACTTAGTACATTTTCATTAAAACAATAAATTATTCTTAGTTTTACTTCATTTTTTATTACTGGTTTAAAATGTGTATCAAGTATAGAACAATCCAATTTCATTCAGCATGAATGCAATTTTCAAAATTATTTGCAGTTACAAAAAGTTAAAGAAAAAAAGAATATACCTAAGAATATAAAATCCATATTTCACTTGCCAGTATAGCTCATTTATTATATCATACATTTAGTTGCATCAATCTTGATTATATCAAAAAGACAATTCCCAAAGCAATCTAAAAAAGATTTTTATTTAATTAGATATTTTCTAATCATGGCAAAACCATAACATTATTAAAAATGCCTCAATATATTACACATGATTTCATCCCTTAAACATGATGTCTGAAATTGATTGATATCAATAAAATGACATAATATATAACTATAAAATATTAGTAAACAATTTGCATAAGTATAGATGTTCTCTCAGTAATATATAATACTTAAATAATAAAAACACACCAATGTATTTCTACTACCTTTCAATTTTAATAATAAAACTTTTTAAAATCCAAGCAACACTTATGCTTTAAAATATCACACTAATTTTATATAAAGATTCTTGTTTTCCTTTAACTTAACTACACTGGTGTGCAAAACTTAAGCAACAGGTGGGTTTATTGCCATAACTTCACGAAAAATCATCTGAGAGACATGAAATTCTGAAATGAGGAAGAGTATTATGTACGTAAAGAATGACGAAAGCATTGGCGCTGAAAAAGGAATACAACGCATACAGTATGGAATCAAACAAAAACAAGCTTTATTGAACGCATAGTATCGTGACTCATGATTGTCTATCCAACAGGAAGAACAACAAGCAGATGTTCCTTAATATGGTATATGCCCTCCCCTTACTACAATGGTTGCTTTGCACCGCCTCCGCATACTCAGAACCAGCTGGTGCAACATTTCTTGAGGTAGGAGTGCCCATTCCTCAATCAACATCTGTTTGAGTTGTTGGTTGTACCCGATGATGTGAGCGGTGGCAATACGCTCCCAAAGCATCCCACATGTTCGATGGATTTAAATCTGGGGAGCACGCTGGCAATCCATTTGAGTGATATCTTCACTTTCCAGCAGCTCCTCAACAGCAAGAGTGCGATGTGGCAGTGCATTGTCATCCATAAAGATGAAGTCTGGGCCAATGGCACCTGAAAAGATGCAGATGGGGAAGAAGTACCTCCTCACAATAGCGATCCCCGGTTACAGACCCTCTGTCGAAAATGGGAAGCTCAGTTCCACCGCTCAGCATAATGCCAACCCAGACAAGAACTCCAGGACCACCGAACGATGTCTTTCCTTGATGTTACTGGGATAAAACCGGTCCCGACTCTCTCCAAATCAAAACGCGTGAGAATCGCTTCTGGTACTGAACCGACTCTCATCCGTAAAGAGAACACTACTCCATTGATCAATTGTCCAGTTTTGTGCTCTCTGTCCCACTGTAAACGTGGCTTTGGCGGCCATCTTTCAACGGGAGGCAGCGCTTCAGGACGGGCGGGTGAACAGGCCCCTTTGTGAAGGCGTCTGGCCACAGTAAACCACTACACTTTGTCGCACTGTTGCTGTACAGAGTTTCTGAGAAATGGCGCTTGCTGACTTCTGTCTAACTTTTTCGCCTGCAGGATGATATATCGGTCATCCCCTGCAATTGTCGCCCTCGGGCGCCACACCAACCTTTCTAACAGCTGTACCTGTGGTTTGGAACGCTTCCAAGCGCTAAACGACACTTTTTTGATTCAACTCTGCAGCTACACTGGTGACAGTAGCCTCCTCCAGCTTCCGGATCATTCTTCCACGCGTGAAGTCATCCAGATGATTTCTTCTAGCCATATTTCACTGAACTGACTCACTGGCACTTGCAGAGAATGGTGAATTGCGTCTCGCCCTTCATTTTATTCTACTGTTGAGCAGCGCATGCCGACATATCACGCGCTTTTGCGACGCCACATCGCTTCTGACGTTTTGTTCCTGATATTTGCATACGCATGACGTTTCTACTGACTTATGTGTTCCCTCTACTGATCTCCAGACCTCCTTTTCTGCAATTTCATGGCTATCTGCTAAATTTTTACATTGTTGCTTAAGTTTTGCACACCAGTGTAAAATCTATATCCTTTCAGTATGGATGGATAAAATTATTATTTTTAGAAAACTAGACACCTGAAATATACTTAAAGGAGAAATATGACTTTCTTCTCATTAAGTAGAATAGATTTAATTATCTTATTACATGAGGCTTTGAAATTATGTGTGTGATCATAATTAAAACTAAATCTACCTTAAGAAGAATAGGTGCCCTACACAAAGGACCTCATTTCAAAACAATAAATTGTAAATTTTCAGAAATTTTAATTATTAGAAATCTATGTAAAAAAATAATTAAACAATTTTATTCAAATCATATTGTTCAATCATTACATTAAAATGAATGACAGATACTGCTACTTGCAATATTTGTTATTTATATTTAGTGTTTAGTTGCAAAAATAATTTCAACTGAAATAGTTTCTTTCTCATTTGCTGTCATCATATATATCACGTACAAGTCAAAATTCACAATAAAATACTCCCCTTCAAAGCCTTCCTTTTAGTACAAGTTTAATTTGAATTTCCTTTACACTCCTAAAAAACATTTCTTTTTCTCTTTCACTGAATTCAAAATATTTATTTTAATTAATTTGCTTCTTATTAATTAGAATTTAATTTTTAAAAGTAAAAATAGTGAAAAATATTGATTTTTACACAGTGCTTATCAGATTATGGGAGTATGAAGCCAAAAATGGTACATAAAGAAAATGCATTAAATACTAGCTTAAAATGATAGCTAATATTATAAATAGGAGGCATTATTTTTAAATATTATCAATCCAAAACAGAAATCAGTATGAATTTAAAGTCATTTTCTTTTAGTTATATTATTACCATTATGATTATAGGTTTGATTTTACTTTTATTAATGTTGCATTCTGAAGCAACACAAGGGCTATTAGTGACGGACCTCAAAATTTTGAACTTCAGTCGAGGGCAACACATCAGCTGGCACCTTCGTCTCCAAACTACCATGTCACACCAACCAGAGGACTTCATGCAAATGATAGATTTAACATTCATCAGTTCTTCAACATAGCAGATCTTCAGTGTCACCAGGACCTTCAAACTTGTGACCTAAAATGGTCATAGGAATCATACATCAATGAAAACATGTAAAAATTATGGCAAACTCTAGCTTTTAGACAGGTTGCTAATAAACATGGTACTTATGTATTGGTGCCACCCAGGGACATAGCTACCACCATATCAATGATACAAGGCACCAACATATGTAAGCAAAAATTGTAAAAAATAAAAGGAGACCAAAAAGGGCTCCCAAGAAATTTTTGATACAGGGCCTACTCAGGACTAGCTACGCCAGTGGTGCAATTGCAGTAAAATTTGTGCCACCTGAATTATGCCATTATACCAAAACCAAAAGAATTTTATGTGTTTTATTTGAAAAAAAAAAGGCAAAATCAGTCAATTTGGTGGAATATGGCACCGTTTGAAAGGCACACATTTGGCTGTGGTGATACTAATATGTAAGTGCCATAAACATAAGTAAAGTTGATGAAATCTCATTATAATTTAATTCTTACATTATTATGCTTGGAGAGAGTTTATCTTAACTGATACTATTGCTAATGTTTGTGTTGGCAGAAACTTGAAAAAGCTCTCACCAATCTTATATCCTGTATAACAACAAACACTTTCAATCCTTTTATTTTATCAAGTATTTTAAGGTTCAGGAAAGAGGCATATTTTTGATTTTTCCGATAATACATTTTACAAAATTTGTTTTTAATCTTGATCGTATGACACTTCCTAAACATAACAGGAATAAGTTTTTCAAATGCAAAAGGCAAGAAAAAATAAATTTTGATCTTATTTTTGGTGTTAAAAGTACCCATTATAGGCAAGATTTTACAGTACAAAGGATGGTAATTACACAGTTTATCACAACAATCACCTATTCTATTAATAACTCACCTAGTAGCTGCAATTTCCTACGTATCACGTTGAATTGGCAACTATGTGTTTCATTTCAGAAAATGTAAAATTAGTTTTTTAATTTTAAGTCCCAAAAAGATTCACAGGAAAGGCAATTTCCCAGATTTTAAAGGAGTGAATGCTTTTAAAATTTTAAAATGCCCCTATGAAAAAAAATTTTGAAAAAAAGAGAAAATTTTTAAATATAAAATATCAGAATTTCTTAAAGGTTTTTTTTATTAAAAGATTTATTGAAATTTTAGTTTTAAAAAAGGAAAAAACAGAATCATTTTTTTTCTTCACAAAATTTACTCCACAATGCTGGGACATTTTTCTTAACGTTCATTTTGAGATATATCCCCATTTTTTTTGGACAGAATTATTATTACATTTAAAGAAGGGAAATTAAAAGGCTTTTTAAACAAAGAGTTGGGAACATTTAGAAGATAATAAATTTTAAAAAAATAAGTTTTTATGATAAATTATTATATGTTTTAAAAAAAACATGAAAAATTAAAATTTTTAATATAATGCTGAGAAAAAATTCTTTTTTTTAAAAGAAAAAAATTGTAATAAAAATTTTATTTACATCATACCCCTTTTTAATATTTAAGCAAAATATTAAAACCCAAATCATAAAAAATATACTGATTAAATAAAAAATTTCAATATTTAAGATAAGAATTTTTAAATTTAAATAAAATATTTAAAAAAAAATTGTACACATAAATCATAACAAAAGAACTCAGTTTAATTTCAAAATTTTTTTTATAATCCGAAAGAAATTTTAAAAAATTAAATTAAATGGGCAAATAAAAAAAAGCTAATTCTTTTACATAGAAAAAAAAAAAAGTTATAAACATATTAAAATAAATGAAATGAGAAAAATTTCCCAAAAATGTGTTATTACAAAAAAATCTCTTCGAAAAATTTGAAAATTTTTCAGTGTCTTCAAAATACACACGCACACTGAAGATTAATACAACATCGAATCTTTGACACACAAAATTAACCTGTTTCGAAGATTATTCTAAAAAATTGAAAATTTCCAACGAAGGGGAATTTTCCCGGTATAAAACAGACCTATCAGAAAAAACTTTCGCATATTAAATTTCGCCAGCAATTTTCATTTTTTTTCCGCCTTCCCCTCAAAATAAAATTACAGATTGCAAAACATCGCCTATCAAACGAAATGAATCACTTAGTCGCGAGCTGTTTTTAAAAAAGCAAACTAAAACAAACAGGAACAACAAAATAACATCAAAAAACGAACCGAAACTTTTGAATCCATATGATTGTTTTGATTGTTAACGCTGTACACAGAGTTTTTTTAGTTAATTTTGGTTCGGCAGCAGAGGAGATTGTCAGATCAAATTTTTTAAAACCAAATTTTTAATTAAAAATTTTTGAAAATTTTAAGAATCCCATACGATAATCATAACTGTTTTGTTGTTTTAAAAACACAAAAAAAATTATGTAAAAAATATAATATCTTATGCATAATATGCATGCTTAAAAGGGAATTAAATTTACTTAAAATCCCACCATTTTTTACTATTCCAAAAAAGTTTATTTCTTTTTAAGCACTAGAAAGAATTTACCCCCTTTCTCAGAGGTCACCCATTTTTTCCCCCCAAATTTTGAGGCTTCCTGCAATTAGCTGTGTTCCTCAGTTTATGTACTTGAGTTTGAATTCAGTTGTTCCCCCTCCATTATTTCTTACTTTTTTTTTTCAGGTGTGTGGGTTTTTTGTTTGTTTGTTTGTTTCTTATTTGTAATAGTGTCGCAAATCCCGAAAATGATCCTAGTTTGTCTCCCCTTTTCCCCCTCTTCTTGCCAATCGATTGGTTAGAGGTCAGCCAGTAGCTATAGTGTTTTTTTTCCCTCCTTTTATCCAAAAGATGGTTAATTTTGGTTTCTGCTTTCAATTTTTTATTACCTCCAAGTGAGGGGTGAATAAAACCCCAAATGTTCAGCTCACGGGGGGTTTTTGGGCGATGGACCACGTAATTTTGAACCATGGTAAAGGACATGGAGGGACACCCGAGCTGGCACCACCTCCCCCCCTATTTTACACCCAACATTATTACCTCCAAGAGATAGGGCAAATACAAGGGTAAGCCTTAGGGTCCAAACTCCGACATACATAAATTCAGATTTTTAACTTAAAAATAAAGATTATTTTTTGGCATTTTTTAAAAAATTAATTATGTGAGAGCCCTGATACGCGATTGTAAAAAGGTTGTGACGGGCTTTATCAGATTTTCCACTAATCCTTTGGGGAACCCTTTGGGCCGGAAATCATTATTTCAATCCAATCCTTAAGAAAGAAACGGATATGATTATATATATATATTTTATATTTAAATTAGATATATTTGTGGGTTTAGATTACGTGGGGGGGGGGAATAGAAGTCGATAGTAAAGAAGGGGAAAGAATAATAGTAGATGAATAGAGAAGAATAGAATAGAAAAAAAGAAAGAAAGTTGAGATGTTGACGCCGTGAGATTTTGGGTAAGATATTAATTATAAAAAATTTTTTATAGAACAATTTTACCCGTACTAAGGAATTTACAAGGGGAAAAGGATTTTGGGATAGCTTTTCATAAAATATAGGGGATTGGGATTCCAGGCGCTTTTACTTAGAATTTAAAATTACGTAGTATCACCCCTGATTATACCCCTTTGGTAAGATCTGTGTTGGGTTTGGACCCAAAATGTAATAAAAATTAAATTAGATTTATTATGGCGAATTTAAAGATCCAATCATTTTTTCCCTTCAAATTTCCGGGGTCGCTTTAGATGAAGAGATTATACCCCCGGGGAGAGGTATAAAATTTGGTTTTTTTGCATCGTTTGTCAGTTTTAAAAAGTTTCTTTTCTCAAGACTTTACAAATTTTTTTTTTGAAATCGGTTGCTTAATCTTTTTTGCTTCTCTACTGCTTTCGGGGGCTTTGGGCCCAAAAAAGGGTACAAAACACTCCCCCATTTTCTACCGTTTCATTTTTGGGACGGTGCTGTCGATTATATTTAGTTCAGTTCAAAAACAGTACAGTGGTAAACCCAAAGGAGTAGATGTAATAGTTCAAAAAAGGGTATACTTTTGTATAATGCCCCCTTTAAACCCTCGCAATTTTCTTCGGGTCAATTTTCGTAAAACCCGTTTTAGGGGAGGATTCGGGGGATCTTAAAAATCATTCCTTTGGGAAAAACATGCCTACCAAAATCAAGCCCGTAAATTCTTAAAAAAAAGTGTGTGTGAGGGAGGGGGAAAGGGGAAAGGAATTTCCCCTTTATCCTCGCACTACTATTTTCGGTTTCCCCATTTTGCAAAAAACCCAAAATGGTTTTTTTATTCATGAAAAGAACCCGTCTTCTAGGTTGCAAGTTTGTTCCTTATAGTTCAAAACCAAAAATTTATCTATCATGTCCCCCAACCCTCGCAATTCCCTTTAATATCGATTTCCCAAAAAATTTTTTTTTAGTGGTCTCTTTCCCATGAAAGGCCCTTTTCCCGACAAATTTTACATCTGTAGGTCTTATACAAACAAAAAAGGGAATGTTTATCTATAACACCCTTAATCCCCCGCACCCCCCTTTGCTTCGATTTTTTGCTGCCTTTTTGTGTTTTTATTTCGAAAAGAACCTGTTTGCCAAATTTCAAGTCTTTAGGGTTAATTAAATTCAAAAAAAGGAAAATCTATAACGCCCCTTAACTCCTCACAAATCCCCCCTTTTTGAGTCGATTTTCACAAAACCCTTTTTTAGCAAAATTTTTTTCCCCCTGAAAGGGGAAGAGCCCCTCTTTTCAAGTTTAAAATCTAATAGTTCCTGAGATAAAGTGATGAGTGTGTGTGAGTCACTTTTTTTTTCCTTTAAATGTAAGACCAGCTTTTTTATTTATTTCCTTTGGACATTGCCATCGTTCGATAGCTATGTCGGGGTTTCCCGGGAAGTTGGGGGGGTGAGGATTCCCCGGGAAAGAATGAGACATTCTATAATTTTAATATGACTTTTTTTAAGAATTTAACTTAAATTACTTAGTATCGAACAAACTTATATTAAGTGAGAATAAAAACCCAAAACGCAGTCTTAACTAACTCAGATCCGGGAATTAGATCACCTATCAAATAAATATATTATAAACCGGGCCCAATCCCCCCCTTAAAATATACTAGTGTTCCCGAATATAATCTTTTCCCACCTTTTTCTGAATACTCAACGGGTTTAATCACTTTCAGATAGGTTTTTGGGTTTTGTTTTAATAGTATGCACTTTTTAGTAATGGCTAGATATCCGTGATTCTTTTTGGGAGGCCGTCAAATTACACTTTCTTTCCTTTTTCCAAAAAGAACTTTTCTAAATTGCCCTCCGTCTCACAAAAATTCCTAAACCCCTTTTTAAAAATTCCCCCTTTTTTTTTTTATCTATGCTTTTTGTTTTACCTTTTTGGGTTTGGGGTTTAAAAGTTCCATTAACGTCCCCAAAAAACAAAAGAGGTTTGTTTTGAGGAAGAACGCGGGGATGTCAACCCCTTCGCTGAGTATTTCATAATGTTGTATGAATATACACTGTTTATAACAAAAAAAAACGCTTTTCCCATTTAAAGTCTTTAAAAATAACAGTTCAAAAACGGAAATTTTTTTAAAAAAGTCATAAAGCCCCTAAATCCTTTTGAGAATAAAAATTTGGGGAGACCCGTTCTAGTAAATTTTAAAATTTAACAAACGAAGAGCATACCAAATTTCGTTATGGCAGGTTTAGCAGTTTAAAAACGGGAATATTTTTTTATCAAAGCACCCCAGTAATTTTTAAACCCCCCTAGGAGGCTTGCCCGTTTTAGTGGGTCTCCACCAAAAAATTTTTTGCTTATTAAATTTTTTAAGTATATGAGTCTAACAGTTTAAAACACAAGGAATTTATTTTTATCTTTTAACACCCCTTTACCCCTTACAAACCCCAAATCATTTTCCAAAAAGCGTTTTTAGAGGAACCTGCAAGAAATATAATTTGGGCCGTGAATATATTTATCTCCAACGCCTTCTAACCCCCTTTTCATCCTCTTATGGTTAAAGGTTTCAAAAAACCCATTTTGTAGCGTATCTTTTCTACTTGAAAAGGGAAATTATTTCCAAATTTCCCCCGTTTTAAGGTCTAATAGTTCAAATCTGTCTTAACTTAATCTATAACGCCTCTAATCCCCGGGGAAAAAACCAAAGTAATCTGCTAATGAATCTGCTTTTATATTTTAAGTCCTAGCATTGAGAATTGATTGTACTGGGAAAAATATACTTATACTTAAAAGTATAAGAAGTAGAGAACTTCTAATATTTTTTAAAATTCTGAAATTGAAGTAGAATAACTTTTTACCTTTTAACTCTATAACCGGGATTTTTTCCCTAAACCAATTTTTTGTTTATTCAATCCCGTAAAAAAAACTAAACATGCGTGACAAATTTAAGTCTAAATCCAGAAAAAAGGAATTTTTTCTATCAATACTTCCCGCAACCGTTGGGGTCGATTTCCAAAAAAGCCGTTCTTAGGGGATTTTCAATTCCCAAAAAAAGAATCGTAAAAATATTTTTTTAAATTTTAAATCCCAGAGTAGTTCGAAACGGAGGATTTTTATTTTGCCAATTAGCCCCCAGTAACCCCGCTTCTTCCAGGAGACAATTTGCGAAAATCCATTTTATTGGGTATCTTTGGGAACAACAACAACAACAAAAAAACATGCCTAACAAATTTCAAAAAATTCAACAATTTTAAAAACCAATTTTTCTCTAGAACTCCCCTTGCCTCCCCCGCAATCCTCCCCTTTGGGGCCCCGATTTTTTCAAAATTTTTTGTTGGGAAAATGCTCACCAATTTTTTAAGCAGGTAGGACTAATATTTAAAAATGGAAATATTTATCTTTACACCCCTTTAATTTTCAAAATGCCCCCCTTTTGGGGGGATTTTTTGTGAAAACCTTTTTTTTTGCCTTCGCTACCTATGAAA
This sequence comes from Trichonephila inaurata madagascariensis, assembly GCA_019973955.1. Lineage (NCBI taxonomy): Eukaryota > Metazoa > Arthropoda > Arachnida > Araneae > Nephilidae > Trichonephila > Trichonephila inaurata. The sequence goes on along the minus strand of BMAV01017341.1, from coordinate 158,877 downwards.
AAAAATCTGTTTGTACGTCAAATAATTTTAAAACAAGGGAAAAGATTATTTTATAACGCCCCTTTTTTGGGGCAAAATCATTTTTTGGTTTTTTTTTAAAACCCCCTTTTTTAGTAGACCCTACTCCAGAAAATGAAACTTCGTACCAAATTTGAGACTATTCGCCTAATTTTAAAAAATGGCAATAATGACTATAAAACTTAAGTCCCGAACGCCACTTTGGGGTTTGATTTTCATGAAACTCATTTCCAGCGAATTTGCTATATGAAAGAAATCAACTTACCAAATTTCAAACGCGGTACGTCAATAAAAGGGAAATAATTTTTAAAACGCCCCCAGGCCCCGGGGCCCATTTTGGGAATCGATTTTGCAAAACCCATTTTGTAGGGGATTCTACCCATGAAATGTATCTGCGTAACAAATTTCAAGACTGTAAGTCTAATAGTTTAATAATGGAAATAATTATCTATAACGCCCCTGGGGTTCGATCTTCGCGAAACGTTCAGGGAGTCTACCCATAAAAGGAACCTGCCCACGTTTCAAGACTGAGGTTTAAAGTTCCGAGATATCATGAAGTCAGTGAGGAGTCGTTTTCCCCTTTATATATCAGATTAACGCAGGGTATAAACCCTTTTTTCCCCCTGGGGCCAGTGCTTCTCAAACTTTCAATGCTGGCCCCCTCAATCACAATTTTATCGCCCCCCCTTATTAATTAATAATGTAGTGAATGCAATAATAAATTTTGACGTTTGCATAATACGCGATCTTAATTAAAAAACCATAAAAATAAATCAAGTATTAAATTTTGATAGTTATTTTTAAGAAAAAAAAAAAAATTGAAATAGAAAATTATTATGTTTTTTTTCCCTTTTCTCTAATTTTTAAATTGAAATATTGCAAAATGCGGTGGCTGCTTGAAGACAAAATATAGATATCAGCTAAATATAAAAAAAAGAACTCAGGGGGTAAATTTCTAAAAACTTTAAAAAAATTTTTGCCTGCAAGACAAGGCATGGAAGTCGCTAATGCTTATTAAACTTGTTTTTAATCCAGATTAATAAGATAAGTTTTAAAATTTTTTAAAATGTTAATCAATAAATATTTTTAAGAAAATTATTTTAAGAAATAGATTAATTTTTTTATTTTTTTTTTAATTTTAAAATTTGGGGAACAGTTTGGGAGAAATAAATTTAATTAAAGATTTTTCCCCTTCAAGATCCATTTCAAAAAGCAAATGTCATTAAAAATGGCCTAATCTATGTTGCTTTTTATCATATCCATTACATCTGGATCCCGCGAACATACATGAGAGGAACCCAAAGACGTTCCAAAACATGTAAAAAGTGACTTCGTAAATTCTAGTCAGTCTTTAATCTATTAGCTACCGAATCCCCTTGAATGTACATTTATAATTCACGCGTTAATTATAATTCACGGTATTTAAATATTTAGGTAGTGGATTAAAAAAAAAAATCATAGATATAGTTTTAAATCACAGGAGACGATGAAATAAAGCATCAACAAGTACACAGACGAGGCAAATTGAAGCAAGTTACGAATGGGTTAGGGTCCATTTCAAAAAACTTCAGGGGCTCTAACTGCCGAAAAAGAGACCTAGATTTCAAAACCAGTGACGAAATTAAAAGGGGAATTTTGTAATAAATCACTTTTGAATTCTGGGTAGAGGTGGGTGCTGAATTTTTTGCACTGAAAAAAAAAAGCATTTCGTATACTATTCTTATTTTTAAGTTTTTTGTGAATCCGGATTTTTCTGGATGGCTACTTTGAAGACAAAAAAATAGATCTGAGCTAAATTAAAAAAAATTTGAGTTAATTTTAATTTTACCTTCCTTTGAAAACTTTTTCTCTGCAAGACAAGCCCATAAATCACTGATAATTATTAAACTTGTTCTTATACTGGCTGAAGTACCCACCTAACACGAGTTTATTTTTAAAAATGATAATATATTATTCTTGATATAATAGCTTAATTGTAAGGAGAGTAAAACCAAGTGCATGACAATGTATACAAAATGTAAAATGATTTATTGAAATGAATACTCATATTATAAACGGTTTTGAATGAACTGTAATTTTAAGCTCCTGCAGAATTAGCATTTAGAATAAATGTTAAGTAATAAAAAAGAATATAAAATTCTAATGAATAACAATTGTGTTATTTTTTTAATATTTAAAGCGAGAAAGCCCGGGATCAGGTGTGCATTCGACACTAACGTTAATGGTCGCTGGGAGTGATGCACCCCAATTCTTTTTCTTTATAATTTTTTTCAATATACAAGATAAAAATCACAATTTCAGTGAATAATTTTAACTAAGAGAAAATATACTTACCTTTTTCAAGGATTTTTCTATTTGTCTTTCATAATTTGAGAAAATATCCAATAAAACTGAACTAAGTTGTTCTAAATGTGCGTGACCTTAATAAAGGACACAAATCACAGACACTTTTTGCTAACATTACAGGAAAGCTATTTGCAAGCAAAACTGTCACATTTGTTCACGTTTTGTAATTTTAATATCCTTGATGATCGACAAATATCCTGTTGAACTTTTTCTGCTTGTGTCTTTTGACAGGGTGAAGTGCATTTTGGTACAGTTATGGCTTCATATTTTCTTGATAAAGTTCTTAATGTAGCTATTGAAAATTTTCCTTTCGTTTCATGTTTATTGCTTTTCTCAAATTTTACTTACGCTAACATGACAATAGCATTATTTCAGCAAGTGTTTCCCTTTGTTTGATCAGCTTCAATTTCCTTTCAGAGAGATCACAGATGCCCAATTCTTTTTTAGATTCTGCTCATTTACATTTATAAAACATAATCAGTCGTACAACATCACAATTAAAACCACTAAGTTATTCATAGGGAAAATGCAGCATGTTCAAGAAAATATTTTTGAAAAATAGTGGTCGTGCCGGGAACTCGGTCTAAACAAGTACCTTAAGATTCTAAAAAACGTTTTCACTCCCAAAAAAAGGAGATATGGTATCAATTCATTTTAGCTCCCATTAAGACTGTCATATTAGAGGATTCTCTGTCAAGGTCATTGGTAACAAAAAAAACAGTTTTCCCAGAATTAACGATTTTTGTATTATATGTTTCAGTATACTAAAAAAATAAATCTGGCCAATTAACCTTTCCAAAGTCCCTCAATATGCTTATCCATGTATCAAAAACCTTCTTACTTGTGAAAAGAAAGCGCAACAGAATTATATAATTTTACTACTTCCTAAAGAAAGGATGCAGGAAAACCCTTACCAGTAAGTTCGAAAGCCAGCCAAAAAATAATATTTTAAGTTAAAAGAAACGAATAAAAAAATTTTCATCGTAGGATTACAGCAAAGCAAACAAAAATTTTTTTATTTAGTTATAGGGTCAAAGATAGCTAAGAGCGTTCAAAGTAGAATTTTTATTTTTGATGACCTTTTTTCACCAGATGATATATATAAACTATCAGTAAATCTGTATTTTTATTATATTAGAAAGTATTTTGTTTTTTTTTTATTCCAGAGTAAATTTAATTTTTTTAAACCCTTTTATTTTCGATATGCACGCGCCCCCTTGAGAGTTATCGCGCTCCAGGGGCGCGCCCACAGTTTGAGAAACACCGCCGTATAGAGTATAAAAGTGAGAATAATATTTAAAATATCCGATCTACGCTTGAACCGTGTTTTTGCAAAAGCGTATAGAAGGATAATATTTTATGATATTTATGTCACTTAGATTAAAAAAGTTTTTTTAAAATTTGTTTTAAAATAGATTGCAATAAAAATTATTTAAGCAATATTTAAAACAAAAATGAACATAATGTCCCATTTTAAAAAATATTCTTTTGTAAAAAAATGCTTCTATTTTTAAAAATATTTACCGAATCTCAGACCTCTGTATGGGGGTCAACTAGAATTTTGAAATATATAACAGAAGGGGGGTTATCCAGTTTTAAAAACGGGGGGAGAAATTTTAAGAAAAACCATAATTATATTTCAATTGGTATTTCCGAAATATTGTTTTTTAAAAAATTTTTTTGTCAAAATGTCCTTAAAAAATTTAACTTATTCTAATCTAAGTGACACAAATTCATGAAAATTATCCTTTTTTCCCTTTTTTCCGGCCGAACAGTCGGATACCTTAATGGGGAAAGCGAGAAAGAGATTAACGGTCAACATAATCAAGTCCGATTATACATCAAAGGAAAGTGACGAGAACGGATAAGAGGAGAAATTGGGATAGAGTGGTTCAAGATATCAAGCGAATAGTTTTGGGGAGAGACCAGACGATTGGTCACAAAATAGTAAAAATAGTGGGTCAGGTGAACAACGAGAGGAAAAGGGGGAAAAGAAGGTCTTAAGGATCAGGTGAAGGGGCGGGGACTGTTACTGATAAGCGAAAAAAAAAACAAAACAAGTGGGTAAAAAGCTTTGCAAAAATAAGCAGGAGGATAAAGAAAAGTAGGAAAGAGGTGATTGGATATAAAAGATCAATTCACACTTCCAGGTTAGGGGGACCGGAAAGAAAGCGCGGCAAAGTGCCAGTTGAACAAGGAGATAAGAGAAGCTTACCAGCATCCGCTAACTGTTCTAATTATTATAGAAAGAAATTCCGGAGAGCGGAAGCAGTGACATCAGTACTAGATATAAGCCGGTATAATTTGCTGTCCAGGATAAAAGAAACAGCTGAGTCCAGACCATCTGGGGACTGATGCAGGACAAAGGCGGACCAGTCAGGCCCAGAGAAAGAAAAAGCCAGGATTCCAAATCCTACAACAAAGAGCACAGATACAAGCAGCAGTTTACACGCCAGAGTTGTCAGGAGCAGGAGCAGGAACAGGAGCGGACAATCTAGCCGTCAGAGTTCAAGAAGCAGAAGAGACAAACAGCAACAGCGCCAGGAAATGGGAGGAAAATTCACCAGCAGAAGGACGGCGCCGTTGGAAGTTCAGAGACGTGAGCAACAAGAAATATTAACCAGGTTGAATCATTTTATTATATTTTTTTACTGACAGGCAGTCAGGCGAATTATTGCAAGATGCAAGTCAAATACGTTTCTTAAAATTTTTTCTTTTATTTACAAAAGTTGACACTACATTGAGGTGAATGTTTCTAGATGTATGAAAAATGAACTTTTTTGTATTTGTAAATTTCTTCCAAAATGTGGAAAACAATTGTATGTATGCATTTGTTTACTGCTGTTTATGACTTCGCTGAGATGCGAGAATTCCTTGGGTTGTTTGTTTAAAATGATTATTGTAAAAATGTTTGTAATTGTATACTGTATATATATATTTATGTATTGATTGATATTAATGTACATCTGGTTTTGGGAACGCGACGTAGATAGAACATTAATCATAACACTAACAGCGCTGCGCGATTATAGGGGAATTTTGCTTAGAAAACCAGATGAGGTGTATAATGTTGAAAAATAATTGTGATTTGAAACATGTATACAATGTACGAAATATGTAAGGTATAGTGATAATGTGTGGAAAATTATTGTTGTACATCACTTAAAGAGTTCTCATTTCCAGGTGGCTTGGACCCTGATGTTTTTGAAAGCAGAAAAGTACAGGATTTTCATTTAGGGGGTCCCTGGGAATTTTCGAATGGTTCTAAAGGCTGTAAAGGAAACAAATTGTACAGATGAAAATTGTTACAGGATTTAAGTTTCGGTTTGTGTATGGCCATGTTTTTTTTATAACCCTATTTGAAACAGGAGTTCTTTCTCTAGGTCCGTTGCCCAAATGGCGTACATCTTCATAAATTATGTAAAGGTTACTGATCATGAGTGAAGTAAATTAAAAATTTAAAGAATGATAATTTCGGTGCAATTATTTGAGTAGAGTTATTGTTGCTATTTTCGAGTTAAGAGATTTTTGCGAAAATTTAAAAGTAAAATTTTTTTTAACGTAATTTCTTTCGGGCCATTAAGAACTTCGAATAAATCACGTTTTCTTCTTGGAGGGGATTGTGACGGGGCTTTATCGGTATTTCCACTAATCGTCCTCTTGGGATTCCTTTGGGGCCTGAATGGCAATTCTTTCCAATCAACCCAAGAAGAAAGCGTGTTTATGCAAATTAGGAATCATATATATTGGAAGGTTAGCATTCGCGAGGATTGCTAAGTGAAGCTCTGAGCGCTAAGTAAGCTAAGTGAAGTGAGATAAAGTCTAGAAGAGGAGTCTTTATTCTGGGAGTTGGCCTAACAGTGCCCGTGTAGATAAGTCAAAAGTGGGTCCGAGACCAGCGGAGCATTGCCTAAGCCAGAGCCAGCCAGATTAATGGTTGAACTGACGTTTTACTTATAGTAGCTGTTTACCCAGGAAATAGCGGTAAGCTAGTTCATCTAAACTATAAGGATAGGGCCAGTGGCGCACACAAGGGGTCCTGGGATCCGGACCCCACAAAAACCCTTGATTTTTTTCCGATTGATTATAATTCTAAGTATATAGTACGTAAAATTTAATAAAGTATTTGTTATTAATGATTAATTTTATTAATTAATGCTTATTTTTCAATAATTAGTTTTTTTTATTGTGTTTTGTTCCCGAAAATCGACAAAATCAAAAGGAGACTGATACAAAAATGAACTTTCGACCCCGGACCCCTTCCATTGAAAAAATCCTGTGTGCGCTACTGGATAGGGCGGATACTATTAAGTTAGGAATTAATATATAAATATAGGTGCAGTTGTTAATTGCACTAATTATCAGTAATACGTTTACCGTCCTCACTCTTAATCAATATCCTCCTAGACTAGTATTGCTGTTGTATTACATATAAATTATAATCAAAATAAACTGATTTTATTATGAATGAGTTTAATGGTGTATCCTTCATTACCTTAGGTGTAGGTTGCGTGGATAGTGGAGAAAAGGTTTCCCCAACGGAGGGGATACCACAATGTTTTATCTTAAAAAAAACAATTACAAAACAATATTATTATGCAAAAGGAAAAAATACATGTATTCTAGAAGGAAACATGTATATAAAAAAATCAATAGAATGATAAGCAAAACGAATTCAAATGACAACCGTAGCTATCAAACTCAATAAAAACAGGAAAGGTAGGAAAATAATTTACTTTTTATTATCTCATCAGGGAATAAAAATACAATCAGATGAATAGTTGTCTACTAAAATTATCTCATAGAAAAAGAATATTAGCTCGAACGAAATTGAAACGCTAAGTGCTTGTTCGATATGATATCGCTTGAATCATTTTTCGCTTTTTCACCTGTTTCACACAGCTCTTCATAAGTTAAACGTTTTCTTAATAATGATATAATTTATAGAGAACACACACACACAGTTCTTCCCTTTTTATTAGTTTGGTACATTTTATCTGAAATCTCTCAGAAATACCTCGGATTTTCGGATGGGTTTATCAAACTCGTTTTTCTTTTTATATAGAGATCTTATGCAATATTAATTCTTGTTATTGAAATTCTACTTATATAACTACTATTATCTGCCATTTTAATTCGTGAAAGTACTTTTAATCACATGAAATTTCTGCTTTCCTTCTCCCATTTTGACGATTGTCTATATTTTTTTCTTGGAATGTAATAAAATGTTTCTAAAAGGATTAAAAAAAAATTATGAATTATACATTCCCCTGATTTTTAAAAACATATTTGAGTTTATGTGAAGCCCATTTTGGTGGTAGCGTTGCGCGTTTTGATGCCACAGGTCCGGGGCTCGAATCTCGGGCTGGGCAAGGTCGACTCAGCTTTTCATCCCTTCAGTGGGTCAATTAATGAGTACCAGGCTTGCTTGGGAACTAAACACTGGGGGTTTAGCGTCAAACTGACCATCTGCTCATGCACCTCAATGCCCAAGGTTACATATACTAAGATTGGCCAAGGCTGTTGCGCTACTGAGTTTAGGAGAGGTTTAGTTTATTTAAATAAGTCATTTTTTGTAATCATCTTTCAGATCTTTACAAAATAAGATTTAAAGGTATGAAAGAAAACTGTAATTTCACGGAAAATATGATTATTTTTTTTTCAGAAATACTTTATTAAATTCAAATAAATAAAACCAGTCTTAGTTTGAAAAGGAAGTGAGAGGTTCAATAGGACTGACATTACTTACATATATTTAAAATGGCTTGTTAGATGAGAGCCTATGACAATAAGCATTGTCTTGTTAATGACATAATTTTTTTTTGTCGAATTCCAATTTCTCTTTAAGGTATCCGACTACGTTCGGAACCGTGATTTTGCAAAAGCGTATAAATGGATAATATTTATGATATTTAGTGTCACTTAGATTAGAAAATGTATATAAAATTGTTTTAAGAATAGTATTACAATAAAAAATTGTTTAAGTACAATATTTTGACAAAGAATGAACATAGAATGACCCATTTTCAAAATATTCTACTTTTGTGAAAAATGCTTCTATTATATAATAACATTTTGCCCCTATATAGCTCAGACCTCTCTACAGAGGCTCAACTAGAGAGAATTTTTGAAATATATAACTTATAGAAGTGGGTTTATCCATGTTTTAGAGAAATTTTAAGAAAGAAACGCCGATAATTATTTCAATGGGTGGTAACTCTGAAAATAATGAGAATTTTTCAAAAGTTATAGTTGAGCCTCTGTACATAGGTTTGAGCTATATACAGGCAAAATATTATTATAATAGAAGCATTTTGCACAAAAGGAGAACATTTTGAAAGAAAGGTTATTCTAAGTTAATTTTTTGCCGAAATATTCTATTTAAATAATTTTTTTGTCAAAATGTCCTTAAAAGAATTTTATACATGTATTCTAATCTAAGTGACACTAAATATCATGACAATTATCCATTTATGCGCTTTTTTAAAATCACGGTTCCGAACGTAGTTGGATACCTTAAAAAGTATATAAAGTTCTGTTCTAAACCAAAATTGTGACGTTGTTTTAACGAATATCAGGAAGTAAAATATTCACATAACGTATTTTTCAAGTCATTATTTTTGCACACAAACCCATTTTTTTTAAAAATTAAGATTTATATCTTTATATATAATCTATAGCACGATTTTTTAAAAAATGAATTTTTTAAAAAGTAAAAGCTGATAAACAAAAGTGTTCATTCCCATTTCCCAATTTTTAAATTACTCTGTTAAAGTATGACTCATATACATTATATATCTCTCTCTTCACATTAAATCAAAGTGAATCGAACATTTTAAAAAATTGCTTTTTCTATGCTTTGATAGTAGAAAAATTATTAGATCAATCATAATTGGGTGGAAAATTGACAATTGGTAAGAAAAAAAGTTGCCAACCAAACCCAGATTTTGTTGTATATTTTATTAATGTAAATCAATTCTTAAGTCAATCAACCAATTTTGCTGCGTGTCGTTATTAATGTAAATCAATATTTCAAGTGACGAGGACAACACCTGAGTTGTCACCCCTTCCCGAACTACCATATCACTAACTTGAGGACTTTGAGCCTCTTCAGATTTAACACTCTCTACATGGGGGGCGTTCAGTGACGCTAGGTCGTGAACTCATTACAAACCGGCCGCGACCACATGGCCGTGTTCATAACTACTAGGCTACTACGATCACAAATCTTAATGATTAAAATTAGCGATAAAATGTCACTGCTGTAGCTTAAGATTACATAACAGGAGGGATTTTGAAGAAAAAAAATCAATACACTTTGTTAATATTGAGACAAACCAATCATATTGTTTTCCCTGTAATGATATACTGCTTGTGGAAAAAAGAGTTTTACAGGGAAAGAAAGTGTACCTCCCAGCATTAACTTGAATAAAGGTATGTCAACCCTAGCAGATGTGAAAAGGGTTAAAAGATTGGTGTTTTAATCGCACTCGGCAACAGCTTTGGCGACCAGCGATAAGTTATTATTTCGGCTGTTGTGTAGGACGAGCGAGTGCTTGTGAATGGTCTTTTACATACTTGTATTTTAGATACTAATAGCTGTGTCTAAACGCCGTAGAAGGTGTGAAGTCCTTCTGAGATTTATTCTGCGAATTTGAGTACTGTATCCTGTGTGTTTCAAGTATTGTTTTTCGACAATGAGTTTCCATCGCTCCAGAAGAACTATTTTGTTCTTTGAAACTGATTTGCATAAAATTATCGAACCCCGATCAGCGTAACAATATAAAGATTTAATGATTGTGTGTTCCTGTATTAATCGCCAATTAAATTAAAATAAGTTTTAATTTTATAATTTTAAGACAATTTGTCAAGAAGGAGAGTAAATGAAATAAATACTTCACAATATTCATTTCAAAAGGATTTTATTAATGGAATCACAAAAAGAAACAGAGAATGGTTCAATATTAGTAACATTTTTTCCCCATTTATCCAGGGTGTCACAATTTCTTTTTCAACAATTTGCGAAGAAAATGTGTCAGAAATATCCTATAAAGAGTGAAAAGAAGCACGTGAGAAGAAACTGTGAATCAAAACGTGATAAGTAGAAGAACAACAAAGATATTTTTTGGTTATAAGTGAGAGATATTTTGAATATCACTTGCATTGTTTATATATACTTTGATTAATATTGACATTTCAGTTTTGTTTACTACTGTTACTCAAACAATATCTTGGGTCATTTGATTTTTGTAACCATCTTAAATTTACTGAATTATTTGGGAACTAATTTGATACCAGTACGCTTCGAGCCAAGTTATTGCTGATATTCGCCTAGTTGGGCGATAACATTATAATATAGTTATCTTGTTTTTTAAAGCTCGGCACTGTGGTTGCCATCCTTATAGCCTAAATTACAATTATTATTATTTTTTTTTATGAAGGTAACACTTTTAATTTCAGACGATTTTAATCCGATATTTTTTACAAATTTAAAGCATTTACATGCTTTACGTTGTATGGTTTGTCGTTATTTGGAACATTACTGGTAAGTACCAGAATCTTTTTAAAGGGCATCGAGGGCACCGCTTTCGATTTTTTGGGATCAAAAGGACTCCGAATACGCACTTTCTGTTAATTTTGTTTGCTCTAAGTTCTGCTTCCCTTCCTCTCAATTCTTAATTAAGATTTCTCTTATTTCGGTTTTTATGAAATGTGATAAGTTAATTAGCAAAATGAAAATTGTTTGCAAAAAGTTAAGAAATTTGACGGTTGTTTGTTTTATTGTGGGTTTAATGGTGCTAGTTTTCGAGGCCCCAATAGAAAAATTTCAGGTAAAATTTTTTTATTTGTCGATTTTATTTTTATTTCAAATTTTACATTTGATTACGGGGTTTTTAAGCGTTCCTCATTCGAAAACATTCATTGAGAACTCGGAATTTTTTAAATGTTATTATTATTATTATTTTTTTTTCATTTTCCCACATTTTGTTTTTCATATTTTTCGATTTTTTTCCTTGGATTTTTAAATTCCTTTAATATTGTTTTTCCTTTTAATTCCGGGAAACCCTTATTTTTTTTAAATTAGTTTTTTTTAAAAAAAAAGTAAGCATTTTTTTTTGTTAAATTTTATCTTTTGCTTCTTTTAAGATCTATGTAATTAAGCCCTTTCTTCGGGAATAAAAAATTCTTTTAGAATATTTTCATGCTGATTTCTTATTGCTAGATTACCAAAATTTTATTTGGCGTAATTTTAAACCCCCCAAAAAAAAAAAAAAAGTTTGGCCCGTAGCTTACTGATAACAAATTATTTCCACATTATTTGTATTCATATATATAATACTTAAATGAACGGAACGAATCTATAACTAGACACAAAGCATACCAATTAAAATAAAATTTTCATCTTACGGAATGACAAAACGTATCTTTAAATGGAATGTAGGTTTTTTTTTCTCTACATAAACTGCTCTCGAAACTTTTTCCTTATTATTCGGATCTACATAGTTAGAGGTATTATCGGGCCCATTTTATGCTTGGAATTGTGCCCTCCAAACATTTTGAAAATTCCCAAGAAATTTTTCCCAGGGGAAAAAAATTTAATTTAATTTTAGAATTCGGTACTTAAAATTTTGGGAAATTGAAAATCGCCAAATCATCAACTGCAGGTTGCTTTCTCCCTAGATTTTCCGTTGTTGAATTTCATTAGCAAAGCGACTGTGCTCTCTAAATCACCTTTAAATACCACTGTTGGTACCGAATTCAGGGAATAAGAGCTGAAAAATAAACTGCCGAACTAACAAATATAAAGATTTGGCGATCAGTCCTTTCCCACTTCGGTCTCCCATTCTTCTTATTCCCGCCAAATTTGAAACGTAGTTAAACAAGTCTTGACTCTGGAACCTCAGGAATGTACTAAATTGCTCTAAAAATTAAACTAATTTCCCGTTCAAGCACTAGGACTCATGGTATCACAGTCAGAGTTTGAATCCACCGTGCTTTTTGATACAGGCGGAGGATGAATTAATCTCGGTTGGAAGTACGGGTGAAATCTCAGTCCTGGATAAAGTCTGGAAAGTTGCAATCTAGTGGCGTACAGAGCTTGATTCGCCATCGCATTCCCCGCCAACTGGGAATAGCTAGACGGGGCATTAGTCCTTATGGGTCCTGCCATGTCTCCTTGGTTCATGCTTGCTCCAGAAGTCGCCGTCAGGTGAGAAAGAGGGAAGAAAGTTCTTGGGATTCCAAAGTACAGGCTGGCCAAATGGGCAGCGGCCTGTTGAGGGTTTGAAGAGGCCATCAGTGAGTTCAGATCCGTCATTCCGAGTCCAGGCATTCCAGGAAATTTCCAAGGAGAAGCGCCTCCTTGTGATGCCAGCACCAGAAGCTCGTTGCCAGAAGGAATGCGGCCGAGAGCTGGAAAAAAAAAATAAACTTTAAAAAAAAACATCCCTTAAAAGAGAACGTGTTTATTAATTTGATTTCAACTTCCACCTCTTGGTGTGAGTAATTGTTACATATATTTTTTCTTAGAACGAAAATAGAACTTACATCACTACTAACATATCACATATCGATCATAAACATTGCTTAAAAATAGTTACAGGTACAGGAAGCTTCTCATAAATGATTTAACCCCTTTGAATCTGACTATTCCCTTAAATGTTCTCACACCTACACCTGTAATCAGTAAATTTACAAATGGGAATTCATTTATTTTGCTGTCTATTTTAAGATTAATATACATTAAGTAATTGGGATATTGTTTTTTTTAAAAAAAAAGGGCAAGTACCGTAAAACCTGGCGTATAACGCTCCCTTTTAACACAAAAAATTACGCTGAAATTTATGAGTGCGCGTTATACGCCGGGTGTAAAAAAAAATGATAGCTTCAAAAATAAAAAAGGGATAAGCATAAGAAAAATTAGACTTCTACATAAAACCCAATTTTTAATTTGAAAAAAACCCCGGATACCCAATGAAATTAAAAAAAGGGTTCTGATTCTTAAAAAAATACTATTTTTTAAAAAATTTGGGATAATACCCGAATAAAAAAAAAGGCTTAAAACATAACAGCATTGTACCCTTTTTCTGTTTTTTCGTAAAAGGGGGGGGGCGTTATACGGCGGAAAAAAAACCTAAAAAAAAATGCAGCAAAAATTTGGGGGCACGTTATACCCGGGTTGCGCTATACGCGGGGTTTTAAAGGTAAATATAAAAAAGGGATAAAAAATAAAAATTTAAATAGATCTATTTTAGTGAGGGGTGAAAAACCCCCGACCCGTGGGTCAGTGTCCCCGACCCCCCAAGCCCAAAAATGACCCACGTTGCTAGGCAAACCCCGTTTGCTTAGCGGTTTTTTTTAAATTTTTAAAAATTTTTTACCCATTTATATTCCATTTGGAATTTTTTTGAAATCCATTGACACAAAAGCAACTTAAAGCTTTTTCCCATTATCTTCAAAATGTAAACATTACAGTTCCAAACACTGGGGTAGCTGGGCCCGAGTGGACCCCAATCCCAAAATTCCCTTTTTGGGGGCCCTTTTTTGGGGGGCTCTCAATATTTTTATATCTTCAACATTTTGGGGGCCCGGCTTGAGGGGCCCCCCTATCATTGATACGGCGGTAGCTAAAAACCCTTGGTTAAAAAAGCTTACCCTTCCCTTAATGGGAAATTGGGGGTTTTTAAATGAAGGAAAATTTTTTAAAAAATCAAAAAACAAATTATAAAAAAATTTCTCAATTTTTATTAAAACAACAAAAAAGAAAATTTTTTTTTTAAAACCTTTTTAAAAAAATATTTAACAATTTTTAAAAAATCCAACGCCTTTTTTAATTTTTTAAAATTAAAATTTTTTTAAAAGTTTGTTTTAAAAAACCCGTTTAAAAATTTTCCTTAACCTTTAAAATGGGGTTTTAAAACCCCTAAAAAAAAAAAGAACCAAATTTTTACCCAAGTCCAAAAAGGGATCCCACTTTTAAAATCCCAAAATTAAAACCCAAAGGGTTGGGAAAATTTTTATTCTTTAAAATATTTTTGTCAATTAATTTTTTTATTAATTTTTTAAAAAATTTTTATTTTTAAAAAAAACCCTGTATTAAAATTTCAGTTCAATGGAGGGGCTTTTAAAATTTTTATTTTTCATTAAAGAATTGAAAATTTAAAAGGGGGATAAATAAAAAATAAATAAAAATTTAGAAAGGGAAACCAAAATTTTCCCAGGGGAAAAAAAGGTTTAAAGGTTTAAATATAGACACCTGGATTTGTTTTATTCAACGAATTATATGATGTAAAGTAAAAACAACAAAATGGAAGTTTAATTAAAAGAGACAAATCTAAATCACACAAAATACCCAATTTTAGGTTAAATTGAAAGCATCCATTTCAAAATCGATGTATGTTAGTAAGGAATTTTTTATTATACCTCATATGGTAGATAAATAGGGTAAGTACTGTTTAACTAATAGTACTTTAGTTCCAGCTGTTAAAAATGAAGTGCTGAATGCAGCAGCATATATTGAGTAAATAAAAAGTATAGAGTATTTAAAAAAAGTGTTGTCTGTGTTTGCAAATTAGATTTCCATCGAAAAAGATATCTTCTTGAATATTTCCTTTTCGATTCCCTCCCTCTTTCTTCCTTCTTAGTGAGACTTACAAATTAGATAAAGATTTTTAGATTAGATAGCAGATATTCGTATTTTTGGTTAAATTTTTTTCTGATGGCAAAAGTCGTAATGTACACACACATCCTTGATTAAATATAATTTAATACACCAATAAAGAGCAAAAAAGTATAAACTTTGTATAAGCTTTATTTCCATTTATTAAATGCTCTACTTTGTTTTTAAAAGAAACAGGAGCAATG
Source organism: Trichonephila inaurata madagascariensis (assembly GCA_019973955.1). Classification (NCBI taxonomy): domain Eukaryota; kingdom Metazoa; phylum Arthropoda; class Arachnida; order Araneae; family Nephilidae; genus Trichonephila; species Trichonephila inaurata. The sequence goes on along the minus strand of BMAV01017341.1, from coordinate 143,649 downwards.
TCCTATGAAACACCAGATAGTTTATTTTCTGAGTTAATTAGTAAGCCAGGCTAATGTTCGGAGTAATCAAGAAAAAGTAATAGTACGTCTATTATATTGCTACATAGATACATAGATAGGGGCTCGAGGATTTCATATTATTAGGCTCAAAGTGCGAAACAGTTCTTTAAGAGCGATGAAAATTTATTGTGAAAAAAAATCCTTAGAAATACAAGATGCAGCAGCAAAATTAGCAAAATAAATTCCAGAAGGCCTTTACATCTTCTACGGCTCAACTATCAGGCACAACTATTAGTGTCTAAAACTACAAATACGTAATGACTAAGATTATTCACAAGCTCTCGTTCGATCGTAGCAACTTATCGCTAGTCGACTCTTCAACGTTAAAAATTAACTAACTCAGTTTCAGCGAGCGACTCGTATTTATAGGCTGCTTGGATCTTTCTCGAAAGATGCACTTACGTGATAGACCATAATACCAATAGATTTCTCCACCAATTTCCAGAAGCATCCACATGATAGCCAAATCGCCAAAAATGTGTTACGCCTTATAATGTAAGAGGCAGCGTTGCTTACGAATATTACAGTTTTAGTATAAAATAATGCAACAGAAGTTAACATTAATGTAATAAACATTGTAGTATAAATTGTTTAAACTACTTTAAGTATTAATTTTACAACATTCGTAACAATATTTTTGGAATAAAAGAAGGATTTTGAAAACGACGCATGAAACTCTTGAAGTACTCCTTAATAATATTTACAGGATTATTTTATACCCAAATTGTAATTAATTTTTGGAAAGTAGTGTAACAGATCAGTAAAAAAAGAACAAATTAAAATACTTAATAATATAAGAATTATTGAAATATGGTCATGTATCCTAAGAAGGGTCCCTCCATCTTTGTTAGTTTCAGATGTTAGACATGAACTACGAAATAAATTAAATTTTCATTAGAATCGAGGAAGAATAAATCAAAATAAATAAGATAGCAGTTTTTTAAAATACTAAATTCGAAAATACAAATATTACAAACAAAAATGTTGGATGTTTAAAATTCTGCCATTACGATTTTTTTTTTGTATTGAAAATAGATAAAATAATTCTCTTGCACCACAAGTATCCCACGGAGCTTACAGACGTAAGCAAAACAAACAAAATAAGATTAAAATATAGGATAAATAACAAAACAATAGCTACGAAACAAACGAAATAACAACAAAAATAAATGAGATACAAAGACAACCAAGTGCATTACAAAATTAAATGGTATCCGACTACGTTTGGAACAGTGATTTTGCAAAAGCCTACAAACGAATAATTTTTTGATATTTGGTGTCATTTAGATTAGAAAACACGTATAAAAATAAAGTATTAAAATAAAAAATTATTTTAATGCAATATTTTAGCCAAAAATGGACTTAGAATTGCCCACTTTCAAAAGATTCTTCTTTTTTGAACAATGCATCTATAATAATAATATTTTTCTTATACATAGCTAAGACTTCTCCAGAGAGTCTGAACTAGGATTTTGAAAAATAATCATTATTTTCAGAGTTACTAACAATTTAAATAACTTTCGGTGTTTTTTTTTGTTAAAATTTATCCACTCTGATGTATTAAAATATGGATAAATCCACTTCTAAGTTATATATTTCAAAAATCGTAGTTCAAGTTCTGTACAGAGATCTGAGCTATATATACGCAAAATATTATTATTATAGAAGAATTTTTCATAAAAAGAGAATGTTTTGAAAATATTAAATTCTATGTTCATTTTTTGCCAAAATATTTCAATAAAGTAATTTTTTATCGTAATAATATTCTTAAAACGATTTTGTACGTGTATTCTGATTTAAGGGACTCTAAATATTTAAAAAAAATTATTCGTTTCTAGGCTTTTGCAAAATTACGGTTCCGAACGTAGTCGTATACCTTAGGTAACAAAACCAAGACAGTGAAGTAACGAAAGCAAAGCAATGAAGTGATAAAATTAGAGCAATGAAAAAATTACAAATTAAAATCCATGAAGTTACAAACTAATGTGAATGGAACTTTGCTTGAAACAAGCTGAAAAAATTCAGGAGGCCATTTGATTTTAACATCTTTCAGTTTAACCTTCAGGCATTTTCTTTCTTTGTATTTTGAACAAAGAAAGATAAAATGTTGAAACTTTGCTCACCACTGCAATCCAAAAGTTTGAAAGGGCTCTGGAAAATCTGTTAGAATTACAGTTTAAACGAGTAGGGTGATTTTAAAATTCGTAAAAAAAGGATCACTAGACAGTCTTTGGGGAATGGTCGTAAAAAATTTCTTTGTCAGAAAAGAGTGAGGCTATTGAGGTGTACTAATTACGAATTGAAGTTATTCCTTTACAAAAAATTGTTTTTGATAAAAAAAAATAAAAAAGTCATTTTTTTTTTTTGGGTTTTTCTTCCAAGAAATAAAAAAAAAAAAGGAATTTTTTAAAAATAGGCAGGATTTCGAAAAAAAAAAGGGCAAAACAAAAAATTTCTTTAAAAAAAATTCCTAACATATACGGTTTTTTATAAAATACTAAAAAAGTCATTTTTTTTCTTTTTTGGTTTTGTTTTAAAAAAAACTTATTTACTATGCAATAGGCTTGATTTTAGCAAAAAAAAAAAAAAAAACCCCTGCAAAAAAAAAAATTTCTTTAAAAAAAAATTTCTAACCTGTACGATTTTTGATAAAAATACTAAAATAGTCAGTTTTCTTTTTTTTTTTCCCTTTTTTTGGTTTATGCTTCCGAATGAAATGAAGGAAAAGAATATTTATTATGCAATAGGCTTAATTTCACAAAAAGAAAAAAAAAAATGAACAATAAAAAAAATAATAAATGCACCGAGCATTTGATGAGTAGAATTCGTTTTCACACATTTCTATTCGTTTGATTTTATATTTGACATACATATTCGTTATATTTGCAATGTATTATATTCATTGTAAAAATAAAAGTGTGGGGTGAAACGAGTCCCTTTTGTCCTTTTGCACATCGTTCTTAGTTTATTTTAATACTTACCATAAAAACTGATGTACTGCATTTTAGTTCCTATAAAGCATTTTTAAAGTTTCAGGTGTAATTAGAAATATGTTAAAATAATTGATATCAGCTTTTTGTTTTTTATCTGTAGATATAAAACTTGCTACAAAGATGGCTGTTAGCAAACGATAAAAATGTTTCCGATTTGAAAAATAATTTTAAGAAATTCGATTGTTCTTTTTCAACGGAAAATAAAAATGTTATCTAAAAGCTTAAACTGCTGATTTCAGGAATCTAATCAAAGTCTTAGATAACATTGTCAAGAAACATTCCAGTGTATAAGTTGAAGTAATACTTATCTTTCGGTTTCGGTATTGTTTTCGAAACTAAAATTCTTAAAAGACAATTGTTATGAAGTTTATTTTTTGTGTTTTTAAAACTATTTGTGTGAATCTGGGAGAGATACCTAATGATGATACCTAAAAAACTAAAGAAACTTATAAAATAAAATTACAATTAAAATATACTGAGGATTAATCTGATTTCTATTTAGTAAATGCAAGAAAAATATAGGTTTTTTTAAAGAAAAATATAGGTTTGTTTTCTGTGCAATAAACTATTGCTAACTAAACACAAGAGAATGAATCATACCGTTCACTTTCCTTTCCAAATTTATTCCGATCTGCTTTTTTTCAAAAAAACAGGTTAATGATTCCAAACTTTTGTCAACTATGGCTTGACTTGAATAAGTGACAATGTTGTCTCAAATTTGGAAAATTTTTTAAACCAGCCCCGACTTAATAAATCTTATAGTAACATATATCAAAAAGGAAACAATAGAAATCATTCATTCCCAGAAGGCGACTTCAGCATTTTGACCAGATCTGCAATGTTAAGGCTGTCTTTGGTTAATGTTAAAAGAAAGGCCCCAAATTTTGGTAATTTTTCGATATAAAAAAATGAAAAATGAATATTATATTCTGGTTCACTATCCCCTTTGAGAATAACATATTTTTATCATTCTTCCTTTTTTTGGGGCTGGAGCATTTTTTTTTTTAAATGAAAACTTTCCTTTCCGGTTAAAATGAAAAAAAAAAATATTCAGGAAAATTTTTTTTGAAAATTATTCTAACGAGTATAAGTTTTAATGTTGCAAATTTTTAGAAAAAATTAAATTTTTCATCTGAAAATTTCCCCCGTTTAGTTCAGGCTCTCAATTTTTGCCCAAAACGCCTTAAAAAACTTTGATTCTTGTGGTAGGATTAGCGAGAATAAAATAAAAAAAAGATAAAAAGATCGTGAAAAAAAAAAAGTCTTCTTTAAGGTCTTTAAAAATTAAAAACAGGTCAGACAAAATACGCGAAAACATCTTAGAAATTATAAAATAGAAGCAGAGGTTACATTGTAGCAATTTTTAGTATCTAACTTTATGGAAATATAGTAATATGCTTAAGGTGTTAGGTATGAATTTAAACTAAATCATTCTTCATCTCTTGCACCATTTGTCGACTTTTCTCATCTCTGCCAATTTTTATAGTGCTAGTACTTCGTGTAAAATCTTACAAGCATTAATCGAAAATGATCAGGAAAGAAAAAGGGGAAAAAACCCCTTTGGAGGCATACGCGTTTTGTTTTGATCAATTTTTGATAATGTCCCAAATTTAAAATTTTATAGTAATTTTTTTTGAATGGAGTTTATAAATTGTTCCTGAAAGAAAAAGTAAGTTGTTCTTAAAAATTAGAATTAAGTAATTAGAAGTTCGATTATTCAGTTTGTTAATGGGCTCATATCACAAGACATTAAGGTCATGTGCCACATGCAATTTTGAGTTTCAAAACAATCCATTTATGCGTCTTATGGTTGCCATATTTTGTTTCATACAAAAAGTTTTTAATATGTATATACTCGTATATATATGGGGTTTAAATTAATACCTATTAAATTTCTTTCTTAAACACACATGCAAAAAGACCTATTGAATTCATAAAAGCATCTGGGTACTTATCGGTTATAGGACCATGGGTTGGCGACATTTTTTCTGAGTTGGCATCAACACGAATATTGATGATAATATACGATAATACGGGATAATGCTATTTGATCAACTTGCAGTAGAATCAATGATTTGGAATTTTGTAAACTTGCATAAATATACCTGTCACAGGAATAAACTCTGGAATATATACTCCAAATAGATTCCCGAAGTACTACCACCTTTAGAAAACTTTTACAGAAAACAGCATTGAATAAAAACAAAATCAGAATTTTTTAGGTTTCAAATCTTTTATATCTTTTAAGGGAAAAAACGTCTAAAAAGGGATAATAGCCTCTATCCTTCATCATAAAAATATTGTATGATTGTGATTAGGGGATAATAGCCTTTGTTGCTCCATATCCCCTCAAACCTGTAAATAAGTAAATAATATCCAATAAAATGCATTTACTTCGACACAATTACGGAACAGAACTCAGCGTGTTCTCTACGTTTTTAATTTCTAAGTCCCTACACAGGATAAGTACCAACATATGCATAGAATGAGAAAATAAGTAAAAAAATTTTTTTTTTTGTGAGGAATGTTAATATAAGCACTACATTATATATTAAATTTAAAACTGTTAAGGAATTTACAAGTACGAGACTGAAGTGAACTTTGCCTTCAGCGTAAAAAAACGTGACTGCATATGTCAGGTAATCGTTATGAATTGATCCCATTTCTTTGAATGTGTTGAATAACAAATACTCAAATACAAAATTGGCTTAAGTGAGCTATAGAGTGCATGCCAAAATTGACCTCCTTATGACCTATAATTTGTGATAAATGCCAATACTTAGGCAACTTTTTTTAAAATTCTCTTCAAAATCGCCAACCTGCTTCCGATAAATAATTATATTGTATCTGAACAGAAAAAATTACCTTTGAAATTTTTGTCTTGAGTCGCAATTGCCACATCTTATTTAATAAATTTTAAAATCAATAAATTAAAAAAATCTTGATTGAATTATACTAGATTTACTATATTGATTTTTCAGTGGTTAAGTTCATGAGGCCAAAGTCATACGATAATGATAATCGCGGATTCTAGCCAATCAGTTCAAAAACTCATATGACGTCATATTCAAACGATACAAGCTATCTTGTGTATCGAGCTAATCAGTTCAAGAGTTTTGTTGTTGCCAACTTTTGCTCTTTGCTAAAACTTAATTTTCGTCTGAAGTAATGGATGAAATTGTTGTGCAAAAAGAATTTCTTACCTGCAGCACTGGCAAGCGCGTGTTGTTCTAATGTCATTTCTCCAGAAACCAATGACCTGAAGGGCGAGTGTCGAAAAGCGTGTTCTCTCAGCAAAGTTTCAACAGATTCCCTGTGAAGAACCAAAACAATTTACTCAAGTTATATTATTTATAGTTAAAGAAAAAACTTACATTTAAGAAAAAATACTTCGTTACTATTGAAAATATCTACAACATTTCCCCGTATAAAACAGAACTAAAAAAATAATTTTATTATTTCGTATTTCGCTGTATTTTTTTCCTCATTTTTCCATTTTTTTTATTATAAGGGTTTATTAGAATAAAAATATTTCATCATTTTGACTGATATTTTTCTCTGAATCATTTGGTGGTTAAATTTTATTTATAAATCAATAAATTTTTTTCTTTTGTGAAATGCTTTAAATTAGGAAATAATAGCAATTAATTGGAATTGAAGCAAAATGTTTTTTGTCTTAAACTATTTGTTAAATTTTGGATATACAATCAGACCTCTATTTATTAAAGTCACATAATCCCGAAAAATGGGAAAAATTCTTTAAATAGAGACTCATTTTAAATATGTATTACGTTCTTGGTTCCAAAAAGTTCGTAAAATAGAGACATTCGCAAAATAGAGGTTCGTTAAGTGGAGATCTGGCAGTACTTTTACATACAAGCTAAAATTTAATGTTAAATTTTAAAATCAAGCAAAAATAATCTAAAATTTCTGAGAACTAATAGGTATCTAATTATTTTCCCATAATTTAGGGTAATATTAGCTGATTTATTTTGATGAGTACATTTTTTCAATAAGGTAAGAATAGGAAGCATTAATTATGTTACAGTATTCATGAATTTATAATTATGTACTTAATTCAGAATCCAAAAATATCCGTGTACAAAAGAAAATGCAAATAGTTAAAGAGTTTCTCAGGCGAAAACGTTATTGAAGGAACTACCTTTCTTAAAAGTTGTCATTGAAAAAAGTTGTATTAAAACAAAAAAAGATAATGTTATTTGAATATTTAATATTACATTTAATTCAACGAATTAAATATCATTATTCAAATTCAAATGAATTAATTTTATCACAAATACACACACAGCAAATATGGCATTTTTCTTAAAAAATAAAATTACAAATAAGAAATTCTTGAGAATAATCATTTTCCTCATCTCTTTTAAGCAAAATTGTATAAACTTTATGAAAATTGAAATTTGCAGTTTTTATTCTAGAATAAGTTCTTACAAAATCCCTAGTAAGCAATCAACGGGAAATTAAAACAATATATGCAAATGAAAATAAGAATAAAATAAAATGTAAAAAATGATAATATTAATAACGAATATTTTGTTTTAACGTGAAAGAACACGGGGAAAGGTATTCGAGTTATTTTTGGGAGGAATATATTAAATAATAAATAAATACTGTTAGAAGAAAATAGTAAGGATGCATGTGTAGACAATGTGTAAAATGGCCACAATTCTTCTGGCAAAGACTATATATCAGATAGCACTAGCGAGATTTCTATTTTGTGGATTCATTTATGGCTTATTGAGAACTGATTATTAAGAATTGATTAATATTTACTAATTTTTTTTATGATGCAAGCGATATTTTTATTTTCACATATATAATTATTTGTGACGATATTTCTATCTTAAAAAAGGAGCAGACGATATCTATAAAAAATCAATTCTTTTTCATTAAATTCTTTTTGTATCAATGGCAATAAAAATATTCACTCGATTTCGAATACTACTTTGATTTCTGTTCTGAGATATTGAATTGAAATCGTGTTTTCGATGAAGTATGTGCTCATTATTTAATGATAAAATTTGTAAACTGTTTGTGAATAAAAATACTTTCATAGAATAATTTAATTATGTTTCTGGTTTTATTTAGTGGAATATATTAGTAGTAATCTAAAGCAAATCATATTTTGCTAATAACATGGCTGGTACAAGATACACAGATCCTTGGTTAGCAATTATGTCTATGCAATTATTCTGTTTTAATATATTATAGAATAAATCTGTCATCTGTTGTCAAGATAAATTTTTTTACCTGTAAATAATAGTTAAGTAGAGTAGTGATTCATTAATACGTTAGAATTTTAAGATTACGCGAAAATAGTAATGATTTTTTTTCGAATATCGTTCTACGTTAATACTAATATGTTGATGTGTAAGTTTTGTGTTTAATTTTATTGAAACAGTTTAAAAATTTTAGCAATATTATTAGAAAAATTTCAGTTATAATGATGTTTTAAATCGGAAAAAAATATAAAAGTTCTCGCATTGAAATAGGGAAAAGGTGGGAAACTTATAAGTTGACTGAGGTATAGAAAATGTTGCTTATCTTTAGTTCTCAAAATTATGAAACTGTTTTTGCTAATTAGAATTTTGAATTGGAAAAAAAAAAGACAAGCAATTATCTTTTCAATTTTAGTTAGATTATGTCAATATTATGAGAAAAATAACCTAAAACAATATTTGGAAGCAACCCTTATAAAATAATAGAACTCAAAAATATTATTCCGAGATTATTTACATTTATTTACCATTTTTTTTTTCATTTGAGCTTTATCGTTGACTTTTAAGAATATTGCATATTGCATTGAAGTAATATGCAACAATAATCATTTCATTTTCTGCAGTATGGCATTATTTTTTAAAACAGCATAATACTTTTTATTAAATTTTGTATTATTAATTAATATAATAAGATTTACTAACCTTTCTAAGTCAGTAAGTCTTGAAGAATCTCGGAAACCCTTAGCAAAAGGATTGCTGTCAATTTTTAACTTCGTTATCTATAATAAACAAGAAATTACGTATAGCATTAAAAGAAATAAGAATGAAAATGAGTGAAAATAAGGACAGTTAAATATTACACATTGTTATGCTTCGAACTATAATAATAATTTTTATTAGTAATTTTTCTGTTATTTCTATAATTTATTTTCTTTAAACCCACTATTGTTTTCTAATATTCTAAGATTACGAAAAAAAAATTGAAATGTTATTTAAAAAATTGTGAAATAGAATTCTTATAAAATTCGGTACAGTAGAAAGAGTCTGTCAGAGCAAAGAAATTTTCAAGTGCATGCAGAAAAATAGTATGAAATATATGTGGATATTTTAAATGTTCATAATACTGTTGAAGTACTATGATATTATTTCACACCAAGGCGTACAAACGTCTAGTGAACGTCTAGCCAATCAGAGACTTCTTCTCGGGCGAGAGGAAGACTCTGATTGGCTAGAACATGCTTATACACGTTGCTTATATAATTGAATTAATAGTACATTTTTGTGACTGCCAACAGATATTTTAACAAATAAAATAAGTTATAGATTTAATAAAAAATGTTATTTAAATATCTGCATTTTCAAATTACCATCAATAAAAAATTATTTCTCACACACATTGAATAAAGTAACGAAAATTACAGAAATTAATTAAATGTTGCTTAAAAATTCATTCTAGTGACCTGAGCTGTTTCATTTCATAGACGGAATCTAAAATAATCAATTAGTATATTTTCTTATTAGGAAGAGGCACAATTAATCTACATTCATGAAAAAGTTGAAAGAAAACAAACTTATAAGTAGTTATTTATCCTTAAGGTATCCGACTACGTTCGAAACCGTGATTTTGCAAAAGCGTGTAAATGGATAATATTTATGATATTTAGTGTCAATTAGATTAGAATACATGTATAAAATTGTTTTAAGGACATTATTGACAAAAAAATTATTTAAATACAATATTTTGACATAAAATTAACTTAGTATAACCTTTTTTCCAAATGTTCTCCTTTTGTCAAAAATGCTTCTATAGTATTAATATTTTGCCTGTATTCAGCTCAGACCTCTGTACAGAGGCTCAACTAGAATTTTTGAAATGCATAACTCGGAAGTAGGTTTATCCATGTTTTACGAAAACAGAAGGGAGAAATTTTAAGAAAATACGCCGGTAATTATTTCAAATGGTTGTAACTCTGAAAAGAATGTGAATTTTTCAAAAATCATAGTTGAGCCTCTGTACAGAGGTTTGATCTATATACAGGCAAAATATTAATACAATAGAAGCATTTTTGACAAAAGGAGAACATTTGGAAAAAGGTTATTCTAAGTTAATTTTTGCAAAATATTGTATTTAAATAATTTTTACTTTGTCATGTCCTAAAAATTTTATACATGTATTCTAATCTAAGTGACACTAAATATATGAAAATTATACATTTATGCGCCTTTTAAAATCATGGTTCCGAACTGTCGGATTCTTAAGGAAATATCCGACTACGTTCGATACGGATTTTGAAAAAGGTATAAATGGATAATATGTATAATATTTAAATTGTCGCTGGATTTAGAAAATGTATAAATAATTGTTTTAAGAATAGTATTACAATAAAAAATTATTTAAATACAATATTTTGACAAAAAAGGAACATAGAATGACCCATTTTCAAAATATTCTCCTTTTGTGAGAAAAATTCTTCTATTATAATAATATTTTTGTCTGTACATACGTAGCTCAGATCTATCTACAGAGGCTCAACTAGAATTTTTGAAATATATAACTTAGAAGTGGGTTTATCCATGTTTTACGACCACAGAGGGGAGAAATTTTAAGAAGAAAACGCCCATAATTATATATTTCAATGGGTTGTAACTCTGAAAATAATGTGAATTTGTCAACAATTATAGTTGAGCCTTTGTACAGAGGTGTGAGTTATATACAGGCAAAATGTTATCATAATAGAAGCATTTTTCACAAAAGGAGAACATTTGGAAAAAAATATTATTCTAAGTAAATTTTTTGCCGAAATACTGTATTTAAATAAATGTTTTTTGTCAAAATGTCCTTAAAACAATTTTATACATGTATTCTAATCTAAGTGACACTAAATATCTCGAAAATTATCCATTTATACGCTTTTTTAAAATCACGTTCCGAACGTAGTCGGATATCTTAATAACAAAATTTATTCAATTCTCAGTGCTTTTCAGTCATCTCGTGTCATTTTTATGTAAGGTATGTTTCGATGGCGCTTCGTTTCGATCATATTCATTTTTCTCTCGGAAGATATTTTTAAAATTCATTTTGCTATCAACATTTTAAATTTTATTTAAAAACCACAAAGGTGAATGACTGCATTCGAAACCCTGATTGTGAAAAAGCGTATAAAGAAATAGTTTGTTTTTTGTCATTTTACATCAGTTGAATTGAAACATACGTATAAAATTATTAAAATTTAATTTTTCGGTAAATTTGAGATAAATACATTTTAAAATGTTCTCCTTTATGAAAAATGCTTCCATAATGATAACATTTTGCCAGTATATTGTCATTTTGGCATTTAGCTGAGACTTCTCTACATAGACCTAATTTAAAATTTTGAAATGTAACGATCAAACGAAATAAAACGAATGGTTTTTTGTTACAATTTCTCTACTATGATGTATGAAATATGAATAAATCCACTTCTGAATTATATATTTCAAAAATCTAGGTCAGGCTCTGTGTAGAAGTCCCAGCTATATTATTATTATAGAAGCATTTTAGGTAATAGGAGAATGTTTTGAAAATATGTCTTTTTTTTTACCAAAAAAATTGCATTTAAATAATTTTTTTATGTATATTTAATTCAATTGACACTAAATATTAAAAGATTATTCATTTATACGTTTTGCAAAATTGCGGTTCCGAATATTTTTCTTTCACAGTAACCTTAGATACACTATTGAATTTTTAATGCACAGTAAAAGGTATTTTACGTAAGTTATATATTATTTCATTATTAAAAATTTTACAATTAAAAAGTATGTTTTCATAAAGTTTCTGAAAAAGTGTTGAAATGTTTAAACTTATTTTCTCTATTTTGACTACGCAGTTATAAATTTAATTTTAAATCTTTACTTTATATTTAAATGTGTGAGCAGAAATTTTCATAAAACCATAATTTAAAGATTTACATCCTAATGAGCCATTTAAGTATACCATAAAAAAATTTAATCAAAAAGAAAAAAAAAGTGTTAAGGATATAAGCGTATATAAGGAAATTATTTACATTGCATTTCATAAAATAAATGCAGTATTAGTGACTTTTAGCTTTTTGTGTTCACACACTACATAATATTAAACTTTATACTCAAATAAAAAAAAAACCTATCTTTTTAATCATAGATTAATTTTGAAGAAGATTCCAATGAGGCTGTACAATAATTGGAACAATTTGTCAGTTCGATCACTGGAACAAGGCAAAACCCATTTCTTGGCTTGCATATTAATACCAATCTGGCGGATGAAAACAATGAAGGAAGCCAACGAGTGAGGTAAGTACCAATTAATAGGCTCCTTCAATGGCGTGGGGTGGAGACATGAGTTAACTCAACCTTCTCTTTTCCCATTAATAAGAGCGCTAATTAGTGATGACGTGGCATTTTGGAACCCTCCCTGCTTTTATCTTTGGATGAACGCTGATTCTTATCTATCCACGTAACAAGGCCTTCTTTCCCTTTGGGAAGCAACAAAAGTGGTGTAGATCAGTGGTTCTTACAACTTTTCTTCGATGCATCCCATCAACCAGACCACTAGCGTGCACCGTTGATAAAAATTTTCTGATTGGTGAGCTCTTTGGATTGACTTTTGATGTACTGAAAGCAGATACCTATAGTAGTAAATGCGTTTTAAACTTGTAGAAGTTATGTTCTGGAAGGATGTGGCAAATAATTTATTAGTATATAGAAGGTCATTGTAAAAACTCCGAGATTGAACACTCAGGACCCAGAGAGTTTTCCTTGTTTTCATCAGTCCAAAAAAACTATCACTTAATTTTTTAAGCGGACTAATTACTTCAAACACAAAATACTAAAAGTAATTTTTCTGGATTTTTAAGAAAAATGCCTATACATTCTTATTAAACTGCCCTCACCTAATGTTATGATCAATATAAGTTTGTACGGTTATTGTATATAACCGTACGGATGTATCGAGGAGATGGAATTCATTTTTTGAATTGTAGACATGAAGCTAAAATAAGCTTCTTGGTACTGATTACATCATCGTTTATTTAACTTTAAGATCAGGAGATTTACTTTAAGCATGTTTTTCCCTCAAGTTAAAAAAAAAAATTATTTATTTTTTACATTTAAATATACAAGGAAAAACAGGGAAAAACGTAATATAAAAATATAATCGCGTTTTCAAGTGAAGGGAAGAAAAATAAGTTATTTTTAGAAATTACATCAGTGTTCAGGGAAAGTTTCAACCGTTTAATAAGGCACATGTAAGCTATTAAGACATTCTTTTACTAGAAAAATATATAACATTAGAATTTTAAGTAAATATTAAGTTATTACTCATATATGTGTAAATTTATTAAACATAGTGTGTCTTTCAAATTTATATGTATCCAACAAAATGTAATTTTACTTTAAGCATACTAACATTTAAAATCCATGTAGCACTGATGTATACGAGATGCAACATGGAATACATTTGTATCCATGAAAAGAAAAAAAAAAGGATATAGATTCAAATAGAGAATAGATTTGTATATTAATGCTTTTGTGATACCTTAACGGAATCCAGATACATTGTTTTACTCATTTTTCTGCCTGTAAAAGGGTTTTTTGATTTTCTTCACATTTGTTTCAAAATAATATTATAAATAAAAAACCCAATTACTATGATCATAAATAACATTTAACCCCTTCCAGGTTTATTTAATTTCTGGATTATGGATAAAAAATTGTCAAATTTTTTATGTGCTTTTTACTAAACATACTTATTTTTCTAAACATAATAGCACCATTCGCATACCAAATTTGTTAAGAATTGACGTAAAAAATCTATTTAAATAAATCAGTAATTTACCTGTAAAGTTGGCTTTCCGCATGTCAGAAGTTATTAGACGTTAGAGTCAATTCACAAATTTCTACAAATATAAAGCTTAAGATACCTATCTTTTATCTTGAATTATACAAATTTTATTTACATCTTTTTCGTTTACATAAGCGATTATGATATTATTAATCACAAAAATTTGATCATGTATGATAAATTCGAAAACACGGTACTGCACATAACCCAACATTGCAATATGGACAGTAGTATTTTATTCCTCTTCTTACTTTCTTCCATTTACTCCCTTTGAGCAACAAATAGTACACTGTCGTATTGTATTGGTTTTCTTCTTTGTAGGAGGAATGCAGTCAACAAAGTGTCTTTCAGACAAACGTGAAAGGGGCTGCTCAGCAGAAGGATGTCCTTTTTCTGCAGAGAATGCCACCGAGTGGTACTTTTCAATTATTTGATACCATAAAAAGCCCATGTGAAATAACTCGGGAAAGACCAAATGCACAGTGTAAATTTTCATAGTGCCTAGGTTGGTGTGTTTCACATGCCTGAGCTCAGCTCGGGAAAAACCGGGAAAGGGTTAATGTGGAGGTATTTCTTCAGTTTGTCAGAATGCATTTTTTGTTCCACATTCTAGAAATTTTAAAACTGTCCTCTTCTTTTGCAAATTTATGTTGTTAATGCTTTGATAAATGATTTTTACGTTTTTCTCTAGGATTACGGCAGCCGTAGTTTGAAAGTTGCTTATGTAAACGGTTGACCGTTTCTTGATAAAAAAACATGCGCTCAAATACGCGGACAGAGTTTTTAAAATGTATATATTAATAGTTTACTTAATTAGTAACTAAAGCTTTTTACGAAATTGTGTTACAAAACACTTCAAAGTTAAGAAAATTGTCCATGTATCATTTTGAAGGAAAAGGTATTGCGTCGTTTGATGTATAGCAGTTCTTTCTCAAACTTTCAATCTTTAAGACCCAATTTTCAATCATAATTTTCATGGTGTGAGTTAGTGAGTGAATATTAACTTCACACTTTTCAGCTACACGAGGGCTCTTAGCGACGGACCTCAATTTTTGAGCCATGGTCAAGTGGCGTGGACACCCTGAGCTGGCCCCCCCTTCCCCCAAACTACCACCCCAAACGGGAGGACGTTTGAGCTCTCCCACAGATTTCTACATCGCTTCCCCGGGTTTTTCAGCGGTACAAAGCTAGAACTCTCAAGGCCAGCCACCCCATCCTTGACCACTCGGTTGCCGGGCCACAAAATTTTTTCCGTCCCCCCCCATCAATAATAATGTATTAATTTAATAATAATGTTTTTGATGCAAAAAGCTATAATCGACTTTATTTATAAACTGTCAAATTATCAGATAAGTATTAAACTCTGCATATATAATTTTGAATATGACAAGCCTATGGGGGTCACAAACCCAAAATTTATTTTGTAGATAACATTTGACCAAGTATCAAATGATTAAATTTATAGACTTCTGTGAAGTGTGGTTCCTGCCAAAATCAGTAGCTAGAGTAGCCGCCATTGTTGGAATCCCACTGCCACACGCTTCGGTATTGATTAAAAGGACTTTGGATGTGTTTTTACCAACAAAAAAGCAGCTTCCACACGTTCCCAAAAAGTTGATCTGGTGTGGCAGCTGGGGTGAAATCTGGGTCAATCGTTGGCAACCATGAACCACATGTTTTTTTGGGCGAAGATCCGGAGAAAGACCGTCGGGAAGCAATTCAATCATGATGGACAAAAACCTTTTGGACAATGCGTCCCGTGTGGTCGAGCATTATCCTGTTGAAATATGGCTTTTGGGCCCTAAAACGGATGGACCTGTCCCACACCTCGGAGTTAGCCTGGCGGTTTAAAGTACCGGCAATGCGTACTAGAGGGTGTGGTGATATCCAAACCCCCCATACCATAATATCTATCAAGACCAGTGTGCGGTGCATAAGCAGCTGTTTAGCATTTTTCCCCCTGTCTCCAGACTCGAAACGACCATCGTGGTGTTCGACAGATGCGTGACTCGTCAGTAAGACAACTTCATTCCATTCCGGGCCCCCTCCCCCATCCTCCTTTTGGGGGCGGGCGTCTGTGGTTTGCGTCAAAGGTAGACCAAGCAATGTTTTACGGCGCCACTCTCTGTAACGGCGTCGAAAGGTACGGCAGACACTGAAAGTCTATGGTTTGTGATGTGACTGAAGGATCCGTCACTGCCATGCGCACAATTTTTTCTCACGTGAAGTGGTGCACTGAGGGGGGTGGTCGACCACGTCGGTCCGTCGTACCTTCCTGCATCAACGGTCACATATCCACATTACATTTGTTTGGTTTCGTCAACACGACTATACCGATTTCCTGAAAGATAATCCACAATCTCCGGTAGGCCCCCTAGCCTTCCTCTGTCGAACTCGGATACTTGATCAAAGCTGATCGCTGTTTTCTACGAGACAAACGGATCATTTTTGAAAAACCACAAGGAAAAACAATTGCCGAACTTGAAATCGTGAAATCTCAAAGCCTTAAATGGCGTTTTTGGGGAAGTGGCCAGGCACGCGTGAGTGTGTCAGCGCTGAAATTCTAATATTTGCATATCTCACCTCGCTATGCATGTTGTAAATTTCATTTTATGCATTGCCCTCAGGTGTTACTTTTAAACGGTGGCCAGCAATTGTATTTTGTTTTGATTTCACTAAGTTCATAAAACTAAGTTCCATAAGATAAAGCGATTTAATTCTTTATCCTTTTGTAATGCTCGTAAACAAATGAAAAGGTTTCATAATTCCATATTGATGTAAAAAGAACTCACTGATGAATGTACTGATTGTCATCTTTTATGTATCTAGATAGTATTAGGCTCCGTGTGTGCTTTGTGATCTATTAAAAATGTGTTTGTTAACACATATTAAACTGAAATAAAATTTACAAAAAAGTTACTGCTTCACTTAACACAATTCTCACAAGTTGCGAGACAAAATTATTGTTAAATTATTATTTTTTTCATCCGCAAAACGTAGAAAAGGCAGATTAAATTCGTTGAATCGTAGAAAAAAGCACGACGACTTAGCAACTTTTAGCGACGTTGACTGTTGCGCCGTTGGGCCTGGCTTCGAATCTCGAAGAAGACATGGATGTTTGTAAATGTATAGTGCCTTCGCGGCATGGGGAGGGGGGGACTTTAAATAGCCATCGAGACACAAGTCCTCTCGTGAGGTTGATGAAAGGGAAGAAAAGGTGGGAGGCCCCTAACAACCCCCAGGGTGTTCTCCCTCAAAATTGTGGTGAAACCGAGCTAAATCGTTCTGTCACCTGTAGGGTGCTCAAATCTATGGATAACGACAGGCCCTTTATCGTGATGAATTTCGTGGGCCTTGATCTGGCCTTTACCAATCAGGTGACATTAGTAACAACAACAACAACAGAAAAATCACGAAACCATTAAATGTGCTTGATTGATGTAATAATTGAAGGAAGGGAGGAACTCGGATACACACACAATAGAACGCCCTGTATATTCCACTGACTTAAGCCTAAAATCTATTGCTTTTGATTGAGGAATATTTTCTTATATATTATCGAAATCAAAATCATAAAACAGACAGGAAGGTGGCTCTGAGTGACAGAGCGTTTATTACCATTGCATTTTAAGCAACTACGAGGGCTATTCGAGACAGACCTCGTCCTCTTGAACCACAGTCAAGTGACGAGGACGTCACCTGATCTATAACACCGCTCTCTTAACTTTCATGTGGCCGCGGTAGCCGAGTGATGTAGGTATCGGACCATGGTTTGCCTTGTCACAAGTTCGAGCCCAGTACCTCTAAAGACCCGCCGTGTAGGGAAGCGATGCACGTTAAATCTGTCGAGAGCTGAAACATCCTCCCGTTGGTGTGGTGGGGTAGTTAGGAGAGGGGGGTGCCAGCTCAGGTGTCGTCCACGTCACTTAACCATGGTTCAAAATTACGTGGTCCGTCGCCAACAGTGCGACATTAATATTCAATCAATCAATCGACAGATTTAACGTGCATCAGCCCCTCTTCACGACGGGTCTTCAGTGGTACTTGGTTCGAAGCCCGTGACAGCCATGATTCCGGCTACGGAGTCCACATCTTTCAATTTTCTCAATCATGCAGGACAGTATAGAATTTGTTCTTCCCTCTTATAACTTATATATCGTTTGAGGACTTAGAGATGTAGCGCTTAGATTTACCCTAGGATAGCTGTTTTATATTATACAACTGTTTGGAACAGGTAATGAAGTAAAATAATTAGTGGCGTAACGGAGACTATTCGGGCCTCAAGTCAGATCGTACAAAGAGTACGTACTTGACGTCAGTCAGGCTTTGGACCTCCAAGAATCTTGGCCTCTCCTGCAATGTGAAGGTTGCGGGAGTGTACGTTACGCCACTGAAAATAATTTAAATCGTTAGCACCACTAGCAGCTCCTGTGGGACCTCGTGCAATTTCCTGATGGGAAAGAGCCATGGTCCCTTTTCCATTCCACAACTGAAGCCTCGAATGAGTGACTTAGTGCTTACTAATGTCGCACTGTAAAGCAACACGAGGGCTATTGGTGACGGACCTCGTCATCCTGAACCTTAGTCAAGTGACGAGGACGTTACTTGAGCTGCCCCCCCTTTTCCAAAATACCACTATGCTATTGAGAGGACTTAGAGCCTCGAGAGATTTAACATGTATTAGTCTTTCTACACGGTGGATCTGCAGGGGTACTAGAGCTCAAACTAGGGACACGCTGGCCACAAGCTTGTGACCATGACCACTAAGCTATTATGATCAAGTGATAGAAAATGAATAAGTCTTCATTAAAATGATATAATTTCAAAGTTTGTTCATGACCGACACAGAAGAAAAACCAGTAACAAAAAAAGTGATACTGATGGTTCTTTCACCGTCTTAATTGAACGCCTTACAATTAAAGGGACAGGGACTTATCCTCCTGTTCTTCTGAACAGAAGGCAAAGATCGAAACCATCTTTTCCATTAATCCAATTTAAACCAATTCTGTTTACGAGTGAAATAGGTATCTGGCTTAAGTCAGGGCAGAGGATGGTGGTGGGAGCAACAAATCAGGCCTCTTAAGTGTTAAAAATAAAATTAGCTGCTTATGAAAAATTAAAAGGATGGTGTGGAGGCTCTCCAAATTAGCGGTGAACAGCGGTGATTTGTTGTGTTTTCTCCCATCTCCCGGAGTAATACATGGTATCCTAAATCAGAAGTGATTTACGATACGACCTGCTTGACTGGGTTGCAAAAGTGTTGCGCTTGGAAAAATCGTTTGGGTGCTGGGGGCGGAAAGATGGATCGGGGCTCTAAGGTGGAATATTTGTCGAAGGGATTTGTTGCTGTGCCCTCCTTTGTTCTAATAAATGATAACAAGATTGTTTTTGTCTTGAGCGTGGAATGAAAAATGTATCTTAACATGTTTGGTACTTTTAAGTTGGAACTATATGAATTATGATGACCCCTTTCGTCTATGTGTTTCTGGGAAGTCTTAACGTAGTCATATTATTCTGATTGAATAAGGTAATTTTCAGACTTTTAAACAAGTAGGAAAAGAAATTGCAACAAATTTTGTTGAAGAATATATAGACCCGGTCAAATATATGCTTTGCTGTTATTTTTGGATAGGACTCAAAAGGCTAAGTTTTCCAATTTTTATTTGTTCTTCATAAAATTCACAATACGGATGGTCTTTAATAACATTAATATTATATAGCAAAGAGTTTTTGAGAAATATCCAGAATAATTTAAATTACTAAAAAATTTTACATAGATGTATTTAAATTGCTTCCGGATCATTTTAAATTTAGAATAATGTTTTCATAATGTTCAATTTATATATAAACACACATTTAAGCATATTATAAAGAAGGTGATACTTGAGGTTTTGAATTGAGTCATTGGTCAGAGAATGAAAAATGGTTTTTTTTATTGATTGAATATTAACGTCGCACTGTTCAGCTACACGAGGGCTTTTGGCGACGGACCACGTAATTTTCAACCGTGGTCAAGTGACGTGGACGACACCTGAGCTGGCACCCCCCCTCTAACTACCACACCACACCAACGGGAGGACGTTTCAGCTCTCGACAGATTTAACGTGCATCGCTGCCCTACACGGCGGGTTTTAGAGGTACTGGGCTCGAACTCGTGACAAGGACAAGCCACGGTCCGATACCTATATCACTCGGTTACCGCGGCCACATGGTTTTTATTGAACTCCAAAGAGTAATTTTTTTCGGAAAAAGTTTCTGTCTGTCTCTCTATATAAAAATATATATTTTTATTTTCTTGAATAAGCTATCAGAACACAATAAAATCTCATGTAGCAATAGTCAATCCTATTATACAAATGTGTATTTTAAAATCAAATGTGAATAAACAAACAAAAAAAACATTGTGATATTAAGATTTAAAATAATAGTTGTGAATGGCTAGGGACAAAGGAGTTGATTCTGCATATGTGCGATTACATTACAATAAATAGATAGTGTTTCAAGATAATCAAAAAATGAAAAAAATCAGAAAATTTTAATTTATTATTCAAATGTTTCTTTTGTTAGGCAAAAAAAAGACCAAATTTCAAGGATCTACCAAACCACTCGGTCCACTAATTGATAGAATCACCGTTATCCTGTTAGAAACCAGATTACACAGCATAATTATTATAGTGGAATCGAATGAGTGAATATTAACGTCGGACTATGCAGCTGCTCGAAGACTTTTGGCGACGGACCTCGAAATTTTGAACCATGGTCAAATGACGAGGATAACACCTGAGCAGGCACACCCTCTCCTAATTACCACACTGCACCAACGGGAGGACGTTTGAGCTCTCGACAGAGTCAATGTACATCGCTCCCCTACATGGTGGGTCTTCAGTGGTACCAGGTTCGAGGTCGTCATCGGCCACGATTCCGTTACCTTGACCACTAGGCTACCGCGGCCATAGTGTGACCAAAGATTCAAAGACCTTTATGCATGTACGCATGCATCAAACAAATCCTTGAAATGTAAAACCAATGAGGAAAAAAGAAATTTAAAAAGAAAGTTAAAAATTTTTGACAGAAATAAATCTGTAATAGGCGCATTAAAAATTGTATATTAATCAAAGGGAAAAGATACATCTTTGACATCATATGAAATTTCAGAAAATTTTGGTTAAAATAAAATTTCTAATGATTTTTTTTTCTTTACGCATAAAGATTAGTCGGCTTACCGTTACAGTAGTATAAACCATGGCACATTTCACACCAATGCAGCGATTTATGAAAGACTGTTGCGCAGTTGTAGTGTTATTGCTTGACGGGACAATTTTTTAATGATTAACGATTTTAACAATTTAATGATGAGACTACTTATATGGATTTCAAGTAGTCCATAGGTGATTCGCATACCATTATGAGTGTGACCGAATGGGATTGTGTAATTTATGATCTTGTCTATTCTCATTTTTTTCTCCGTTGAAAGATCAATTTGGCTTGGCCCTTTTTCTACTAATTTCTGATAATCTGAATGTGGAATGCGGCTATAGGTTCTATTATTAAAAATATTTCTTGTTAGGGTCTATAAAACTTTTTTTTGAAACAGGTTACGAAGATCTTGTGTAAGTAAATAAAAAGTAAACGAGTTAATTATTGGAGCATTTTTGTATATAAAAAGATGCTTGAAGTCTAGATCCAATATTTCAACATTAGGCCCAAATAAGCCAGTGGTGTGACGTACACCCCCCCATTTTGGGGGGCAGGGTTCACGGGGGGCCCAAAGCTTTACTGACAACAAGATGCAATCCATTGTGAGATCCAACTTGGGGCCCAAAATTTGACTTTGCAGGGGCTCTAATATTCTCCGTTACGCCACTGAAATAAGCTATAAATAAACAGATATAACTCTGTGTTTCAAAAAACTCTAGGATTACAGGAAAAAAGATAATATATATATATATATTGAGATTTTTTATCCTTACCAGTTGGTTTTGATACGCTGTTACCGCCGTGAATACGGTTTCGGGGAAGATATATGTCCTGAACTTTTCTTGTTCTAAGTCCGAAATGAGTACAGAACCATGACTGTCTTGACGCAAAAGTACCAGATGGATTCGAGGCTGGTACTTGTGCATGGAATTGAGCACGATCTAAAGAAAAAAGCGAGCAAAGATCAAACAGTTAGATATAAGGGTGATATAAATGATTTTCATATCTTATTTCCTTATACTAATTTTTAAATGTATGTTGATCTTTTAATTAAATATGTATTCCAAAAACTTCTTAATAATTTTGCGAATGCAAAATACATATTTTAACTGCATATTGCATTGCAAGATTGTTGTGTACTTTTTAATACTTTATTTATTTTAATTTAGATTGCGCATACAGATTGTTTGTGAATTATTCATATTTAACTTTTATACACAGCTGACCACTTTTATATGCAATTAGAGATTTTTTTTAAATATATAACTTTATATATATCATTATACATCTAAAGTAAGTCTGATATAAAACTTAAGTAATGCTGAGGATTCATAAAACTTTAATAAACTTCTGCAGCCTAACCTTTATTAACAAGATTAGATTTAGGTTTTCTCGACAGTTCAATAGAAAATCATATAATTAATGATGATCTACTCGATATGTTCTGGGCCGTAATTCTAAACAAGCAAAATCGAATTTTTTACCAACTCTGATTTTAATACCATTTTCATATGTTTTGTAAATCTGATAAGATTGAAATCTTAAAAAAAAAGGTATTTTTTTTATATATATAATTTTTATGGTAGCATGTTTAAAAACACCCTCTCTCTTTTTTAAGAGAGAGAGAATTAAACTGCTCCTTTTTTTCAAAAGAATAGAGTGCCATTTTGAAAAGCTAGAACTGCTTTTTCGTGCAATTGTTTTACGTGAGAAAACAACACACCTCGGAGAAAAACACGAGCATCACTCGTGCACGTTTTTGAATTAGGCCAGGGGTGTCCAACCCAAATGACCTTGCGGGCCACTTCGGAAAAACATAATCTCGCGGGCCGCACATAAAAATATTTACCTTTATATCAGATTTGGAAACAAAAAAAAAACAAACATTTATTGGAGTTAAAATTTAAAACAGAATGAATTATTATTATTGTTTCATTATTTTTCATGTATACAGACTAATAGTATAATAATGTTTATATGATATAATAATGCAATGGATAAAAAACGTTTGAAAAAACAGTTGCCATTTTTTAAAATTACGGTGTTCCTATTGAATGATCTTTCGTTACTCATTTTGAAATTGATGTGCTGTCATTCGCAAAAAGTTGCCTTTTTCTTAACCTTCTGTTTTTTTTTTTTAATTTTTAAAAAAAAATCTCTGACTTCTCTTGCTTTTTTGGGGACTCAAACAGAAAGGATGAGGGAGAAAGAAAATCGCACAAACAGAGAATCTGTACCATCCTAGTAAAAAGGGTTTGCATTCGAAATTTATTAAAAATAATTTATATAAAATCAAATGTAACTGTTGGGTAAAATATAAATCTTTTTTAATCGAAGGACATTTTATTTTTTCAAAAAAGGTTTATTTTAAAAAAGAACAGGTAAAAAAAAAAAATAATTTTATTTTATATATATATATTTTTTTTTAAATAAATTTTAAAAATTAAAAAAAATTTTAAAATTATATTTAAAATTTTTTTAAAAAAAATTGATATAAATTTTTAAAAATTTTTAAAATTTTAAATATTTTATAAAAATAAAAATTGTTTTTAAATTTATTTTCCTCAAAATAAATTTTAAAATGAAAAATCTTTAAAAAAAGATTTTTAAAAGAATTTACTACCAAAAAACAAAATTTCCTTTAAAAAATTGTCCGCGCAATTAAAAAGGGTATGCACGAAAAAATTTGGGGGGCGCCTACCAAAGTTTTTTTCCCCCAATCTATGGGGAATTTTAGGGGAAACCATATCATAAAATTTAAAAAAAATTCATAAAAAAACCCTTTGCCCCAAGTCAAACGTCGTTTGCAGCACAGAGAAATGTTCATTCCTGCGATTACCTCTGTCGCAACACCACATGCGTTTTTGTCTACAATGGTGCTTTGAATGCAGAACACTGACAACCTAACTGCATGACATAGTCTTTACAAAAAAAAATTACACATTTGCCTACAGTTGTTGTTGATAATTGTTGATACAGATTGTTGAGTAATTTTGGAGACACCGTGGTGAGAAGTTGCTTAATTTTTACTTATAACCGTACTGGTCACGCACGGTATTATGTTTGGGATGATATAGGATTCATCTCGCACTTCCTGGTGCGCGTTGTCGGTTTGATGAGGTTTGGGAACCAATTGTTTTCTCTTACCTTATGAGCTTGCTTGCGGCCACGTTCCAACAGGACAGTGCATGACTTTTACTACTCACCTTTCAAACCCCATAATTGACTGGGGAAGGGCTGGTTGGCCCCCCCCCTTGCTTCTAAACCGGGGTCAACCCCAAAATATGTAGATCGGTATGTGCTACGACATCCAAAAAAGTCTCTTTTATTACTCTCTTAAATGTACCATATTAGAATAAAAGTTGGATTTTTTTGCTGGAAATGGCGGCTGGTGGTAGTGTACCCGGTTTCTACGCCACGGGGCCCAGGGTTAAATCCCCACTCTGGGGCTAGGTGAAAAAAAGTTTTCATCTTTTGGTGGGCCCAATAAAAGAGTCCCCAAGCTTCTTGGGAATTTAAACCCTGGGGTTAGACTGACCACCTGACTGGAACATCTGCACATGCACTTAAGGTCACAAAAACTGAGATAGGCACAGTAGGCCTTGGCCCTCATGGGATGTCGCGCCACTGAGATGCTTAGTTCATTTTTTTGCACAAAATAGATCTAGTAGTACTTTAGTTTCCCTCTTTAAAAAACACCAAACTTCATAATCAAACCCGAATGTACCTTATATTAAGTTTTGAACATGGTTTGCCATCTAAACAAACATTTAAAAAAAAAAAGTTAAAAATTTTTCAATTTATATTTTTAGCCATCGTGTTTGACTAGGATTTTAATATTAGAAAACACACACACAACACATTTCCCCAATAAACGTTATTTAAAAGTTTACCATGTTTCACATGCTTATTAGTATTTACAGAGTAAAAATTTTAAATTATTATAAAATTATATACACACACAAAAAAATTATGTGATTCATATTTTAGTTATATAAGTTTCTCCATCTTTAACAACATTAAAATATTATGTGACAAAACAAATAATCATATTTTGTCTTGTTAACGCAATGCATCTCATGCACATATTGACCACTCACATGTCCCTGTTTGTCCATCTCGTTGTTGGTCAGCTTGACTTTCTCGAAAGAAACCACTTGTTTTCGAAGCTGATCCGCAGTATAAGGACAGTCGGGGTGAGTGTAAAGACGAGCCGGGGAAGGAGGGTCGGCCTTTCCTGCCACCAGCCACGATGATCGATGGTACGCGTACCGGTACCGTTTCTGGTCCACAGGGACGATGTCAAGCAGAACAGCGTATTTGGCTGATAATCCACTTGGGGTGCAGAAGTCCAAACCAGTGAAGGAGATCCGCAGCGTGGGGAACATACGCCTATAAAACAATTATAAAATATTATAATTCAGTGTTAGAATATAAAAAGGGGATGCAATGTAAATGGCCGTCTTAAAATATGATAATAAAACTTTGACATAAATATAAATTAAATTAAATTGGGGAATATAGATTAATTATAGCGTAGTTCATATAAACTTCCTAAGACATCTTTTTCGCCAATTCACTTTATCGCCAATGATTTAGTAATTTTTTAGTAAAAGTGTATATAATTAGAAAATATACCAAAATTTTCTAACATGAATGTAAAAACTTCTGACAAATCTATGTAAAAAAAAAGAACTTCTCTCTGAGTATTTAAGATTCAATAAAAAAAATAAATAAATTTAAAACGCAGCATTCAATCCTACATTAACAAAATGAAGAAGGGAAGCAAACATTTTTTTCCATATACATATATGGTTCAGTTTTCTGAATGTTTTTCCTACTCAAGAATGCATTTCTCGGATCAGCGTCTGTGCTATCGCACCGGCAAGAAACCAGCAGGAAAAATGATGTCTATTTCTTCATTCGCCTTATCTTGTATCTAGAGCACCTTCTTCACCGTTTTTTGGAATATTTTCTTCCGCGCCTGAAATCACGAGATACTTTTCGGTCAGATCGTGGAGTTTGCAGCGATAGGAAATAAAAGTTGCGCCAGATTGGTGCAAGTGATAGTGAAGTGAGTCTTGAATATTATTTTACATTGAAATTTTTTATGCAAGCGTTGATCATGAAGTTTGTTTACATACGAATTAAGATATGGCGATTATATATACATAATATTTTCAAAATCTTCCACAAAGGAGTCTACAGGGAAAGAATGCAAGTGATAAAGTTTATTTTTCACAAACTGTAAATTTTAATGAAATTTCTTACAAATTATCAATGCGCTTCTAGAAAAATCCAGAAGAAACTAGGAGGATTATTTGGTAAGGTAAATGACCAATGTATGGAAGGAACACTGGAATCAAGCATTTGACAATGAATGTGCGTTCCATTTGCTTTATGCAAATTAGTGATTATGGATTTGAATTTCTGTGTTCAATAATTGTGCGATTTTTGAATCAGAGCTATTGTAGAATTATATGTGAGTGTTATTTGCTGTCAGTTGAAATAAATCTGTTATAGCACAGAATTCCAGAATAATTTACGATTTACTTTGAAAGAATCTACCTGTTTGATCTTTCTTGCAGGAAAAGACAAACATGTAACAATATCGTAATATAAAGCTAGAACAATATATACTTGCAAAATTTCCTTTCAATGCCTTACTCTTACAGGAAAATGATGTACCTTGATGAAAGGTGCCTTTATTAGTAATGACGAATAAAAGGAATTCTTAAGAATCTCTTTTCTGTAAAATAGAATGTCTTTGTAAGTAATGTAACTTCATGCCAAATATCAAATATTAAGTTTATTTAATAATTGACAAATGACATTGTTAAAATCTGGCTAAATACGAGCTATATTCTGATTCAATAACATTTTTAATTAAATTTTAATTATAAATGTGAGAGGGAATAATGATACATAAACTTGCCATCAGCTTTATATACAGTATGGAAAAACTACTCCGCTGTTAATGATTAAATAAGATTTTCTTAATTGTCGATATAAAAATAGCAGTATAAACTTGAGTATATTATATTGTATGTGTTTTCAGATTCAAGACGTGAAAAAAGCAAACATTTGAAGTTTTTCTTTTTTCTAGAATAGGCATTTATATTATGAAAATTACATATATTAGATACACTATTTCATGTTTGTTTTTCCATTCATGGAAAACATAGAGATAAGAGAGGACATGTCTTTGCTTATAACACATTTTAAATCTATCTCTCTGTGATTATAGTAACTATATTTCATAATGAAATTTTCCTAGTCCTCTTTCTTCTATTAATTTTATATATTAACTAGTAAAATTTCTTTTTCAAATAATAACAACAAAAAAAAAATTAATCTAGTGTCATCTTGAATAAGTTTCTGATGCAATCTTATTTATTAAAAACTGCCATTGAAACATTTATCTGGAAACAATACTGGATAAAAGCATTAATTATAAATAAAAAGCTATACTTGGAAAAGCAAATAATTTCAAAACCAATAATTTGAGTTAAAAAATGATTTAATTTATTCGAAACGAATTTCAGGATATTTTCCCCTTAATCTGATTTTAAAAATGCATATTTTTTTATTATTTTTAGAATGAAAGAAATTTAAATTGCTTGAGGGTGTAACGGGTTCTATTCGGGCTTTTTACTGATCCTGTTGGCTAAAATAATCTTTTTAACTGTGATTTCAGTTGAAAACCACTTTCCGTGAAGAAGATTGGTTTATGTAAATTAGAACTTCTATTTAAGTGTTAGTCGTAGAGTAGGCGAAATGATGATTGAAAGTTGAGATCGAAGAAATTATAGCGTTAGTGATCGGAGGTCACATAGTTAATTTAAGTGGAATATTATTCTAGTATTGAAGCAAGAGCGCTCAGGAGATTAGATAAGGGCTCTTATTTCTATTATATTTAATTGATTAAGGTTTATTGCTCCTCGGGTTTAGTGGTTTAAGTGCATTCTCAATCAAGTTGTTTTAGGCTATTAAATGATATAGTAAATAAAATCGTGTTAATTGCATAAATGGCTGATTTTTACTCTAACCCTCCAACACTCGCAGTCGACGGGACGAGACAAGGGGAATAAGAGGAAAAAGTAATATGGGTGACTGAAGATATAAGTCACTATTCAGAGTTATATTATAAACGGTTAGCCCCCAGTGCGATCAAAGGACAATTGAGCTTTTGTAAATGATTGTTCATGGTCTAAGAATTTATTATAATATTTCAGAGCAATGTAAGTTATGGGGTTCTTATATAATTAGTGGAACAATCAAATCTGTATGAAGTTTCCATTTCTGTGAATACCAAGGGAAATTGGTGATACTTTTGTTTTAAGGGGTTAGTTACAAATCTGATGACTTGTTTGTACTGAATGTCTTAAAAATGTCATCCTTCAGCTGAAAATTTTTTAAAAAAACCCTTGTGTGCATTTTTAAAATGTTTTTTTTTTTTTCATTTTCTTGTCTGTTAGTAATTTTATCGTTTCTTTAATTTTTATCAATAATTTTTCTTGTATTTAAATTACGCTGAACAAGTGCCATGTCATTTTGTTCTCGACAAAATGAGTTTATCATGCATCAAGAAAAATGTGATGCTTGAGTCTCTTATTTTGAAGGGAAATCATATGAAAATACAACGACATAAATATCCAAATATTGCTGTATCGAATGAAGATATACTATAACAACTTATTAGAGACGATTTTGCGTTTAGTTAAAATGTCTTTTTATCTACAGGATATATTTAAAGGACATTTTTTAAATTTTTTTATTATGAGAACCAGTGGCGTAACGTAGAATATTAGGGCTCTCCTGCAAAGTCAGGTTTTGGGCACCAAGCCGGATCTTATGTACCTGGCATTGCTCAGGCTTTGGGCTCCCTAGAGTCTTGGGCACCCCGCGGTGCAGGGGTTGCGGGGGTGTACGTTACGCCACTGATGAGAACAATCCTTAAACAGAGTCGATTTGAAAACTACTATTGCTCAAAGGATACATTATGTTAGAAGTATTTTTAATCATTTTTAACTCATTAGAGTAGATTAAAATTTTAATTTTGACAGGGAAAGAGCAAATTTTAAGGGGACACAATACGATTCAATTGACAAAAATTGGTTAAAAAATAAAATCTAATTTTTGTAGCCTAAATTATTTTTTATACACTTTTTTATAACCTCACAAAATATGAAGGCTCTAAACTTAAAAAACACAGAACTATGATAGCTTTTACATTTGTTTTTATTCACATCCCTATGGC
Organism: Trichonephila inaurata madagascariensis; assembly: GCA_019973955.1. NCBI lineage: Eukaryota > Metazoa > Arthropoda > Arachnida > Araneae > Nephilidae > Trichonephila > Trichonephila inaurata. Next base: position 114,039 of record BMAV01017341.1, on the reverse strand, counting down.
AAATCAAAACTCTAAACTTGCTTATCTCAGAAAGATAAAATAACAAGTTTGTCTTCATTTAAAATGCTAAGGCTTTTTCTCTATTGTACCTAATGCTTTGCATTTTTTTTAACTATTACTAATAGTACGTGAAACAAAAGTTGGTATGAATTTTTGAATCAAAGCAATACTTATTTTTTTTAAAATAATTGAACTCAGAATTTATACATTTTTTATGGAATTTTCAATAAGCATTCATAAAAAGAAGTATTATACGAATACCAATCATGTTATCGCGATACCTATACCAACTTTTGTTATACATAGTTTAACGTACTTGTAAATTAAATTTCATGCGTGTACGTAAATTTTTGTAGGAGTAGCATTTTAAAATCGCTTCACAAATTTTTTTTTTCCTTAAACAGTTAAATGGTTAGCTTTTTATGAACTTTTGAGTATAAAATCTGTTTTACATAGTATACACACATAGGAAACAACCAAAAAATTTTGAAAATCCTTAAACTAAAAATTTGTGTGTAAATTGTACCATGTTCCCTTAACCAACGAATGTAGATTGTACACAGAATAATTGATAAGGATTGTATATATGTATAAATTGTTAATTTATAAATGCGCGTTTCTTTATGATCTTAATTTTACTAAAATTTAGATGCATAATTTTTTATATTCATATATATGTCCGTTTGGGATTTAATGGTTTAATTTTAAATTCTTCACTTTTATGTTCAATTTATTTATTTCTTATCAATTGTAAACTTATCAGAACTATTTATCAGAAACAGAACTATTTACATAAAATATGTTCTTACGTATAACTAATCGAAAAAAAATGCGTGTGATGCTTCGATATTACACAATCAGTTATAGAGCACATTAAATGAAAGATAAAATTGCTAAATATTGTAATCTTTTTACTCATAACAACCCGAAGCGAAAAAAATTCGTCATAATTAGTTCGATTATATTTTCGTTGTTATTTTAAATCTGAACTGATATTTAATCATTTCTCATATAACAATTTTGAGAGTATTCACGTTATTAATTATTTTCAAGATTGTGTTCCAGAAATCGAATTATTCCAAAAAAAAAAAGTTAACTTCACGTATTATCATTAAAAAAGTGCTTGTGATATTACACTTTGAAAATAAATACCTCTTAAAAGATAAATTTATATCAACTCAATTAAGCTGGAAGAACTACACACAAAAGAAAAAAAATCCTTTGATACATCGAATCTCAATCTTAATTTAATTTGAATACCTAAAGAAAAGTTCTAAATCCCCCGCAACCCGGGAAACATAAAGGGGGAAAAGTATTCACCGAACCCACGACTTATACCAATTGTTTTTTTCCTTGTTGCATACCAAAAAACATCTTTAAATATGAACTGGGAGTGGGGAAAGGGGGATGGGGTGATCCTGTTAAAAGTGCTCTAGCGATACCATAATTTCTCACCCCGTCGTGGCAACATCTGCGGAACTTCAGCAGCACCTCTCCCCTCCCCTTATTTTATTCCATCCCCCCCGACACTGTAAAAGAACCCCCTTTAACACAAGCATCTCGTGCAAGTCGTCCATGCGTGTAACATTACGCGCAAAGGTAGTAGCTAAAAGGATAGCGCGCAGAGTGATTTTACATAAAGAAGAGGAAAAGAGGGGTCTACCACGGGAAGGAGGGTGGGGGAGGGCACGTGCCCTCTTTTCCTAAGTTGCTGATCGGCCCTAATGCAGTTACCCCCTCTAGAGTGTCAGCTTTGGCCAACATTAAGTATGTAGACATAAGCCGGAGGATGCAAATTGAAGTTTTGCGAGGAACTACTTTACTTCGCGGAACCATATTTTCCATCATACTCATCATTGGGCGGGAGGGGTGCAAAGCGGCATTTGTTTTCTTTCCGAAGCTGCCTTGTTCTCTCTCTCCCTCTCTTTAATTATATGAGAGTAGAGGGTTTTGCCTTTGCGCGCGTTTAAGGTCCTGGCGTTCTTTAATGTGGAGTATCCTATGCAAGGCGCGCTTGAGGAGGTTACCGTTGAAGATGGCGCCAAGTTTGGCGAAATTTTTTAAACATATTCTTTTTATGCTCATTTTATTTTAACTTGCAACAATATAGCAATTAAACAGTTTTTTTTTAAATAATTTTTTGTGCCTTTTGTTTCGATGAACTCACTTCTGACGATTGTTATTATTACGACTTGAAATTTTCGATTTGAGTTGACACTTCATCGAATAATTAGCTATTTAAATCGAGTGTACATTAAGTTCTATGGGGTTAGAATTAAGTGAGTAAAGTACAAGCTTAGGTGCAATCCGGTGGCGTACACAAAAAATTTTCAAGGGAGGGAAGGGATTCCAGGGGCGAAAGTCCACCATTCTTGTATCATATCTCAATATGACGCCCAAAGTATTCTTTTGATTCTGTCGATTTGGGGAACAAAAAACAGTAAAAAATTAATTATTAAATAAATAATTAGAATTAAAAAAATTAATTATTAATAACAAACACTTAATTAAATTTTACTTACTATATGTATAGCCTTATAATCAATCGGAAAAAAAATAAAGGGTTTGGGGGGGCGCACAAAAGGGGGGGAGGTCGGCCCCTACCTTTGTGTGTGCCACTGGGTTTTGATTAAAAATTTCATTAGAGCTGTGAGTGATTGGGGGCCAAATGGTTAAGATCACGAACTGGTGACCGGCAATGTTTCAGTCAAACCGCTTGTGTGAATATTGATCCCATAGAAGATCAGTCTCCATCTCGTAGAGTGAGTGAGTGAATATTAACGTCGCACTGTTCAGCTACACGAGGGCTTTTGGCGACGGACCTCGTCATTTTGAACCATGGTCAAGTGACGAGGACGACACTTAAGTTGGCACCCCTCTTCTAACTACCACACCTCATCATCGGGAGGATCTTTGAGCTCGCAACAGATCTGACGTGCATTGCACCCCTACACGGCGGGTCTTTAGTGGTACTGTGCTCGAACTCGTGCAACCGCGACATCCCCAAAACCTTTACAACCCATACCGCGGCCACACCTGTCTCGCAGAGAGGCTGACGTGGGGGTTAAGGGATCCACTAGTTCGGGAAACCCTGATATTGCAAAAGGGGAAAAAAGGATAATATTATGATATTTTGGGGCCCCTTGATTAAAAACATGTATAAAATTTTTTTAAGAATAGTATTACAATAAAAAATTAAAGACACTATTTTTTTACAAAAATGAACATAGAATGACCCATTTTCAAAACATTCTTCTTTTATGAAAAATGATTCTATTATAATAATATTTTGCCGGTATATAGCTCAGACCTCTGTACAAAGGCTCAACTAGAATTTTTGAAATATATAACTTAGAAGTGGATTTATCCATGTTTTATACGACAACAGAGGGGAGAAATTTTAAGAAAAAAACGCCGATAATTATTTCAATTGATTGTAATTCTGAAAATAATGTGAATTTTTCAAAAATCATAATTGATCCTTTGTACAGAGGTCTGAGTTATATACAGGCAAAAAGTTATTTAATAGAAGCTCTTTTCACAAAAGGAGAACATTTTGAAAAAAGGTTATTCTAAGTTAATTTTTTGCCGAAATATTGTATTTAAGTACTTTTTTTTTGTCAAAATGTCCTTTAAAACCATTTTATACATGTATTTTAATCTAAGTGACACTGAATATCATGAAAATTATCCATTTATGCGCTTTTTAAAATCACGGTTCCGAACGTAGCCGGATACCTGAAATCTATCTGGGTGCAATTTTTCAGTTATGTAGCGGGAATGTGGAGGTTTAGGTACTAACAGTGTATCTCTAGTTATGGATAACGAACATTGAATTTGAGCAGAAAAAGACATTCAAAAAATGTCCAATAAGCAAACGAATTCATGACTGTAAATGGAGAAGTAACAACAACAACAACAAAAATCACTCGAGTTATCTGCTTACGGTGACCTACATCAGGGGTCGGCAACCTATGGCACGCCCTCCAATTCTCAGTGGCAATCTGCACTACTCTACAAAATTGTCAATTTTTAAGTGTATGGAAGTTGATAAATTTGTAATGGTCCTAATTTGACTAGCATCTTCAGAACTATGGACATTTACGAAATTACGATAAAATCTGAAAGATAACTCTAAAGATAAATCTACAGGAATTTTGTAAATTATTAAATGACATTGATGGAGAGGTTTAATTGTTTGAAGAGCTAAAATTTCATGTATTCAGCTTTCTGCTTTTAGTTCTATATATCTAAGTGAAAAATTTTTCCTCATATGAAAAATATTTCGAGACCGCAAAGTTATATAGTATATATATATAGAACAACCGTTTGCTCAAAACCATGTCAATCATAAAGTCATAGATTGCGATTGTGAAAGTAGAAAGCCGCAAGCACACTAGGTTCGCATTGCAATTTTTATTTATTTCTTTATTTAACTAATGTTGTTTATTTTTATTTTAATAATATGCTTAAATATATATATATATATAGTATATGTACAATTTTAATTATTTTTTTTAAAGAAATAGTTATATTTTATGCTGTTTATTTTTATGTCTAGAAATATCTTTAAGGCGAGTTTTCGAAACCTTTCTCTCTCTCTATACTGGCAATGATAAATTGGCTGTTTTCGATGTGCCTTTTCTCATATTCTGTTATATGTAATCGCTTGAAACTCTCTTTTCATACAATTAAAGTACACCTTTCTCATTATACTGAAATGAGCTTTTAGATAATTTTGAATTTTTTAATAATTTATGAAATATTTTATCAAACATTGGGAAATTTGACCCATTTTTCACATAAAAAATTTGTACAAAATAAATTTTTGAGTTTTTTTTACAAAAAGCTCATTTTAGTATATATTAGCCATCATTACAAATATATCATAAAATATTTGCATACCTGTGAACAGTAGTTTCTCAGAAAAGAGGTACATCGAACATCCAAATTTACGTTTTGAAATAAATTTATTTTAATATATACAGTGAGGCTTCTAATCGGCTAGGAAATAAAAAAAATTAAAGGATCAATTTACAATAAAAGATACATGTTTTGGTATATATCAGACGTTCACAACTTTTAAGCAAAAACGAAGTACTTTATTTACATTTTTCGCCATTCAAATGGGCGTGGCCCAGTTTCAACGAATATTTAAAAATAGGTTTTAAAGGCTTCTAATTACCCCAGAGGTTAAAGTAAGGTATTTTTAGAAGGATTAAAATCTGTACAATTTGAAAATCTTAAATTGTCAAAAAAAAAAACAACAAGATTTTAGTTTTCTAATCTGCCCTTATATATATATATATATATATATATATATATATATATATATATATATATATATATATATATATATATATATATAAATAATTCAAAATTAATATATATAATAAAAGCGTAAATGTAGTTTATTGATATCTTTTCTCAACTCTGCATGTATTATCGAGGGAATAGAATTGTTTAAAAAATGTCCTACCGTGTGGCACGCAGAATCATATTGGTAGATTGGTTTGGCACTCCACAGATAAAAGGTTGTCGACCTCTGATCTATATGTGTGTCTTGTAACTCTTTTATCTACTGATTGCACTAGCTGGAGGTATAGCCGGACTTCTCTCTCTCTCTCTCCATCTAATGGATCTGTATGTTGCGAATTTTTCGCTGGAACCACGAGGAATTTTACTATTTTCTTCGGAAAATAACCTCCAAATAACGAAGTGTATTTTCTATCTAGCGAACTTTTTCTCTTGTGATTCGATTTTTTTCTCCTTATTTTTAAAATATTTCAGGACATTTTTCAAATTCATATCTATTTTAGCACATTTTATGGTATTCAATGGCCTTGAACTGGTTTATCAGGTGTCTAACTCACATAGAGCAATGAAATGGCCGTAATTTTTCTAACAAAAAATTCAAACACACACAAAATTAGCAGATTTTATCAGTAATTAAGTTTTAGCAAGCATATGGTATAGTCTATGTTTAAAATTCCTAGTTATAAAACAATGTATGTTTAAAATTATCTGTAGGTTTAAAATTAAAAAATCTCATTAAAAAATTCATTAATTTTAATATAAAGTTATTTTTTTTTTAAAGTTGAAAATACAGTGCATTCGTAGACAATGTTTTTTTTTTCTTGTTTTCCTTGCAGATTTCTTTTTGATACATAAAATAAATAGAAATTAATTTACACAAAAAAATGTGGGGCTGATTATTTTTTAAATAATGTATAGTGTTTATGAATTAAAAATTTTTTTATAGGGTTTCTAAAGTATATTAAAAGACGAATCTCTGTTTAGCGAATTTTTTTTTACTTCTGCTGATTTTTATTAACGTTGCATACATTACAGAGCTAACCTAAAGAAAGCTGGGAAGTAACATGAACATATCACAAGTAGCAACGGAAATCTTTTTCTTAATTCTGATGTAACAGCCGTTCCATATTTTCAGCTCTTCTGTTCTGTAAACCTTTTATTGGAATAAAAACTGGACTACTTCAAATGTCACTAGATTAGTCGAAAGTTAGTATGATGCCATTTAATGATATCACTTCAGAGAGTAAAATTCAGACACATGACAGTTACAATTATAGTTATTAAAAAAGGTGAAAGTTTTTGAAAATTATTAACGTGATGTCCGGAAATTGGGTCCAAATTTTTAAGGTTTGACTACGTTGAACCGTGATTTAAAAAGGATAAATGATAATTGTCAATATTTAGTGTCACTGATTAGAATACATGTACAAAAGTTTTTTTAAGGACATTTTGACAAAAAAATTTTTTTAAATATAATATTTTGGCAAAAATTAACTTAGAATAATATTTTTTCCAAATGTTTCCTTTTGTGAAAAATGCTTCTATTAATAATAATATTTTGCCTGTATTTAGCTCAGACCCTCTTACAGAGGTTTAACTAGAATTTTTGAAAAATTCACATTATTTTCGAGTTACCACCCATTGAAATAATTATTGGCGTTTTTTTCTTAAAATTGCTCCCTCCGTTGTCGTAAAATATGGATAAACCCACTTCTAAGTTATATGTTTCAAAAATTCTAGTTGTGCCTCTGTACAGAGGTCTGAGCTATATACAGGCAAAATATTATTATAATAGAAGCATTTTTCACAAAAAGAAAACATTTGGAAAAAATATTATTCTAAGTTAATTTTTTGCCGAAATATTGTATTTAAATAACTTTTTTTTTTGTCAAAATGTCTTTAAAACAATTTTATACTTGTATTCTAATCTAAGTGACACTAAATATTATGAAAATTATCCATTTATGCGCTTTTTTAAAATCACGGTTTCGAACGTAGTCGGATACCTTAAAGCAAACGAAAGGTTGAATGAATTAAAACTCTCGCGCGTCTTTCTATTTGCACACCAATAGGTTTGCTCGCTCTACACTCGGATAATTTGAAAAATACAGCAATCAATATAGGAGGATTAAAAGAAATTTATTGAGGTCAGAATTCATTCAATAGTTTGAAATAATTTAAGTTAATTGCAACAAAATATACATGCTTACCAAATTTCAAGTTGTGAGAGGTCCCAACCTCTCTCGCGAGCGCCTAGATGTGGGGAGGGAAGGAAAGAAACACTCGACTTGATTTAAATCTAATCTGTTTATTTCAACACTAAGAACAGACACACATTCAGCTAATAATCTTAAGAGAATGTCTCGATAAAAATCGTGAAAGTGGAACAACGACAGAAACGCGTAAGCGATTAGTCGACTAACAAACTAGATCCTTCTATTAATTCAGGATCTAACTTTTTGTCTAATTGAATCTAACCTTAATTCAACAATCGTCACTTTAAGATTTCCTTCTATTTATAATCAAAGTTCTATATTATACCTTTAATAACAATCTCACTTGACTAGAGTATATCTCCGCTTCTTCTCCTTCTAAAGCTAGAAAACCTCGCCTAGTTAATTTACATATCACGAATCTCTTCTTGCGAAGGGTTGGTTGTGTTGTGTTGAGTTGAGTTTGGTGTTTTATGGCGCAAGAGCCAGTTTTGGCTATACTGCGCCAAACATTCATAGGTATGTGGTCTGGTCGAGAAAAGAAGAAAAGAAGAAATTGGATGACAAGATGGAGGGTCGAAAATAGAGAAGGATCACTGGCGTACCCCGGAGTCGTGACACCCGTGTTTACCAAAGATAGTAAACCCCTTGGAAAAAGGAAAGGATCACTAGGGTACCTCGGGATTGTGACACCCGCACCCACCTAAAGAAGGCGAGCCCCCTGAGGGGTCACTCGGCTTGAAGAAGACATGTAAGTTTTTTCATCGACTTTGAGTGGTTTTTGCTCCCCTTAATAAGGCGATCTAACTCATTCCCGATGTTTTGTATGGGATTCAACTCTGGACTCTGGGGTGGCAAGTCCAGTCGGTTTACCCCATTGTCATCATACCAATCCATGGTGGACCTAGCAACATGACAAATGGCGTTGTCATGCTGGAAGTAACAATGGTCCAACCCGAAAAGTACCCACAACGTAGGGTTGAGTTGAGTTTGGTGTTTTATGGCGCAAGAACCAGTTTTGGCTATACTGCGCCAAACATTCATAGGTCTGTGGTCTGGACGGGAAAAGAAGAAATTGGATGACAAGATGGAGGATCGAAAATAGAGAAGAATCACTGGGGTACCCCTAGTAAACCTCTTGGGAAAAGGAAAAGATCACTAGGGTACCTCGGGATTGTGACACCCGTACCCACCTAAAGAAGGTGAGCCCCCTGAGGGGTACCACAGCGTATGAAGCACATTGCTGTCAAGAATAGTTGAGTAGGAATCGGCGTCGAGCTTACCATGAATTGAAATCAAGGGTCTCAGTCCCTATATACCACTTGAAACATTCCCAAACCATAATTCCACCCACACCAAATTTTACCTTAGACACAATCCATTCTGGCAAAAGGTGTTCTCCGGACTATAACGCCAAACCATTCAACTGGTAGAGATTGTACCTTGATTTATCACTCCACGGAACCTGTTTCTACTCATCTACGGTCCTGTTTCGAAGTACTTCGCATCATCTCAACCGAGCAACGTGGTTGGAGTTAGTAATCAAAGACTTATGAGCGGCGGCACGACCATAAAAACTAAGCACAAATGTATTTCCTTGTAGATTGTATTTGTCGAAACAACAGTTCCGGATGCTTGTTGGAGCTCCTGGAGTATGTGGTCACCGGTTTGGTGCAGGTTTTCCCAATTTATTTGGTCAGCATTCGTCGGTCTCTATCTCTTAATTTCATGGGTCTGCTGAGTTGAACCAAAAGTACAAAAAGTGTGACATAGATCAGGACAGCAGATCCCCTTATTTCCATGGGTGTCCAAATACTTATTAGTATAGATAGTGTAGTTCTAAAATGGGATTTTTTTAAATCTGTTAAACGTCTATAACCCCTTTCCGCGCCACAGGTAGTCGATTTCTGCAAAACCTCTTCTTAACAAGCTTGCCAAATTATAAGTCTGTAAGCCTTATAGTTCCGGAAATCTCGTGAAGAATGAGTAAGTGAGTCATTTTTTCCCTATATATATATATATATATATCGATAATGGGGAACTTATAATTATTTTCGTTTTAAGGGTACGCATTCTGAAAAGTTTGAAGACCGCAGCTCTTCCTCTAGCAAATGCAGTAATAGCTCGAACTTACGCGATAGGTGGGACAGAGTGATAACCACGTAAGTCGGTATAATTTCGCATATAAATACAAATGGATTCATTTTAGGTAGGACTGGTGATGAAAGAAAATAATAATCTAGAAGAAAATAAATATTTAGTAAAATCTTAGATAATACAAATACAAAATCGCAAGCCGAAGTTATTTTGATGCAGAAAGTTTCATAAAATCTAACAAGTTGTCTGCCGGATCAAAGTTTTTTTTCTCTCTGCAGCAAACTTTTCTCGTAGCATACTAATTTTTTTTTAATTCCTTGTTTTGTTGAAGAAATACGCTCTTCGTTGGAGTCTGTATTTTCTAAAATTTGTAAACCTCTTTCAATTAAACTAAGGCCTTCTGTCAAATTACCAACCGTCATTTGATCTTCTGATTATAAACTGGGTCTACAGACTCAAGTTCGTCAATGTCTTGCTCTTGCTCATGCATTTCTATGAGCTCATCCATTGTCAGCTCCTGATTGCGGGAATCGAGCACACAGTTCTTGAACATCAACTCTATCCACTTCTAAATGTATTTGCCTGGCAAGATTGACAACTTCTTCAATCAAATTACCAATTTCATCAGGCTCAGGCACTGATTGCACCTAAGTTTTAGAAATGAAAAAAAAACGAATCGTCGAGATTTAATAATTGCGTAACTCCGAATTCGCGTAAGTCGAGGTATTGCTGTACACTATTTTATCCTGAGAAAAACATATATCAGTAAAATTACAGTTTTCTAATTCGTTGTATATAGGAGAAAAGAGACAAGTTAAAATAAATTTGTAAAAAGAAAACCAGAGTGCTTTTACTTTGATCGCCAGAGTGCTGCTTCTTCGCCAAAGCATGACACCCTCGCTCAGTGAGTGGTGTAAGATGATTATATCCTTTTCCACGTTAGTGAAAGGGGGGGGGAGATCCCAGAAGGAGAGCGAAAAATTTCATTTTTGAAATGTAGGAGGCACTTTTATGTATCTCTTAGCGCCTAACGAGTTAAGACAGGAATAAGAATATCTACGTTCCTTCAGAGTTGCACTTCTGATATTTCACTTGTGCCCTTTGCCGGAAGACAGGGAAAGTTTATCTGGTGCGTTAAATCTCGCCCTCTTGCGCGTTATGGCGTGGGGATGGGAGTGGTGACGTCAGGCCACGCGGATGGAAAGAAGAGATGTTTCTTTTTTCTTTTTTGATAAAAATCACTTTAATAATAATAAAAAAAAAATACCCGTGGTCAGTTTTGCTAACAGTGTTTTCAGAATGTGCGAAAACGCAAGGTTTCGGTTGCTATATAGTTGTTCTAAATTCATTTTAAAGTTGATGTATAATTATTCTAGTCATTCTCTTTGAATTAATATTTTAATAAATTGAAACACAAGTAAATATTTTACTCGCAAGTATTGAGCTTCATTATTTTATTTTAAAATGATAATTCGTCATAAAAAGAGTTTTTACAAGAGGTATGAACTAACTTTATTACTTATTCACTAAACATTTTTCCGGCTGCTTTTTCTGTTCGATGTAAAAGTCCCTTTGTCACGGGTTCTATTCGCGATTCAACCCTCTAGGGAAAATTTTCCTTTAACCCTTGTGTGATTATAAAACCGCTTTCTGTGAAGGAACCGTGATTTATATTAATGGGAGTTGCTATTTAACGTCAAGTGAAGTGGGCAGTCAAGATGAATCGGCGAATGTTGTTACGCTGAATCGATGGAGTTATAATCGTTGACGCTACCTTGGTTCAAGAAAAAGGACCGGACGTGAAAGATTAGGACAATTTTACTGCGGAGAACTTAAGTATCAAATCATCTATTATAGATATTTAAATTAGTAATTAAACTGAGAGCTCTTTTCGCGCTTAGGTTGAATTTTGATATTCAATGGTCGTAATAAAAGTGCTTGATTTTTTACAAAATATCTCTTAATTCGGTGCACCCACACACATCCACGAGAGAGTTCGCGACACTTTTAACGTAGTCAATGCGTTGTTGTTTTGTTCCATAATCTATGGGGTTTGGATTTGAACTGACTTATTAGCACAAATATGATTGGCAATGCATTTTGTTCTGAACCATGAACCGAACGATACATGAACTAGTATCTTATTCAGACCTGCTCACGCTCATAAGGACTTGAATTAAAGTAGGGCGATTTGAATTCTACGTGTATCAATCCATCATTTCTTATGATGGTGAAGACTCGAACCAACCACTCAATTTGAATTTCACGAACCATAAATTCACGATAGGGTTATTACCACTCTTTCGAACGATGGTCAAATATCATCATTTGATTATTAAAGTGAATTCCCTGTCAGCATTATAAGTCTGAGCCTCGATACATTTGTGACGGGGCTTTACGTGACTTTCAACTACTAATCCTCTTGGGTAATCTTTGGGCCAGCAATCGCGTTTATTTCACAGCCATCCCTCTCAAAAAGAAAGCGTGAGATGCAAATTAGTTTGTGTATATAAAGTTAGAGTTAAATAATTGTTGATCAGAAGGAGTGGAGCCACTGAATGCTGTGTTACTATGGTAAGAATTGGAATTACGCATTGTGACTAAAGGACGGATTTTGGCTACTAGAATCAACTGGTGAATTTAGAATTATTAAGATAGGATTGATTAAAGTTAATCTATTCACATAAGGTTGTTGCTCTCTTTATATCACTCCAAGGGTTCCCTTTATAGATTACTTGTTCTGGAATATTATCTTTGATAATAATAAATTAGATTTATCATGGATAGTCTTTTGTTCATTCATCGTTCCCTCCTACAGCTTTAGGTCGACAAGATGATGAGGAAGCGAGTTCTGGGGTAAGATCATTACACATTGAATGTGGCCCAGCCTGTGGCGTGTAATGGCATTTTCTTCGACTTTTTACCATTGATCATGAGTTCCTCACTCCACCAGTTGATAGTTATTGATATATAGGAAGCAAACCGAGAATATGAATAGCATTGTATAATGTGACTTGCCCGTAAGGTATCCGACTAAGTTCGGAACCGTGATTTTGCAAAAGCATACAAATGAAATTTTTTAATGTTTAGTGTCCTTAGATTAGAATACATGTATAAAATTGTTTTAAGAATTTTAATACAATAAAAAATTATTTAGATGCAATATTTTGGCAAAACCGAATTATTATTTTTCAAAACCGAAGACGGAAACGGAAATCTGTAAAGATTTTGTGTTTTATATTGCTAACTATTTTATCGACAATAACAATTAAAACGAGTAATGACTTTTTTTAAAAATTAATTCCTACTTCGTTAGAAAAACGTAATGGCACCATCTGTTGCAGCCAGTCGTAACTTTAACAAAAATAATGTAGAATAAATTTAAAATTAAAAAAATAAAATTTCATTAATGAATTAATGCTTGAAAAGAAACTGATCAAGTGCCATCCACTACAAGTTTTAATATTCGAACTTGAACGGATGAATAGAAAGTATTTTATTAATGATTGAAAATTTGAACAATATATATTAGGTTGGGGAAAAAGAAATCCATTATTTTTGCATGGAATTCAAGACTTTATTTAACATACTTCGGATTGTCCTATTTGGTTCAAACATGCACCGTTTTGTAGTATAATTTGTTGCCATTTTGATGGTAGCTTCATAAAGCCTCTCTCATAGAAGTCTTGGTCCTTATTGGTGAAAACCTCTAGTAATCGATTTTCACAATCTTCTCTTGATCCCAATTTCTTATCACTCAAGAAGTTTTGCAATGCGAGAAAAAGGTGGTAATCGCTTGGTGCCAGGTCCGGACTATATGGTGGATGAATTAAAACTTCCCAACCAAGCTCCCAGAGGTTTTGGCGAGTCACTACAGAAGTGTATGGCCTGGCGTTGTTCTGATGGAACAGAACACATCTTCTGTTTCCCGTTTCTGGTCAATCGATAGCTTCAAACAGTTGTTGACAGTAGAGATCTGAATTTAGTATTTGGCCATGTGGAAGCAACTCCTAATAAATGATTCCTTTCCAGTCCTACCAAATACACAGTAGAACCTTCATGGATATTAGTTCTGGTCTTCCCACCGTTTGAGCTGTTTAACCACGATCATTTTCGTGCAATATTGTCGTATGTGACCCATTTCTCATCTCCAGTCACCATCCGTTTAAGAAATGGGTCGATTTCATTCCGTTTGGCCAAGGCTTCGCAGATGGAAATTCGATCCATCATGTTTTTGGGTGTTAATGGTGTGGCACCCAAACATCGAGCTTTGAATCCAACTTTGCGCAAATGGTTTAAAAAACCCTTTTTTGGTCGATCTTAGCTCCTGGCGATGCTACGACTACCAACATGTTTTTTAAACTCGATTATTTCTAGATTTTATCGACATTTTTTACGATGGGGCCCGCCGTGGGGGTGCATATTTAACATAAAAATGCCTGAACGGAATCGTCGAAATCAAAATTTCTAATTAGGTGTTACAGTATCGGCACCCAAAACACCATTCACAATTTCAGCCGCCTGGCTTGCATTTTTGCCTTTATCAAAGCAAAACTGTAAAATGTACCGAATTTTCTCTTTGTTAACTTCCATTTTTAACACTTTAAAACTCACAACTGAATTGACCAAACAAAAAAAGCAAAATAATTTGTTTATTCTGAAATATTACCTTGACAACGAGCATAAATTTGAAATTGTTTGATTAATACTTCACGAGATATCGACGCTACAGCCATCTAACGAAAAAATAATGGATTTCTTTTTAGCCAACCTAATATATATATAGGAAGAGAGTGAACTTATAGTAGGAATTGAAAAAAAGAAAGCAAATATTACGCTAATTTTTGAACCGATTTTATTGAATACATGGATATAACTAGTTTGTGAAAAATTATTTCAATAATTTTGTTGAATAGGGGGTTTTTTTGAATATTTTTTAACAGGAATATTTTGGGGCCCCTATTTGGTGAAACCCGATTTTACTGTAAAATTTTTATATAGTTATTTTTTTTTGACAAATTTAAAAAAATTTTCCCGGGAAAATAATGTTATATCTATAAAAACCTAATTGTGTCTGAAACGAGACTGAAAAATTTTACTAGTAGTTCTTTAAATGGTTCTCTTTCAAACACGAAGAGGTTTCAACTAACCAAGCATTAATTTTACATCTTATTATAGCTCAGCTGGATAAATGCAAATTCACTATCTCTTAAAATTTATTAATCAATATAAATTATCTTATATGTTCTTTCAAAGCAATATTGAATCAAAACTTTTGTTTAGTTTATTGCTAGGCACGTGAAATTAAAGTCCGATGGGATTAAGAAGAAACATTGTGTGCAGTATTTTTTTTCACTTTAAGTATTTGGCAACGTATGTTTAATTGTATAATTTAAAGCAAAAAGTGTTTCCCAATATTACAGTTTGTTTACACAAAAAATATTTGTGATACTTCTGAGTATACTCATTCATGGCTGAAAAATAGTTGAAAACACAATACGATTTATTTAATATGCAAGAAAACTTTCTAATTGAGTATATTTTTTAATAGGATTAGGATTCTAATTTCACATTGTGTGTGGAAAAATAAAATAAAAATAAAAAAAAATATGGAAATTTTTTTTTTCTGATTTCATTAATAACAGCGATAATATTAAATAGAAAAAATTATGGAAGACTGAATTGAGTATTGAAGAACAATCATGGATATTATCAATGTACAAGATAATATAATCAATATAAATATTTTAAGTGTTGGAAGCTAGTAAGGCTGCAAGAATGCCGAATGAAGATCAAAGATCCAAATATCCTTGTGTTATTGCGCTTATTCTCCTAATCGGCTTTTCAGAAAAGTTCTGCTTCTTCAGCTATCGTACAATTCTGAAGGAATTTCTTCAATTGAAGCTTGGGTTCGATGAGGGTGTAGCAGTTTCAATATTGCGTTATTTCAAGATTTTATCCTACTTCACTCCTCTTCTGGGTGGTATCATAGCTGATATGTGGCTAGGATGTTTCTGGACTATCTTCTTTGCATCGATCCTGCATGCTTTAGGCAACAGTTTAGTTTCTCTTTCAACACTTATATTAAGCTGGAAATTAGTGAAATATTCTACACTATTCGGGCTTTTCACTTTTGCCATTGGAACTGGAGGATTGCAACCCTGTGTTCTTTCTTTGGGCGGGGATCAGTTTCAAAACAATCAAGTTCGTGGCCGTCGTTCCTTTTTTTCAATGATTTACATCGCTGGCACTGTAGGCATCATAGCGTCTATTTTATTTACGCCAAAGCTTAAAGATAACATTAACTGCATGGGTGAAAAAACATGTTTTTCTTTAGCTTTTGGTTCCTGTACTGTGGTCTTCCTCTTAACTTTTATTTTTTGTTTATGGCAAGCCTTGGTACAAAATACATCGGGCAAGAGGAAGAACGGTAGAGTTATTCACAAAATGTATTGCTTATGCATTATTCAAAAATATAACTAACGCAGGTGAACAGAAAAATCACTGGCTAGATCATGCGGATGATAAGTATGACGAAGCCCTCATTCTCGATATTAAATCATTTATCGGCATTATATGGATATATCTACCGTTACCCTTCTTCTGGACACTTTATGAAAAACAGAGTTCAGTTTGGATGCAACAGGCTGAAGAAATGAGTCAACAATTTCGCGAATTGCGACCACCACCACTTCTTATACAGATAATAAATTTAGTATTGGTTGCTATATTAATTCCTGTATTTGACTGCATACTTTATCCTTGTCTATCAAAATTTGGATTGTGTCGAACAGATCTACAAAAAATGACAGTAGGAGGTTGTCTATCATCAATTGCTTTCATAATGGCAGGTTTTACACAAATGTACATAGATACAACCTCCTATAGCGGATTTCAAAACTTAGGCGACATTGTTGTTATAAACAATTGTCCTTGTGAAATAATAGGAGAAGATAAAGAAATTTATTCCCTGAAAAACTTTGGCGGGAGCTTTCAAATGAATTCTCATTCGGGAATGAGTGATGAATGGTTCATTAAACCAACTAATTGTGGAGCTTTTAATATTCCACCAATTTTTAAGATAAAGATGGTGACTCTTTCCAGCGATAAACTGTACGAAGGAGAAGAAAGCGTCTCAAGTAGACCAAGTGATGATAAAGCCTCAGTCACCATGCATTTTAACTCTACCTTTCTTAAAAAGGACTTCAGTTTTGATTTTCATTATGTAAAGACAATTCATGTTGTTCGTTCAAAGGAATTAAATAGGCCTTTTAAAGTGATCAAGATAGATTACAATTCAGTCCCTCTAAGCATGCGTAATTTATTTTTTATATTAAATGATAATAGAGATGATGAACAATCAAACAAATGTGAAAAAGTCCCAAAAGGAGCTACTTATATAGCGGCCTATAATCAAAATTCGAATAAATGCCACGGATTTTTCTCCTCTTTTCTCTTTTATCGCAAACTTCAGATATCAATTCTTTATCAGATTCCACAGATAGTTTTTCTTTCTTGCGGCGAAGTAATGTTTTCTGTAACAGGGCTAAAATTCACTTATTCACAAGCGCCATCCTCTTTGAAGTCTGTGGTACAAGCAATTTGGTTAGTAACAAATGGTATTGGAAATGTTATAGTCATAATTCTAGATGAAGCTATGGAAATTCATGATCAATCGAATCAATACTTTGTGTATGCAGCGATTATGTTTATGAGCATGATGGTATTCGCTTGTCTAGGACATTTATATATATATGTGGATAGAGAATGAATTTTGAGCATGATGTAATGAACTAAACGAGTATGTAATCAAATTATTAAGCCAGCAACATTCTAATAAAATTATTTTGATATGTTCTATAGTGGACAATGTATTTAGTTTACCAAATTTCAGAAATTGTGAAACAAGTCCTGGTACTTACGAACTATCGCAAAAATGCCAACGTTCAAGATAACTCGCCAAGCTGGCAACCCCAATTTTCCATGTATTGTACGCGCTGAATTGGCACTCATGTGCTGCGTTTCATATAATTTCACCAATACAGTTGCGATAATATGTAAGTACCCAAATCCTTCAACAAAATTTCTCACAGGCCATTATCACCATTAAAAATAGGTACTTACGTATTATTACAACAATCGCCAACGTTCAAGATAACTCGCCAAGTTGGTACCCTCAATTTTAGGTTTTTTTTGAATTCGCAATATGTTCTTGTTTCAAAAAGACGCCCATAGGGTTTCATGTACGTAAGTACCAAAATATGTATAGTAAAATGCTAAGTAAAACAGTACTTAGGTTTTATTGCAACAATCACTAATGTTCAAGAGTCTTGGCCTATCTATACACTGCATGAGTTCCAGGGCTCATCAAACGGCCTTGGCGTGCTTTAGAAGCAGTCACCTACGTAGTATGACTTTTGTGCAGAGGGTAAAGTCTTTCTTTATCTGTCCCTGCTCTCTCCCTGCTTCTCCTGCTCATTTTCTGCGCTGGGCATTTCCCCGCGAAGTTGTTGAAGATCAAGACCCTTTTGTGACACTATTAAGTGGAAAGGTCAAATGAACTTGTTGTGGGCTTTCCTGCTGCAAGGGGATTGGAAACAACAACAACAACACGTTCAAGATAACTCGCCAAGTTGGCAATTTCAATTTTGCACTGAATTGGCAATCACGTGCTTCGTTTCATATAATGTTGCCAATACGAGTTTACGCATAGGTCGATCTAGTCATTGGAACTAATGAAAACGTATTAATTTTAGGAGATTTTAGAAGAAAACAGCTATAAAAAATTAGAGTATTGTTTTTTTCAAAATCAAATCAAATGAAGGATGATATGTACTTAAATAAGTTTTGGTGTGAAAGTGTCTACACAGTAATATGATATGGCTATCCAGAATAGGGTTCCAGCTCAAGTGAAAACCTTATCATGTGACCGTGGTTAGATTCATGGAACGTAATGTCGGTGTTAAGCTGGTATTTGAGATGGTCAGAAATAAGCAAACAATTCCAATAAATAGTGAATAAAAAAGTTAGAATATTTCGTGCTATTTAAAATGAGCAAGTGAAATTTCTCTAAATATTAATTTTCCTTAAAATAAACAATGACATTTGAATTATGTCGAGTAAATATTTTTTTGAGTTATTAAGAAATATTTGTGGTACATATTCAATCGTAAATAAATATTAATAAATGGAAATGGCAATATAAACATATAACTGTATTATCATCTTCGAAATATTAATATGTAATAATTACATATTTTTTAGTATTATAGTTGGTGTAACTTCTGATGATCCGTATAAGATTGAGTGTGGAGGCTATTTCTGGTTACATATAATTAACAGGAATCAATTGAAGCTTATTTTTCACCAGTTTATTGCATTTATTCATAATTTTGGTTCAAAAGCAAGAAATAATACAAGAAGGAAATAACAAAATAATTTCGAAAAGAGATAGAGAATTTACTCTCTGATTTAAATTAATTTCTAAGTTAGAACAATACAGTGCTTACTTTGTAAATCTTGGATACTTTAGGAATGAGTAAGATAAGAAAAGGAACTTAGATTTATAATACCAAATTCCTGCAATAAAAATTATTTTTGAAGACTATTTAGGGTAGAAAATGCCTGAAGAAGATTTAGCAAATTCCGAAGAAACCGAAACGGTAAGTGAAGGCAGTGACACGAAAAATGAAAAGAAGGAAAAGAAATCCAAAACAAAAAAACAAAAATCAAAGCAGAAACGCGATGACAAAGATAAAAAAAATAAAAAGGAATCTAAAGCGAAAGACGAAAACTCAAAGAAGAAAGGTGATAAAAAAAGCGTACCGAAAGCTATAAAATTCCTTCTTGTTGGTGAGTTTGGCGAGAAATACTGTTTTTTCTCTATTCGCACGGTATTAACTCTCTTTCTTACTCAACATTTACTATTTGGACCAAATGCTGCAGCAAAACTCGCTCATTTTTTCAAGATGAATATTTATATTTTGCCCTTGTTTGGTGCGTTACTGGCTGACAGCTATCTTGGTAAATTCAACGTTATTTTCCTCTTTTCCATCCTGACGTCTTTTGGAAATATTATTCTTACGATGGGATCTATGGCCGCTAATCTATATACAATGCGAGCATCAACATTATTTGGCCTTTTAGCATCTTCCATCGGAATAGGAGCTATTAGGCCTTGTATTACGGCATTAGGCGGAGACCAATATGGCATAGATGAGGCTAAACATCGTCTTCGATATTTTTCAGTTCTTTACTTCGTTATGAGTGTCGCTAGTCTTTTCGCAACGGCAATCGCACCAGTTCTGAGATTCAATGTTGCATGCTTTGATCAACTTACCTGCTTCCCATTACCTTTTTTTGTTTCTTCTATGATATTTATAATTAGTTTTAGCGTGTTTTTGTTTCATAAGCCCTTGTTTGTCATAAAACCGGCACAGGGAAGCGTTTTTCTATCTGTTTTTCGATGCATGGTCTACGCATTGAAGAAAAAAAGAAAGGCAAAAAATGAAACAAAAGAGCATTGGTTGGATTATGCTGAAGATAAATATAGCAAGGATGTAATATATGACATAAAATGTCTCCTTCGCTTGCTGTTTATTTACATTCCGCTACCTGTATTCTGGTCTCTTTTTGATCAACAATCCTCCAGATGGATATTTCAAGCTGTTAATTTGAACGGCGAATTAAATGGGCATTTCATTAGGCCAGACCAATTGCTAATAGTAAATCCTCTCGTGATTATACTTTTCCTCCCATTGTTTGAATACATCATATACCCTTTTTTAGGGAAATTGAAATTGTGTCGTACTCCTTTGCAACGAATGACAGTTGGTGGGATTCTGGCAGCTTGTTCTTTTATCATGGCGGGAATCCTTCAGTTGAGAATTGAATCTGAAGTTCCTCCACTACCACCAAAAGGATTTACTGAGGTTCTACTAATAAATAATTCTCCTTGTACTTTGCGAATGGAAAGTCCTCAAAGTGAAAAGATTAGAAAGTTTGATTATTCTTTTGTCAAGTCTGTTCCTCTTAAGCAAAATGTAAGTTGGGATTTTGTTCCATCCAATTGCTCTGCGGAAAAAAGCAAAAGCAAGACTTTCTATACTTCTTCAGCGTATCAGTCCGTGATGGTGACTCTTGAAGATGAGAAGCTTCGCATTTATGCTGAAAATGACACCAGAGAAAAGCGAAATGATGGAAACTCAAGAGTAAGACTACACTTTAACACAGACCTGGAATTTGATAGAGAAAAAAATCTCACTTTTATGTTCCAAAGCTCCAAGAAGTTCTATACGGTCGGCATAGCAAAGAGATCAGGAATAACAGATTATTCCCCCCTTATACCCGCAATTTATAACATTTATTTTCCAGGAATTTTTTCTGATTACGAAGAAAATCCTAGCGGAGAGTTAAAATTTGAAACGGGAGGTAGCTATACAGTTTACGTTCATCAAAATACATTTGAGAAAATGTCACTGGTCAGGGTTGTTAAGACTGTTGCACCTACCTCTATCAGTATTTTATGGCAGATACCTCAAATTATTATCATCACTATAGGGGAAATAATGTTTGCAGTTACAGGCCTTGCGTTTTCATACTCGCAAGCACCTTTATATTTAAAGTCTGTAGTACAAGCAGCTTGGCTTTTTAACAGTGCAATTGGAAATTTACTGGTGATTTTTGTTGTCCAAGTTCTGAATATGGATAAAATATCACATGAGTTATTTACTTTTGCTGCACTCATGGCAATTAGCATGATTACTTTTGCAGTTATGGCGTATTATTACGAATATAAAGATATTAATAAATTTAAAGAGGTAGATTTATAAAAATGAAATAAACATATTTACTCCAAATGCCGCAGTTTAATTATATGTGTACTTAAATTTCATCAACAGCTTTACTTACTTTATATATATAAAAGCAAGCAGAAAAATAAATATTAAATTTGATAACTATCAATTTATTATTTGTAGCATTTTAGTGATAAGTTCATTATAATTAAGAACTGCTTTCGGTACTTACGTATTATCGCAACCTATTGGGGACATTATATAAAACAAAGCACATGATTGCCAATTCAGCGCATACGATACATACGAAACTGGGGTTGCCAACTTGGCGAGTTATTTTGAACTTTGGCATTGTTGCGATAGTATGTAAGTCTTTCTAATTGCCAAAAGTTATTTTTTGCAAAGAGGTTGAATCTTGAAATGTATTAATTTCTCAAAAGGCTACATGAACGGGATTATGCGTTATATTACGACAATCAAAAAATTAATTTTACTTTATTACTGTTTTTGTATTTACAGAGTGAAGCAATTGACAAACTGAAACCAAAAGAAAACAGACAAATTCTTTTTTTATTTAGAAACTTAATAAATTATAAACATTTGTGGAAAAAATGCCACTTTCCTTGGAAAAAAGCGGGTGAAAATGTGGTTTAACATCTCTGTTTGAAACTATTTTGAAAATTTCCAAACTGGCTCATTTTTATTGGGTCTTTCCGAGGGTAACTTAACATTGATACTTCACAGAGCACGAAATAAAAGTATAAGAATTTTTTTTTTGTACTTGATTATTTTATTGGCGGTGGTTTGGCGATTTCCCGCCAAAAAAATCGTCACCAAGGATGATGTAGAACCACATTTTTCACTTAGGCGTTTTTTCTTTACGAGTAATACCTAATAAGGTACTTAAGTATTATTCCCAAGTCAATGATTTATTGCCAAAGATTAACTGTATACAAGAGATTAATCGCCAAAAATGTTTTATTATTTATGGTAACATTTTCCTAAACGTTTTTCGGTGGGGGAAAAAAGGTTAAATTTTCCAAAAGTTGCTAATGGCTTGGGATCGACACGCGAGGTTCTAAATGAATTTCAAATAATATTTGAATAAGCACTGAAAAAGGATTATATAATACATATTATGTATTAATCTTTTGTTAGTGTTTATTCGCCTTACATTAACGGCATGTCAAAGATAATCACCAAAGATCTAACTGAAAGCCAGAAATTAATTATGCGAGATTCTACAAATTATGTCAAATGAAATCAGAAATAAAAGTAATCACTGGACAAACTTATGACAACATTTTCTTACAAAAAAAAAAAAAAAAAAAACGGTTGAAATTCGCCAAAGGTCCCCAACGGCAGGAAGTTAGCTCATGGATATCCAAATTTGTTTCACATTTGTATCACTAGAAATTTATATTTAATTTCTTACTCTTATAAAAACTTTCTCCATCGGAGAATTTTGCATATTGGAACTAAATAATTGAATATTTACTGAAACAATTGTTGGTTACTGATATTCCAGAGATGTTTACCGATATATAGTGGTTCTTACATATTATAGCGTCGACCAATCTCATTAAATCAAAAGATGTCGCCAATTGCCACGCTATGCAGTGAATAGTGAAAAATCATGCCTGTGCATGCTCGAATACAATAATAATGATGACAGCATTTGGCGATTTGGTACTTACGTATTATTGTAACCTCTTAGCGACATTATATGAAATGAAGTACATGGTTGCCAATTCTGCGCTTACGACACAAAGGAAATTGGGGTTATCAACTTGGCGAGTTATTAATAGATTTGGCGATTGTTGCGATAATACGTAAGTACAACAATTTCTTTTTCTTTCTTTTTTTTTTGAATTTGCAACGTCTTTTAAATTGGCGAAATTGGTCAGCGATGTAATACATAAATCCCATATGGCTTACATATATTTTTCATTTCAGTAATATATAATTTTACATACAGCTGCTCGTGTTTTATCATAATCACATTGCTAAAATTCAGTCCCTTTTATGGTATTAACGCAGTGCTTCTCAAACTTGTAATGTTTGCGACCCAATATTCAATCATCATCGCACCCCCCATACAATAGCAATGTATTGAATTCAATAATACTATACTTTGACGCTAAACCTACTATACAACTTTAACCTCTTAAGTGCCGACGGGGTATATAAACGTCTCGCTCAGCCAGTGCGTTAATTGCCCCGGACGTATATGTACGTCTTTCCGAAGTATTTTCTTATTTGTGCACTGCTATTCATAAAATTATTCCGAAGGCTTTGGAATGCAATAAAATGAACTTCATAGTGTTTCCGAAGGATTTACTTATTTCAGAGGATTTGCTTATTTATATTCCTTTTCTACCGCTTCCCCAATACACCACATATGCTCACCTACGTGTTAAACGGTGCATTGAAGAGCGAATCGAGTAATTTTTAATCGGAATTCAAGGGACTAATTATAAACCGTACAAATTTTTAAGATAAGTGTTAATTTTTGTTTTAATTTTATATTTAACAAGCCCCTGGAGTCACTGGTAATTATTAAACTTGTTCTTAACATAGTATTGTTAAATTAATTATAAAATATATTGCTCTGTATTGATATGTTTTTTATAAGTGTTATTATATCAGTGTAAATATGTATTTTATTTTTATTATGTCAGAATGTATTTTGATTGTTTACTTTCAGTAAATTGGTCTTTCTTTTGTTTTAGGCTTTTCAATATGCTCGCTCCCCCTCTCAGGGTTATCACGCTCCCTAGGGGGGAACGCCCCACAGTTTGAGAAACACTGTATTGACGTTATTAACTGTCTAAATAAAACTGGAAATCACTCGCGAGTTATTTTCAGAGTCTAGTGGCGTCAGACTGTGAAAGCTGGCGCCAATTTAGTAACTTCTATCATTCAAATTTACGTCGGCAATTTCTGTCAACAATGTTACGACATTATTATTGTGTACAATTACCTATCATTTTGAAAAATATTTAATTTGGCAGGTCCAAGTGTAGTATAGGGGGCCACTTGGCGCAGTCCTTTTTTTTGCGACTAAAAGTGGTCACCAAGGTACATTTTTGGAATTATTTATTATTTATTTCACAATGAATTAGATGTCTCACCATGACATTCAGATAAAAATCGCCAAATCCGAAAGTGTCCCTTCCCCTATACTACACTTGAACCAATTTGGCAACACAAGTTTTGCTTTGGGAAACTTTCTGCCCTTAATGATATTTTATTCTCGGTGCCTACAGGCTAACTAAAGTATACCTTAAGAAGAAATGCTCTTAAAGGCTGATCTTAGGGTTTCTTAAGATAGCAGGAATTGTTTAATGTAATTTGGTTTAATTTCTAGTAAAATTTCTTTAGTCCCACACTGAAACTCTACGAAGAAAAAAAGCTTTTTAAATGTCAACTTAAAATAACGTAAAATATCAGAAATAAATTTGTTAAACACGAAACACGATGTTTGGCGTAGTTGGCAGCCTTTTTTCGGTGAGAGAGCTGGCGTTACAACTTTAATGGGTATCATCTTCATACTCCGTTGCTGTAATGAAAATCGTGGTGATGAATGTGAAATCGTGTGCGTATGAGTTCAAATTAATTGACAGTGAGTTTGAAAAGAACAGAAATATTCTTTTAAATTAATTTTTATTCCGTTAAAGTCTATGCAAAAATTACCATGATGTTCAGTTATAATTAAAGAATTTAGAGACACACACACGTGGTGGGAATAGAATAGGTCAGTGATCGCCAAACTTTAGGAGAGAAGAGCCAAGTTGTGAGGAAAACAAGATAATTAAGGTATCAAAGAGTTATTTATACAAAGAGTAACATACTGATTCGCAGGAGAAAAAGAGGAACCCCCGGTAGCAGTCGTAATCAAGACTGTTGCACTTCAACTAACATTATCTTTCATAGTATTCAAATAAACCTCTTTATACAAAGTAACATTTTCCATTCCTTCCGAAGCTATTTTTGTTCCTGTGGCTCAATGGAAGAACAACCAGTGTTAAAATACCTTAATGTTGGAATTAAGATTTCAAGCGTCGGTCGGGAAAAATGTTCCCACGAATAATACCGTTAGCAATTTATTTCAAATTTTCATGTTCACACTAATAATTATAATCGCCTTTGATTCTTCCTGAATATAAGTCATGTCAATTCATTTCTTATCAACTCTAAGCATATCACAAAATACAGAATGTGTTTTGTCATTTCTCTTGAGGGTCTATGCGAATATCGGCCCTCTATTATTTAAAAGTGCTCCCAAACTCATTTATGCAAAAAACCTTTGCTGGAAATCATTTTATTTCGCTATACAACACATAGTATACACATAAACAAAATGTTAATAAAGGTTACTTCCATAGGCTTTTTTCGGGATATATCTTTTACTGCAACAGGTTGAATGGTTACTGATAAGAAAAGGCCGAGTTTTTTTTAAAAATGTGTCGGCAAAAAGTTACAAATTGGAATATTCCGTTTGTCGTCAGCTATATTATTTTTGAAGATTTTATCGACTGCGCCAATGAAATGGAAAAGTACCCACAGAACTAAACTCAGTGGCGCAACAACCCATGAGGGACAAGTTCTACTGTGCCCATCTCAGTTTTCATGATCTTGGGTCCTGAAGTGCATGAGCAAATGTTCCTAGGTGATCAGTCTGATGTGATACCTCTAGTGTTCAGTTCCCAAGCATGCCTTATACTAATTTATGGACCCACTTAAGGAATAAAAGGCTGAGTCGTGAACTTTGCCCAGCCAGGGGTTTGAATCCCGGACCTGTAGCGTAGAAATGTGATACGCTATCGCTCAGCCACTGGGCCTCAAAATACGAATAATCTAATAAGTTTTTGCGAAAAAGAAATTCATTTTATTTTATTTTTATGGAATTATTGCCTAAAAAAAAAAAAACTGATACAACTTTAAAGAAATTGAAAAAAAACTTTTTAATAAAATTAAAAAATAAATCTTCCCAAAATTTTATTTCTTACTATTAAATTTAACACATTGTACCTTTTATTTAAAACCTTCCCATTTTGACTTCACATGGGTTTTAAGTCCCTATGGCCA
Source organism: Trichonephila inaurata madagascariensis (assembly GCA_019973955.1). Lineage (NCBI taxonomy): Eukaryota > Metazoa > Arthropoda > Arachnida > Araneae > Nephilidae > Trichonephila > Trichonephila inaurata. Next base: position 87,527 of record BMAV01017341.1, on the reverse strand, counting down.
ATTATCTATCGAGACATGCACTACCTCTCCTAATTTCCTTTAAGAATGTTTAAGACTGTTCTAATTGGGTGGGCGCATCTTTACCTCCGATACTGATCTCAATTTATAGTTGAGTGGATTTACATTCAGACAGTTGTAAGGCCAATCAATCCCTGAGCTCCAAGTCCAGCACATTCTTTTTCAACCACCTCTGGGTCATCTCCGCTTTATGAACAGGGGCAGGAGTCGGTATTTTTCTACGATCGCAACCGTATTAGCGAATTATATGACACGAAGCACATGGTTGCCAATTCCGTGCGTCCGACACATGCAAAATCGGGGGTGCCAACTTGGCGAGTTATCTTGAATATTAGCATTGTTGCGATAGTACGTAAGTACACAGGAGTCCTGTTAAAATGTCCAATTGCGTAGATTTATGTTCAGGGGCCTCACTATTCGTTCTAAAATGACGTCTTGATAATTTTTACCTTGGTTTTTCTCCTTTCTGGCCAAAATGAATCTCTGAGAAGCCGCCTTCATAGCTGACACCCCACCAAATCATTACGGAAGCCGAAGGATGAGCTGTCTTCGAACATTTTTCTTCTCTTTAGCTTCTAAGGCATTCCTTGTGTACACACGGTCATTCTGGTGGTTGAAAGATTCTTCAACATCAAAATTTTTTCGTCAAAAGCAGAATTCGACTGTGGTTTTTATGAGCAGCTATGCTTATGCTATGCAGTTTCAATGCTTTAGCTTTATGGTATCCCTGACTCTTTAATTCCTTGATAAGAAAATTGTCAGTTATTTTTCGATAAACTCTTGGCTTGAGATGTTCTTTTTAACACGTTCATCTGTTTCACATATGTCTTCTTTCGACGAGATCTCACCCAGACTGTTTTGTTCTCACTGAACGTGAAATACTGGATCTACTACGGTCGCAAATGGTGTTGGTACAATCAGTGGCGTAATGGAGAATATTACAGCTTCCCTGCAAAAACAGTTTTTTTACCTTTAATATTTTATAACTTGGTTAAATACGTACTTGGCATGAGTCAAGCTTTGGGTCCCCTAGAATCCTTGCCCTTCCCCCAGTAATGCGGGTGGACGTTACGCCACTGGGTTCAACATTTGTGGCATTGCTGTTGTACAGGAAATCTCTAATTGATTCGATAATTGAATAATATTTTGATGTCTGGATGTTTAAGAACCTAAAAAAATCTCAGGCAGGCTCTTCTTTTTTGATGTAAAGAAATATCTGCTGCATGTTTCTAAAAAGTGTTAAAGCTGTGACTGATTTAGAACATGCGGGGAAAAACAATTATCTGAAAAATATTGCAGACGATCTCTAGCTCCAAAATTTAAAATTGTCTGCTGTGTTTGATTCACAGCAGATGATTTCAAATTTTTGAACCCTGAACTTATGGCACCGCTAGGTAAATATTTTTTCTTAACAAAAAGTTTTGCAGTAATTCAGCAATGAAAACAAAATTCAATTTCATTCGTTTTGAACCTAAGCTGGAGTTGTCAGCAAAGAGCAAATATGCATGATGTCCTTACTAAAGTCAATCTCTTAATTTCTATTTTTTTAGATACTTTTTCAATTCCTACTATTAGTCTACACTCTCCCTGTATATATTTATTTATATATCTTGTTAAAATTTTCAACCGTTAATAAAATACTTTTTACTCATCCACTCAAGTTCAAATACATTTTTTAAACTTCCAGTGGGTGGCTGTTGATGTTAATACAGTTTTTTCAAATATTAATTCATTAATTAAATTTAATAAATTAATTTTTGTTTAAGAGATATATTTCAGTCGATGTTATTCCTCTAGAGGGCAGCAACATTGAAAAAAAGCAGTTTTTGTTAAATTTGTGATGAAGATTTAACTTAACCTGAATAATCATATGCTAGTTAGATGTTAGCATTCCTTTTATACTGGTTTTAAGGTAAATTCTTACCTATTATGTTCAACTTTTATTAAAAAATGCAATTAAAAATTTAATGTCGTTAAAATGTTTTTAATGTTAATTTAAAATGTATTTTGCCACTTAATATTGTGATTCTGTCATATGTGAATACATATTTATATTAAGTGTAATTATTTAATAAAAAGTAACTTAAATAAAATTTTTCTTCGTTGAACTAAGTAGGAATTGACTTAAAATTTGTTTTTATGTTACTTGTTCTTAAACTTTTTTCTTCGAAATTCATTTTTAATTCGCACCCTATTGTTCCTTCCACTTGCAATAGTTCCATTTTCGTATTTCCTCAGCCGGGGTGCCATCTTGTTTCATATTGACAAAACTTCCAAACTTAAAAATCTGACCTTGAATGCCCTTTTGGCTCATTTTTAAAAATTGTCGCCAAGGTATGAACTGAAATAGGACTTTAGCATCCTTCAATACCTATTTATCACGATTCATCTAAACTTATATAGCTCTTGTGTTTCTTCAAAGTGCGACTCCAATAAAAATAAATAAATATATCATTGAAGCTTATTGGCAAAATTTTATAAAACAATAGCCTGATTGGTAGAGTAATGCATTTGAAACTTATTAATAGCGGTTTGGGTCTCCTAATTTTAAACAGGTACTATCATGGTACAGGCTAAAGGTTCTCACATTGGTATAATATGGATGAGAAAAATAGGGGGTTTGTTCTGATGTCAATATCGTGATCCAGAAAAATAAATCTGAAAATAGTTTTGAATCTTTGAAATTGCTGGACGAATGTATTTTTTAAGTAAGAGCTTTGATTTTCCAAACATATTTTCTACTTTGCTTTTATGGTGCACGTGAAAAATAAGTTTTATTTCCATAATATTTGGAGTCAATTTATTGATCAAAAACGTATATGTATTCATTCGATCTTAGGATGAAAAGTCAACATGATAATATTAACAACTATATTTAACGGTTAAAAATCAATAATGAATTTTAAAAAATGAGTGAAGAGCATCTTTAATAAGAAGATAATTATTTGTGCGACTTCGGTTATTCACTCAACTCTTCAAGGCTAGTTAAGCAGTGAGTGAAGGATTATATATTTTGAAAGTTATTAAAAACTGACGTCAATTAAATTGTGATTCAAGTGTAAATTTCAAAAATGCCAGACGAAACTGAAGAGTCACAGGACGCTGATGAAACAAAAGAGTCACAAAAAGAAGAAAAAAAGAAAGAGAAAAAGGAAAAAAAGAAAAAGGATAAAAAGAAAGAGAAACAGGATCAAGAGGAAGGGAAGGACGATGAACCTCCTAAAACTGATCAGGATACAAAAAGTAAAGGAAAAGCTGTCACTTTTCTGATAGCAACTGAATTTTGTGAGAGATTATATTTTCATGGTTTACGAGTAATACTTTTTACTTTTCTGTCTGCCGAACTTCAGTTTAATAAAAATGTAGCTACTAGAATTTTTCACGGTTTTCTGGGAGTTGCTTATTCTACGCCAATTATTGGCGCTATAATATCAGATTCTTGGCTTGGGAAATTCCGGACGATCTTGTACATTTACGTAGTATACATTTCCGGAAACATCCTTATGACCATTGGATCAGTTCCTCATAAACTTATCATTATGAGAGTGATATCACTCGTTGGTTTATTCATAACAAGTATCGGTTCTGGCTGCACAAAACCTTGCTCCTCAGCTTTTGGAGGAGATCAGTTTATAAAAGGTCAAGAAAAAATGCGCCTTCATTTCTTTTCTGCTTTTTACTTTGCTACAAAATGCGGTAATTTAATTGGTACTATTCTCACTCCCTTTCTTAAAGGAGATGTTAATTGCTTTGATACATTAGGATGTTACCCTTTGGCATTTTTAGTAACTAATATAATAAATATTTTTGGCATGTTTATGTTTTTTATAGGTAGTTCTTATTATGTTAAGAGATACCCGGAAGGGAGCATAATTATATCTGTTCTTCAATGCATAAATCATGCATTGCATAAGAAAGCGATGCACGAAGGTAAGCCTAAGCCGCACTGGCTAGATTACGCTGATGACCGTTTTGATAAGAAATTAATAAAAGACATAAAATGCTTGATACGCATATTGTTTCTTTACATACCTTTACCCATATTTTGGGCCCTATTTCTGCAGAAGGGGTCTAGATGGGTTTTACAAGGTACTAAAATGAACACTGAAGTTAGAGGCTATTTTATAAATCCAGAGCACATGCAGTTGTTAAATCCTCTCCTTGTTATCATGATGATACCCCTGTTCGATTGGGTAATCTATCCCTTCTTGAATAGATGGAGTATCTGTAAGACACCATTGCAGAGAATGACAGTCGGAGGTCTTCTGTCCGCCCTTGCTTTTGTGTTTGCAGCAGGTGTCGAGATGACAGTTGTAAAAGAAATGCCTGAATTACCAATGGAAAGTCTAAGCAGAATGCATGTTATTAATAATTCTCCTTGTCACTTGCAAATGAAAAGTCCTATAGTATCTAATTTGACTGCGTATGGTCAAGTAACTCTAGATGTGCTTAGAGCGCAAGTGACTACCTGGCGTTTTATTCCAGGTGATTGCTCCGCAACAAGTAGTCATGAAATCCCAATTAATGCATCTGAAACCTTCCTAGCGATGATGGTGACTATAGTTGAAGACGAGTTACAATTTGTCTACTCCAACGACAGTCATTTAAAGCTGATAAGTGGAAATCCTCGAATGAGGTTGCTGTTTTCTATTGATTATGAATTTACCGAGAGTGAAAATGCCTCTTTCTTGTTTCGAGGAGAACGGTCACTTTATCTTATTCCAGATAAAATGGAACGCCCCGGAAAGATTGGAATGACTGAATATTGTCCTTTGGAACCAGGAATATATGAATTACTTCTTCCCGTAAACGAGACCCACCACGAAGATAAAATATTGGGAAGAGTAAAGCTGAGTCCTGGAGGCAGTTACACAGTGTTTATTTTTCAGAAAGCTAGGTTGAATGTGTCTATAATGAATATCATGGAAACCATTTCTCCTAACAACCTTCATTTGGTTTGGCAAGTACCACAATATGTTGTTTTGACAGCGGGAGAAGTGATGTTTTCTGTAACCGGATTAGCATTCTCCTACTCCCAGGCACCAGTATCATTAAAGGCTGTTGTGCAAGCTTTGTGGTTGCTTTGTAATGCACTTGGAAATGTCATTATCATATTATTGAATTTTATTACTTTTAAATATGACTCGACTGAATTTTTCATGTACGCTGCTCTAATGACTTTGAGTATGTGTAGCTTTGCATTGCTGGCATGTTGCTACAAATACGTACGATTTGATGAAAAAGAGTAGATTGAATAAATTCAAAGCCTTTTTATTCCAAGTAATTGTCAATATATGTTTGTTGTTCTTTTGTACAAAAATATTCTACTGTATTCCATTGTTTTGGATAGCAGTTGATGAATATGACTGTTGTTTTGATGATGATCACAGATCTGAAAGGTTTTGAATAATTGTATATTGCTCTTCGTATGCGTATAATACATCTAGAACTATGTCAATAGTCAATATTATAGATACTGGTTCACCTGAATTTTTTCATCTGTTGCGGAATTGCACAATGCATTATAATAATAATTGGAGAAGTAAAGTTTTCTACAACGGGATTAAAGTTATATTACGGTCAGGCTAGTCACCTTTAAAGTCTGCAATGCAAAATGAGCAATTCCTTACTTATGCCTTTGGATATCTTATTCCTATTTTATTGAACTTTTTGAATGTTTGGAAGATAATCACTCGAATGTTTCATGTACACTGCTTTAATGTCTTTGAATAAAGGAGTTTTCGGAGTATTGTCATGCCATTATGAGTGTGTGGAACCTTCTTAATTTTAACCTTTATTTATAAGTGTTTCAAGTACATTATTTATTTCGCCAGTCTTGCATATTTTTTTTTAAAAATTCACCATGTAAAAGCTGTTTTTTTTGTACAGATTCAACAACATTGAGGTACTTACGTGTTATCGCAACAATCACCAACGTTCAAGATTACGCTCCAAGTTGGCAACCCCAATTTCGCATGAGTCTTATTCACTGCATTGTCAATCACATGCTTTGTTTCATATAATGTAGCCAATAGGTTGCGATAATACGTAAGTAACTAAATTGATTTTGAATTCAGTAACAACATCTTGTATTTAAAAATAATTAAGAATAAATTAATGAGTATAGTGAAAGCCTATATGTTGAATTTTTAAACATGGATCATTTATTCTCATTATAAGTATGTGAAATAAATTTAGGGTACTTTTTTCCATTTCGCTGACACAAATCTCGCCAAGTAGACTTTACTGGCGACAGTACACTAAAACATATAAAAAAAATGTTAGTTCTGAAAATTTTTACTTCAGAGACCGTAATATCGTTTGAAAAGTTTTTGGGTTTGGCGTCTGTTGTTTCATTTTTGGCGACTTCACTGCCTACGTCCGTGAAATGGAAAAGTACCAAATTTAGATATACTTGTCAGTACTATTAAATATTAATTAATGTTGCCAGTACACACGATATATGCAATCAAAATTAGTTAATAACAGTGATTCTGTTTGTTCTTCTAGAAAGTACACCTTTTAGAAATAAATTTTTTTTCTAAAAAGCATATTAAAGAAAATATGGTATTTTCGTATTATACCATTATTCAATTTTGCCAAATAAAAAGACGTTGCCAATTCAAAAGTCACCACCAAATACTGCCATTGTTATCATTGTTTTTGAATATACTCTGGAATAGTTTTCCACTATTGGCTGCATATTGCGGCATTTGGCGACTTCATTTGATTTGAAGAAATTGTTCAACGGTATGTTATATAAGTACCGAAAAAGCACTCCACTTGTTCTATTATTCAGCTTACATAATTCATGGTACTTTAAATCTTCGGGGGCCCGTTGGCGATGGTTGAATTTCTTTTTCTTTTTTGCTTAATTAAACACCAAACACACGATCGTCTTTCCGTAAATGTGCCATAAGCACTGAACCTCGTCAATTTTGTGGTAGGTTTACTGCTATTACACTGCTGGCCACCGTAAATGCAAAACCCTGAAGGAAGCATGCAAATAACATGAAATTTACAACATGTATTAGCGGAGGTGAGATATGCAAATGATTAGAATTTCAGCGCAGACACACATCACGCGCGCCTGTGGCGCCACCTCAAAGCTCTATTTAAGGCTTGGAGATTTCGACGATTTCAAGTTCGGCAATTGTGTTTTCCTTGTGGTTTTTTTCAAAAAACGATCCGTTATGTCTCGGAGAAAACAGCAATCAGCTTTTGATCAAATATCCAAGTTCAACAGAGGAAGGATAGTGGCCTACCGAGATTGTGCATTATCTTTCAGGAAAATCGGTAGTCGTGTTGGACGAAACCAAACAACTGTAATGCGGATATGTAACCGTTGGATGCAGGAGGGTACGACGGACCTACGCGGTCGATCGCATCCACCTCAGTGCACCACTTCCCGTGAAGACAGGCAAATTGGGCGCATGGCAGTGACGGATTGCTCAGTGACATCACGAACCATAGCACAGCACATTGAGTCTGTAACGCATCATTCAGTGTCTGCGCGGGCCATTCGACGCCGTTTACAGCAGAGTGGTCTGTCCACAAGACGTCCATTGCTTGGTCTATCCTTGACGCAGAACCACAGACGTCTCCATCGCCAATGGTGCGATGAAAGAAGGATGTCGGTGGCAGGATGGAGTGAAGTTGTCTTTACTGACGAGTCACGCATCTGTTTGCAACACCACGATGGTCGGATTCGAGTCTGGAGACACCGTGGAGAGAGGATGCTGAACAGCCGCGTTATGCGCCGCCATACTGGTCCTGCACTGGATATTATGGTATGGGGTGGTATTCGATATCACTCTCGCACTCCTCTAGTACGCATTGCCGGTACTTTAAACAACCAGCGCTACATCTCCGAGGTATTGGAGCCAGTTGTCCTTCCTTATCTTCAGGGCTTGGCCACAGCCATATTTCAGCAGGATAATGCGCGACCACACGTGGCACGCATTGTCCAAAGGTTCTTCGTCAATCACCAGATTGAATTACTTCCCTGGCCGGCTCACTCTCCGGATCTTTCACCGATAGAAAACATGTGGTCCATGGTTGCTCAACGATTGACCCAGATTACACCCCCAGCTGCCACACCATATCAACTTTGACAACGTGTGGAAGCTGCTTGGTCTTCTGTTCCCCAAGAACTTATCCAAAGTCTTTTTTAATCTTTTGTTAGCCTATCTCTTGTCCTTCTTGGTGTTGTATTTATGGTGGCCACACACACACACACACACACACACACACACACACACACACACACACACACACACACACACACACACACACACACACACACACAGCAGTGTAATAAGTTATTACTGTCATTTTGCAATTTTGGCGACTTTTTATTGTTGAGTTTTTAAGGCCCCCGAAACGGAAAAATACCGCTAATCTTTTCTGAATTCCTACTATTAGCTCACACTCTCTATATATTTATTTATCTTGGTGGAATTTTCTATCGTTAATAAAATACATTTTAAAGTGCTCAATTGAGCTGAAATTTTATATACATGATTATTTTGGATATGACAATACAATAAATTAACTATAATTTATTAAAATTAATTGATTAAAACTAATTATTTAAAGCATTACAAATACAGCCACGTTGGCGACTTAGCGATCATTTTGGCGATTTGTGTCAAACATGAATAGGTATTTTTCTCATATTTTAAAGCGCTGGTTTGAGCTGAAATTTTATATACACTATTGTTTGGGGTAAAAATACGACAATTTAATTGTAAATAATTAAAACTAATTGTCTGAAACTAATTATTTAAAAAACTACAGATACAACCACGTTGGTTTCATTTTTAGCGATTTGGGTCAAAACTTTAAAATGTTTTTTTTTTCTCATGTTTTAAAGCATTCAGTTGAACTGAAATTTAATATATACAATTGTTTTCGATGACAATACGATACTTTAATGATAATTAAAAAAATGAATGACCACTTAATGTTGTGATTCTGTCCTATGTATATACATATTTATATTAATTGTAACTGTCGAATAAAAAGTAGCTAAAATAAAAATTTTCTTTGTTGATCTAAGTAGGAACTTGTGACATCTCACGCGTTCTTCCTCTAACATAACCTCTGTGTTCTATGACGGCCACGATTAATGGCAAATCTTTTCCAACCCAAATCCAAGAAGTGAAACGAAGGATAGATGCAAATAAGATAACCTTTAAAAGGATAGAAGTTTTAGTGAGCAGAATGGGAATTTAGAGAAAGTTCAGTTCAGAGAAGATAGAAGTGTTGATTGATGGCTTATCTAGAATCCCGTAAAGCTCACCATCTTAACCAAGGTACATACCATTGTACGACCCCTAGGAGAAATATTTGAAGTAGATTGGACGTTGAGTATTCAACCAAGGTAGGAAGATTATATTCTGAACGCGAATATATTATTGAGATTGAGATTAGGCGGATATAATATAATTATGTTGATAAGTGATCTAATTGCGCGATCTGTGTTGATTAAGACTACGTGTTTTGGTTTATTCTCACTTAATATAAGTTTGTTCGATATCTAAGTAATCTAAGTTAAATTCTTAATAAAAGTCATATTAAGAATTTTAAAATGTCTCATCATTTCGAGAATCCCACACCTCTAACTTACGCTAAAACCCCACGATATGGTCATCGAAGGACGGCCATGTCGCAAACTGACTTAATTTTTTTTATATTACTTGTTTAGTATTTTATTTTGTTTTTTACAATCGAAATCACTTTTAGCAAAAAGAATCCTATATATGGAAGCATTTAAAAAACCTTATTGACTACTTTGTATTGATTTTAACTAATAGTCATGTTTATAATAATTTATATTAAATTACAATCATATATCTGTTTAATTTTATCCTTTACTCGAAATTTCCTCGAAAGTTTATGCAAATTCTGTGGAATACAAAATGAACAAAATTAGTGACACGATATATATATATATATATATATATATATACATCAATAAAACGCACACAGTTGTTTGTTTTTAAAAAATAATTTTATTAATAAATGCTAATTATTTATTCAATAATTGATTTTTTACTGTTTTTGTTTCCAAAAATTGACAAAATCAAAAGAATATGTTAGGTGGCGAATAAGGGTATGATAGGAGAATGGTGGACTTTTGACCCTGGATATATATATATATTATAATAGTGACAATGCACTTAAAGTTAAACGTATAAAAAGAGGAAATAGGAAGAAGAGAACTCATAGACTTTTCCAGTGGATATAGATTCTAAAATTAAAGATTTTTGCAGCAATTTTGAAAAGTCTTTTAACATTAAACAAATTCAGCATTTCTTGTTTGGTTTAAATAAAAAAGAAATTAGGTATACAAGAGATATCATCCTCAAACAGTTTGATTTTAAAGACTGTCATGCCTTACATATTATTAATTTCCTCATTCATAAATTCAATATTTAAGATATAGATTAAGTAAATAGTTCTACTGAGTATTGTACCATGCTATTCATGAATAAATCTCATAATAACATTAATTTCTCAGAAATATTTAATAAGTATGTTCATTGCCTGCCTATAAATAACGTTTGCATTAAAAAGGTTTTTAAATATAATAAAAAAATAGGTAGCTCAATTTTTAATTACAATGATATTAGTGATTTTGCAATAAAATAATATTGTTTGTAATTGTAAAGATTATTTTTTTTCTGATTTTATAAATGATCATCACAAGCATGTGGTAACTGGTAATTTAAATATTGTTAAAGATATTACTCTTAGAAAAATAATGTCCAAAGGTACGAGTTTTAGATTAATGATCTCTAATAATAACAATGCTATTAAAAATTAGATTTCTAAAGATATTAGTAACTTTATTACAAAATTATCTATTAAATACAGTCTTTCTATTGTAGCTTTTAATGAATTTAAATGCAAAATGTTAAATGTGAATTACTGAACATTAACTATAAAACAGATAATGATATAATTTACAATAATATTAAGAACCAAATTGCAGACCTATAAAAGAACTTTATTATCGTTTATGTTGATAAAGTACCTGGTAATTATGCAATTATTTGCAAGTGGCTTTATACTAATATGAAAAACAAACATATTCATAAAAATTCTGCTTTTATAAAAAATCTAATTCAAGCAAAAGAGAAATTTTTAATCGAATCTCTGCTTTTTATAAAAAAATAGATTTACGTATTTTGGATATTAAATTCCCTCATATTTTCCTAACTCCTAAATTTCATAAAAATCCTGTTAAATTTAGAACTTTTACGAATGATTTTAAAACTTATATTATACATCCTGGCAAGAAGCTACAAAATATTATTCAATTTGCATTAGACAAAATTGATAATTCTATTATAGTTAAGAATAGTATGGACATTATTAAGTATATGCAAGGTAAAAAAAATATTTCTATTTATACCTATGATTTTGAAGATTTATTTAACTCCACAGATTTAGAAGACATGTTTAAGATTTTTAAAATAGCATATATCAATTTATATCATATAGAATTTTTTTTAATATTATTCCTCTCTTTGAGAGATTCATTATTGTTCTCTTTTCTTAATTTCATTTTACTATATTGTCGGGTGTATCATCCACGTGGAAGAAATAGACTTAACTTTTCGACATGGCTCTATTTTTTCTTTTTTGTATTATGTCGAAAATTTCTGCTGTACAGGAAGGGTTGGATCCATAAAGCATTGCTAACCCTAAATTACTGGCCTAATTCATCGACAGCTTTAGAAATCATAATAGATCTCCAGTTTAGTCCAAAGACTTTTTAGTAAGTACATCTGTTGTGTCTTGTGAACTCCCAATTTCTTCCTTTTTTAGCATTGTAGGTTCTAGAACTTTTTCACTTTTATTTTATTATAATATATATATATATATATATAATATATACATATACGGCAAGAAAAAAAAAGAAATATGAGGGGAGAATTTTCCAATATTTTCGCCGTTTTTAAGGTATCCGAATACGTTCGGAACCGTTATTTTGCAAAAGCGCATAAATGGATAATTTTCATGATATTTAGTGTCACTTAGATTAGAATACATGTATACAATGGTTTTAAGGACATTTTGACAAAAAAAAATTATTTAAGTACAATATTTTGGTAAAAAATTAACTTAGAGTAATTTTTTTTCAAAATGTTCTCCTTTTGTGAAAAATGCTTCTGTTGTATTAATATTTTGCCTGTAGAATTTTCGAAACGCATAACTCGGAAGTCGGTTTATCCATGTTTTACGAAAACAGAAGGGAGAAATTTTAAGAAAATACGCCGATAATTATTTCAGATGGTTGTAACTCTGAAAATAATGTGAATTTTTCAAAAATCATAGTTGAGCCTCTGTACAGAGGTCTGAGCTATATACAGGCAATATATTAATACAATGGAAGCATTTTTTACAAAAGGAGAACATATGGAAAAAAGGTTATTCTAAGTTAATTTTTTGCCAAAATATTGTATTTAAATCATTTTTCTTCGTCATAATGTCCTTAAAACAATTTTATACATGTATTCTAATCTAAGTGACACTAAATATGAAAATTATACATTTATGCGTTTTTGTAAAATCATGGTTCCAAACGTAGTCGGATACCTTAAAATTTCAATCTAGTTTTCCTATCAAAATCAGACAAAAATAGTTACAGAATCGGAAAGATTATTCATTTCGCCACGATACAGCAGATATCTTTTTATATATAATTCTTCTGTGCGTGTGTATGCGACTGAACTCCTCCTAAACGTCTGGACTGATTTGGATGATATTTTTTGTGTGGGTTCAAGTGGATTCGAGAATGATTTAGATTCACAAATCTCTCCCATATCGCAATTAGTTAAAAATGCGCCAAAATTATGTAAGGGAGCGTGATTGTTTATAAAAAAATCATGGGCAATATTCTTGAGACCACTATTTTGAGCGGCAAGCTTCAAGGTGAAGTTGTACTTCTACCACGGATCCCAATGATTCTTTCACTCACCTGCCCATTCAAATGTTTGCAATTTCCAATTCGCTTGGCATTTGCTATGAGCATTAATAAGTCACAAGGTCAAACAATGACAATTTTTGGCTCAGATTTAGAAAACCCTTGCTTTTCGCACGGCCAATTATACGTTGCATATCCGAGGTTTGGAAAACCATCGCATTTGTTTGTTTATACCCCTCAAGGATTAACCAAAAACATTGTACATTCAATGGCATTATGATATTTTTATTTTTTGTGCATTAAAAAAAATATATACATGTTATGAAAATAGCTTGAGTTTTTTCTTTTTATACCCTTTAATCAAAATTTATATATATATATATATATATATATATATATATATATATATATATATATATATATAAAGGATGTTACTAAACTCTGCGGCAAAACTTTCAGGTGTGATAGTACACATCAAGACAAACAATAGTAAATAGGAAACTTAGGGTCCCAAACGTCTTCCGAAGGAGATAGGTACCATTAAAGTTTATGGTCCGAAATTTCAAATGATTATAAAAAACGGAAAAATGGGTTGATTCGTTAGCAGTTTTCGCTAAAATTATTGTGTTTGTCAGTATTTTCTTGAAAAATAAATTTTAAAGGTAAGGCTAAAAAAATGTTGATAGACGGCACTTTAATCTTTGGAGTAACGAACAACCATTTTTTACCGTTAGTTTTTGTATCACATTAAATGCTTTCAAAAGCTTAGACAAACTTAAATTTTGAGCTCAAAATTTGAATCATTGGGGGTGGTTAAGTAGCGCAAATTCAACTGTGTTCAGGAGCTGAAATTTGAACTCACCTCCTTTCCTGGACACAGTCAGTTATTCACGATCTTCGATGCTCAGTCGTAGACTAGGCAGCAGCTACTACCCCTAAACGTAAAATAAACGTGAGAGGGATGATAAAATTAAATAAAAGAGTTATTCATAACAGACATGAGAATTTCTCTCCGCAAAATACCGATTAATGCAAATCACCCGATTTGCATGCAAAGTGTAGTACACAAGGATTTAACTGTATGGTGCTAACTGTATGTAAAGGATGTGTGGTTCCAACATGACGGAACGCCTGCATATTTCAGTACAGATGTGTGAAGTGCATTGGATACAGTATAATCAGGGCGATGGATTGAACGGGGTGGTCCGGTAAATTGGCCAGCACGTTTGCCTGACCTCTCCTGCCTAGATTTCTTCCTCTGGGGCCATATGAAGTCTTGTTTACATAAGTCCCGTCGACTCTGACGAGGCCCTGGTTGCGAGGATTGCCGTCGTAGCAGGCGATATCCGGGAGATGCCCAGGGTATTTGCTAATGTTCGACAGTCCCTCCGCCGGCGGTGTGAAACCTGCATCTTTGCTGGTGGGCGCTCTTTCGAGCAGTTTTTGTGATTCCGCAAGAAAATCATGCATGTACCATTTTCTACGTGTCATCATTCATTCAACCTTCATTCATACGCCCTATGTGCGTACATCAAATTGTTTCTTTTTATTTAGGTCAGAGAAGTTGCTCATGTCTATTATGAATATTTTTTAAAAATTTTGTCATCCCTCTCTCGTTTATTTTACTTGTAGGAGTTAGTAGTTGCTGCCTCCAAGACACGAAGTCCTACGGCACTAAGATCGGAAATAACTGAACTCTGTTCAGAGGGAAGGGAGTTTCAAATTTCACATGCTGCACACAATTCCGTTTGCGCTACTTAACCATTCCCAACGAATCAGATTTTGAGCTCAAAATTTAAGTTTAAGTCTAAGCTTTTGAAAGCATTTAATGTGATACAAAAAATAACAGTAAAAAATAGTTGTTTGTTACTCCAAAGTCTAAAGTGCCCTATATCGACATTTTTTTAGCTTTATCTTTAAAATTTATTTTTCAAGAAAATGCTGACAAAATTAATAATTTTAGTGAAAACCGCTAACGAATCGACCCATTTTTCCATTTGTTATAATCATTTGAAATTTTGGACCCTAGACTTTAATGGCACCTATCTCCTTCGGAAGACGTTTGGGACCCTAAGTTTCCTATTTATTACTGTTTGTCTTAATGCGTACTATCACCTCTTTAAGTTTTGCCGCAGAGTTTAGTTACACTCTTTATATATATATATATATATATATATATATATATATGTAGGATATCCCATTTGTAAAAGGTTAAATCATATCCTTTACCGAGGTCGGCAATTCTAATCAAAACAGTATACCACATCAGCGCCATCTAGAGTCCCTTTTAAAACGCCGACATCAACCTTTTTCGGCAGAGGCCCACTAACACCGTCGAGAAACGTCGTATTTCGCGCGTCAGCGCGTCCGCGCCGTTCGTCCGCGCCAGGCAGTAAGTCAATAGCACCATAATGAGTTCTATTTAATCTCAATTGCCTCCCTTAAGGTAATGTGATCTAACTTTCCTATTCTTTCGAAATATGCTTATCTAACTTTCCTATTCTTTTGAAATATTCTCCATGTAAATACTCCCCTATAATTCATAATAAATTATTTAGTTTTCAACCAGTTTGTTTCTTTAACTCTATGTTGTCTATTTTATTTCAATATTAAAACTGATACACCCTGAAAACCCCTAGACACCACGCCATAAAAACCCCGCCGTCTGAAGATTCCAATCTTTTGGAAGATTTCGGTTGATTCCCATATATATATATATATATATATATATATATATATATATATATATATATATATATATATATAGTCTAATTCTCTAAAAACTAGAGATAAGTATCCATCATTCACATTCGAAAAACACATAGACAGTAGGAAAATCACACAATGAAGGACATATGAGCAACCGAGATTAAAAATTATAAAATGGATGCTGCAGTATTATAAACATTGCTGACTTAGGACAGCTAATATATAAAATAATTTATATAAAAGTGGGGTTTAACATGTTTTTTGGCCAGCCAACCTTCCCCCTTCATGTAAATAATACTGAGCAAAAACCAATTGAAAGTAATGGATAGGAATATCTAAATTCATTACAAAATAGAGGTAACTTATCTAAAAATTGCACTTAAAATTGCAGAGCCCGCGCTAAATCTGAGTGCAATAAATAAGTTCTTGCCAGATTCTGAACCCTAATGCAGATTCAAAGCATGTGAATGGCTGAAATGTAGCACTTAACAAAAATATAAAAAGAATAGAAATAAAATTTAAAAAGAGAGCTACAAATTACCATAACTTTAGTGACACTAGAATATATATGAAATAATAATAAGTAATTTTATCTAATATTAGAATATGGAGGTAACTATAACTAGGAAAGATGTAATTAGCTTAAAGAATTTTTAATCCTTACTATTTCGAATAGCTTTATTCATAGTATACACTTTATAATATACACTGCTGGCCACCGTAAATGAAACACCCTGAAGGAAGCATGCAAATAACATGAAATTTACAACATGCATTAGCGGAGATAAGATATGCAAATGATTAGAATTTCAGCGCAGACACACATCACGCGCGCCTGTGGCGCCACCTCAAAGCGCTATTTAAGGCTTGGAGATTTCGACGATTTCAAGTTCGGCAATTGTGTTTTTCTTGCGGTTTTTCAAAAAACGATTCGTTATGTCTCGTAGAAAACAGCAATCAGCTTTTGATCAAGTATCCGAGTTCGACAGAGGAAGGATAGTGGCCTACAGATAGTGTATATGATCTTTCTGGGAAATCGGTAGTCGTGTTGGACGAAACCAAACAACTGTAATGCGGATATGTGACCGTTGGATGCAGGAGGGTACGACGGACCGAGGTGGTCGATAGCATCCACCTCAGTGCACCACTTCACGTGAGGACAGGCAAATTGTGCGCATGGCAGTGACGGATCGCTCAGTCACATCACGAACTATAGCACAGCACATTGAGTCTGTAACGCATCATTCAGTGTCTGCGCGTGGCATTCGACGCCGTTTACAGCAGAGTGGTCTGTCCGCAAGACGTCCATTGCTTGGTCTACCCTTGACGCAGAACCAAAGACGTCTCCACCGCCAATGGTGCGATGAAAGAAGGATGTGGGTGGCAGAATGGAGTGAAGTTGTCTTTACTGACGAGTCACGCATCTGTCTGCAACACCACGATGGTCGGATTCGAGTCTGGAGACACCGTGGAGAGAGGATGCTGAACAGCCACGTTATGCGCCGCCATACTGGTCCTGCACTGGATATTATGGTATGGAGTGGTATTCGATATCACTCTCGCACTCCTCTAGTACGCATTGCCGGTACTTTAAATAGCCAGCGCTACATCTCCGAGGTGTTGGAGTCAGTTGTCCTTCCTTATCTTCAGGGCTTGGCCGCAGCCATATTTCAGCAGGATAATGCGCGACCACACGTGGCACGCATTGTCCAAAGGTTCTTCGTCAATCACCAGATTGAATTACTTCCCTGGCCGGCTCGCTCTCCGGATCTTTCGCCAATAGAAAACATGTGGTCTATGGTTGCTCAACGATTGACCCAGATCACACCCCCAGCTGCCACACCAGATCAACTTTGGCAACGTGTGGAAGCTGCTTGGTCTGCCGTACCCCAAGAACTTATCCAAAGTCTCTTTGAATCAACCCTGAGGCGTGAGGCACCTGTAACCTCCAACAATGGTGGCTACTTTGGCTACTGATTCTGGCAGGAACCACATTTCACAGAAGTCTATAAATTTAATAATTTGATACTTGGTCAACATGTTATCTACAAAATAAATTTTGCTGTGCTATCTCTTTTCTTTCTTGGTGTTCCATTTACGGTGGCCAGCAGTGTATATACTAGCGGTCCCGACAGACGTTGTCCTATACACACGTCTTAATTCCGAAAATTACAAACTTTTTTGAATAAGTTCTAAAAATCTGGACCGTTTTGATGAAATTTTTTATAAAGAAAGTTATTACAATACTTGAGATCATCACATGTGCAGTTACCACAATTCGACCTATCGATTGTTTGTGAATACGTATTTATTATGAACTAAGTTGAATATAGAACCTAATCTAAATAGAAACTCTTAAACTTGTTTTGATTAAAGGGTAAAAAAAGATAAAACTCAAGCTATTTTCATAACAGGTATATTTTTTTTAATGCACAAAAAATAAATTTATCGTAATGCCATTGAATGTGCAATGTTTTTGGTTAATCCTTGAGGGGTATAAACAAACAAATGCGATGGTTTTCCAAACTTCGGACATGCAACATATAATTGGCCGTGCGAAAAGGAAGGGTTTTCCTATCTAAGCCACAAATTGTCATTGTTTGACCTTGTGACTTATTAATGGTCATAGCAAATGCCAAGAGAATTGGAAATTGCAAACATTTGAATGGGAAAGAGAGTCTGAAAGAATCATTGGGATCTGTGGTAGAAGTACAACTTCACCTTGAACATTGCCGCTCAAAATAGTGGCCTCAAGAATATTGCGCAGGATTTTTTTATGAACAATCGCGCGCCCTTACAAAATTTAGGCGCATTTTTAACTAATTGCGATATCGGACCAAATTGTGAATCTAAATCATTCTCGAATCCACTTGAATCCACACAAAAAATATCATCCAAATCGGTCTAGTCGTTTAGGAGGAGTTCAGTCACATGCACACACACAGAAAAATTATATATATAAAGATATATGCCGTATCGTGGTGAAATGAATAATCTTTCCGATTCTGTAATTATTTTTTGTCTGATTTTGATAGAAAAATTAGATTGTAATTTTAAAAACGGCGAAAATATCGGAAAATTGTCCCCTCTTCTTTTTTTTCTCGACACGCATTAGCAGAATAAACAGCACACAGGGGTAGAACAATTTTGCGTTTTAAGATTTCTAATTAATATCTTTTTAACTAATTGCGATATTGGACCGAATTGTGGATCTAAATCATTCCCGAACCCACTTGAATCCACACAAAAAATGTCATCAAAATCGGTCCAGTCGTTTAGGAGGAGTCAGTCACATACACACGCACAGAAGAATTAAACATATAAAAATTATTTGAAAAGATATTAATTAAAATCGCCTATAAAAGCATAATTCCTCTGCATTTTTGTAACAATAAAGACCCGGTTTGGCCAGTTTGGCTGAAAATCGATTTTCGACCCCAACTTACGCGTCATTTTTATAACAATAATAATGTTACAACGCAGGTGAATATTGAGTTGAATATTTTTAATGTATTTAATTAATATCTTTTTAATTAATTGCGATATCGGACCGAATTGTAAATCTAAACCATTCACAAATCCACTTGAACCCACGCAAAAAATTTCATCAAAATCGGTCCAGCCGTTTAGGAGGAGTTTATTGTCACATACACGCACAGAATATTTTTATATATAAAGATTACTGGTCACAGGCAATCGTCACTGTACACACGTCTTAAATCCAAAATTACAAACTTTTTTTTTGAATAAGTTGTAACAATCGGACCGTTGATGAAATTTTATAAAAGTTATTACAATACCTGACATCATCTACATGTACAGTTACCACAATTCGACCTATCGATTGCGTGTGAGGTATATTTTACTATGAACTAAGTTGAATGCTCAAGCTAATACGAGGCAAAACTTGGCTTGTGGTTAAAGGCAGAAAGATAGAAAACTCGATCTATTTTAAAGCAGGTATATTTTTAATGCAGAATTTTTTTTATGTATTGAATAGCTTTGGTTAATTCTTGAGGGGTACTAAGTAAACCAATGCATTTGCCAAACCTCCGGACATGCAACATATAATTGACCGTGCGAAAAGCAGGGTTTTCTAAATCTGAGCCTAAATTGTGAAGTACTGACCTTGTGACTTATTAATGGTCATAGCTAATGCAAGCAGGTGAAGTACAGCTTTGCATTTGAATGGTAGGTGAGTCTGAAAGAATCATTGGGATCTGTGGTAGAAGTACAACTTAACCTTGAAGTCTGCTGCCCAAATAATGGCCTCAAGAATATTACCCATGATTTTTTTATAAACAAACATGCGCCCTTACATAATTTTGGCCATTTTTAACTAATTGCGATATCGGACCGAATTGTGAATCTAAATCATTTCTCAGAATCTGCTTAACCCACACAAAAAATATATCAAAATCAGGGCTTGGCATTTAGGAGGTTCAGTCACATACACACTACAGAAGAATTATATATATAAATATTATTTGAAAAGATATTAATTAAAAACGCTAAAAAGCATGATTCGTCTACATTTTTGTAACAATGAAAACCCGGCTTGGCCAGTTTGGCAGAAAATCATTTTTGGACGCCAACTTACGTTATTTTTATAACAATAACGTTGTTACAATAATGCAGGTGAATATTGAGTTGAATGTTTAATTAACATCTTTTTAACTAATTGCGATATCGGACCGAATTGTGAATCTAAACTATTTTCGAATCCACTGGAACAGACGCAAAAAATTTCATCAAAATCAGTCCAGAAGTTTAGGAGGAGTTTAGTCACATACAAACGCACAGAAGATTTTTATATATAAAGATATATATATTATATATATATAACATCACATACACAAGGTATTAATTGAGGTAGTCATAAAGATGTTTTCCGATGTCAAGTTTTCATTTTTACATTTTAGAATGAAGCTGTTAAAGTTTTATCCCACATAGCATTTCCTTTAGGAGATAACTATTCATAAATTATGTAGTGCCAAACTTTTGTTGAATTATGCATGGAATTCACGAGTATAACAAATATAAGGCTTATGTCAGCTTGGTTTAAGATATACACAGGATTTCATCTGTCATGTGACATGTATAATCGAGCCCATTGTCCCTTGAATGGCATCAAATATTTCTTTTTCTTTTGAAGTCTGTCTTTTTTTCCAGATAAATTTCCTGAGGCAGGACTCGAGATGGTGGCGAACTTTTGTGGTTTTTTCCCCTTTTTATTTAGCCATTTCGCTTTTCCACGGAAGTACATTCTGAGTTTACATAACAGTTTGTAAGATCAACGAAATTGTATTGGTGATTCCCTCAGCATAGAGTTACAAATGTAATCAGATTGTACCGGTTCTTTTGAATTATACCCATTCTAATAGCCAGAAAAAAGAGCCAATCCTTTTTAAATGTTAATAAAAAATTCCTTTCGCTGATATGCTGGTATTACAATCATGGACTTTTGACGAGAAATGTTGCTTGTTTCGGAACTAACCTGATGATATCAGTAGGTACGCTATGAATTATTCCGTAAAATAGTTGCAAAACTTTGCCAAGTGAGGGCGAAAACAGTACAATAATAACATTATACTGATCACCAAAGATTGATTTCAAAGAAAGATTCAAACCTCACACACACACTTAACTAATAGGTACTTGAATTATTTATTTTTTATTGTTTTTTGTTCCCAACAATCGTTAAAAATCAAAAGAATATGTTTGGCGGCGTTTTGAGGTATAATACGTGAGAGTGGTGGACTTTTGACCCTCGAACCCTTTCCTTGAAAAATTTCTGTGTGCACCCCTGCTGTTAACGTATGATGCTTTACTTTTTATTTAAGATTTGGTACAAAGTTTTGGGATTCCGCAATAAAAATAATCATTTTTGAAAATAACACGAAAAATGCAATGGAAATGAGAAAAAAATTAAGTATTTTAATGAAAGTTCGTATACCTACTGTGATTTAAGAATACAGATTAAAATACTCGAAACTGAGTTATTGCTAGGTTTTATGATACAACTTTATTATCTAGAAAGATACTTTGCATCTTTCTATAAGTCAAAGTTTGTAGAAAGAGGAAAATATTAAAAACTTTTTCAAAATCTATTGCTAGAAATATACTTTTTTTAAAGTTTCATTTGTATTTTTTATTTAAAAAAAATACTAGTTAATAATAAATAAAAATAAGCTAATACGTTTAAAAAAAGCATTTAATAAATATATATTCCAATTTAAACATTTAGTATTTACTTCTCATGTGTTCCAATGATTTTTAATTTTCAAATGCCTATGAAAATGACAAATTTATCAAAACAACTGTGGCAACTTGATTTTGACTCTCGTAATGTAACATGTATGATTTTTCATAACACAAATGAACTCTTCAACTTTGAAGACATATTCTGAACATAACCCTAGCAAAAATAAACGAGAAAGAACTAGAGCCAATGAGAAAAAGTCCGGTAATTATTTTAAAAAAAAATTCTTGCTTTTGCTATATTCTTTAATGAAAAGGTAATTTTGAGTGTATGGCATCGAACGGAGATTAATAAGCGGAATTGAACATTGTCTACATAAAATCCTGTGTTTTGTCTTTTGACAAAAATTAATTCATAAAAGGTAAAGAAGAATGGTTTTAACAAAAAGAGCACTTAAATTATGATATAAATATGCTACATATAACTAGAATATGTCTAAAGAAAGCTGTACTGATTAACAGTAAATAAATAAATAATATTTTTCATCCAATGAAATCAGTGGGACGTACATAATTTCTCTTATTGACAAACATAATTCAAAGATGCCTAAAAAGGAAAAATCGAAAACTGATGACGATGAGAAGAAAAAGAAGAAAGACGATAAAGAAAAGTCACAAGATGAACAGTCAGAAAGTGAACAAGGTATTAAAAAGTTTCCAATAGGTATCTTCTTCCTGCTTGGAAACGAATTTTGTGAGAGATTTAGTTTCTATGGCATGCGCACTATACTCACTCTTTTTCTGGTCAACCAACTTCATTACAGTGAAAATGCTGCCTCTAAAATTTATCACGGCTTCCAGATAGTCGCTTACTTCATGCCATTATTTGGCGCCATTGTGGCAGATGCATGGCTTGGCAAATTTTGGACCATTTTATCCCTTTCGATTCTCTATGCTTGTGGAAATTTGATCATTGCAGCAGGAGCCATTCCCAATTATCTCACATTCATGAGAGTGATGTCTATAATAGGTCTTTTTATAATAGGTATTGGAACTGGCGGTATAAAACCTTGTGTTTCAGCGTTCGGTGGGGATCAGTTCAAAAAAGGTCAAGAAGCGATGCGTCAACACTTTTTTGGCTTGTTTTACTTCGCAATAAATAGCGGTAGTTTAATTTCAACCGCTCTCACTCCATTCTTAAGGGAAGATGTCAAATGTTTTGGAGAAGATACATGTTTTTCTTTGGCATTTTTAGTTCCAGCTGTGTTGTTTACAATTGCTTTGACTTTCTTTGCGATTGGGAGGCCATTTTATGTCATAAAACCACCTGAAGGAAGTGTTTTCGTATCGGTTGTCGGTTGCGTTTGCAGTGCGT
The DNA here is from genome assembly GCA_019973955.1 of Trichonephila inaurata madagascariensis. NCBI lineage: Eukaryota > Metazoa > Arthropoda > Arachnida > Araneae > Nephilidae > Trichonephila > Trichonephila inaurata. Next base: position 64,287 of record BMAV01017341.1, on the reverse strand, counting down.
TGTACAATAAGGCAAGAAAAAAAGGTGAAAAGAAAGAACATTGGTTAGATTACGCTGATGATCGGTATGACTCCGTTTTAAAACAAGACATAAGACGTTTACTGCGAATTTTGATTCTCTATATACCTTTGCCTCTATTTTGGGCTCTGTACGAACAACAAGGCTCCAAATGGGTTATACAATCTACTAAAATGGATGGAAAAATTACAAAAAGTTTGCATATAAAACCGGATCACATGCAAATTGTTAATCCGCTCTTGATTCTTATCATGATTCCAATTTGTGATTTCGTAGTATATCCGCTCTTGAACAGGATACATTTGTTAACTACGCCGTTGCAGAAGATGACAGTTGGAGGTCTCCTTTCGGCATCTGCGTTCGTCATAACTGCGTTCCTTCAACTCAAAATTGAAACTGAGATACCCGAGTTACCGCCGGAGGGGGAAATTGAGATGCTGGTGATAAACAATTCGCCTTGTACCTTGCAAATCAGAAGTCCAGAAGGGCGTGAAATACATAATTTCGGCGTCACATTTCTTAATATACCGATATCGAAAACTTCAGATTGGTCCTTTGTTCCAACGGGTTGCGATATAAAAAACGAAGCCAATAAATCTATAGAAGGTTTAAACGAGACTTTTAATGCAATGATGGTGACTTACGGTGATGACAAGCTGGTGATTCAAGTCAGTAATGACACTCGCGAAAAGCTTACATCTGGAGATTCTCAAGTGAGGTTATTGTTTTCTATTGATTATGAATTTACCGACAAGGAAAACGCCTCTTTCTTGATTCAAGGACCAAGCACCCTTTTCCTTTTTCCCGACAAAATGAACCGACCTGGGAAAATTGGAATGACTGAATATTGTTCGCTTTCTCCTGGAGAATACGAACTATTTCTCCCGGTGGATGAGAATGATCACGAAGAAGAACCAGTTGGAAAATTTGATGTGGATACTGGAGGCAGTTATACAGTGTTTATTCTCCAAAGTGAAGCTTGGAATATTAGAGCAATGAATTCTACAATAACTGTTCAGCCTAACTCTATGCATCGCTTGTGGCAAATACCTCAAAGCATCGTTATTACTGTTGGAGAAGTAATGTTTTCTATAACAGGACTCGATTTTTCATATTCACAAGCACCAGAATCCTTAAAATCTGTAGTGCAAGCTATATGGTTACTTAGTAATGCTCTCGGAAATTTCCTGGTTGTTTTACTCAATTTTCTGAAATTTGAAAGATATTCGCACGAGTTTTTTATGTATGCCGGCCTGATGACCTTAAGTATGGTAGCATTTGGTATAATCGCATGTTTTTATCAATATGCAGAGTCTGAGGAAAAATCATAAGTTTCAATATTGTTATTAATGTTGAGCTATATTTTATCGCAACAGTATTCTCTGTATGCATTATATTCTATTTTTAGTAAAGTAATTATATACCATATATTTATTTGAATGTTTATAATTATTCTTGACTTTTTTTTTGTCGGTGTGTATACTACGAACAGTAATTATTTTCAGGCATAAAAAATTGCTTGAAAATGAGTCTTTATTCTAAATAAAATTTTGGTACTTACGTATTATCGCAACAATTAGCAACTCTATTAATAACTCGCCAAGTTGGCTCCCCGATTTGCAAGTGTCGTACACTCTGATTGGCAACCATGTGCTTCGTTTCAAATAATGTTGTCAATAGGTTGCGATAATACGTAAATACCCACATTTTTTTCTTTCTTCGCATAGTACACAGGAAAAGTAAATAAACACAGTTGGATCCTATTGTAATGTATTGCTTGGCAGAGGTTTATTTCGGTCACTAAACTAGGTTAGCCAAGTTAGCCTAGGTTAGGAAACCTGAAATGGAATTTACAAAACCGGAAGTAGATCCCTACATAAAATATTTTTAAGATATTGAATTGAAATTTTCAGAACATGTTTTATTTAGTTCTATCTGTGTTATGAATAAAAATCTAATCTCTGTGTATATATTTATGTACTTATTGCTTCTTTATGAAAAAAAATCATTAATTTTTTAAAAAATCGTGTTTTTGCATAAAATTAGGCATATTTAAAAAACTTTCAAGAGTATTACAAATCTTTTAATTCCTAACTCATATGAAGATGTTATTCACGTACTGTATAAATATTGTTTGAATACATTACTAGAATTTTGTGTTACTGCAATTTTTCATCAAAATTTCCCTAAAAACGACAATTGTTATAGTCTCTAAAACTCTCCAGAAAACAGCAAAAGGTTAATAAAAGTCCGAATTAGTTAAACATGAAGCTAAGAGATCTTGACCTATAAATATGGTGAGTTTTTAAAAATGTACAATTAATAGAATTACTTTTTATACTGTATTGAAATCTTTAAATGAATTTTCTGAGAAACTGTTGAAATGAATGTGAAAAAATTGAAATGTTTTTCAATTTTTTGCTTCATGATAAAGTTCACTATATAGGATTTCTTTTTAAGATATTGAATTGATATTTTCAAAAAATGTTTTATTTAGTTTTATCTGCAGTATATAGACTATAATCTAATCTCTGTGCTTATATTTATGTATTTTATTGCCCTTTTTGTGTGAAAATAACATTAGTTTCTTGTAAAAAATTGAGTTCTTGCATAAAAAATGACATATTTCAAAAACTTTCAAAAGTATTACAAATCTTATAGCTCTAAGCCTAGATAATGATGTTATTTATGTACTGTATAAATATTATTCGAATATATTAATTAGAATATTCAATACAAGCCATACCGTTAGTGCATTTTTTCAATAAAATCTCACTCAAAATTCCCAATATATCCAAAATTATTTTTAATTTTGTGGAAATTGTACTTGAATTCCTAGTTTTATGCCCCATTTTAAATAAAAAAAAAGTGTTTATTTAGTTGAAAATTTATAAAATTTCAAAAAGTGCTCCGAAGGTAGTCACATACCTTAACTAAGTTATAAAGGTAATTAAGCCATTTTACTTTTTTTATTACTGTTTATACATGTGAGAACCGGAAGACTGATCAAAATAAATCAAATGCAAAATTGAAAGTTTTTTTTCATCATTTGGAAATAAAGGGCAATATGTATATATATATTCATTAAGTGATGTGCTTGTTGAGATTTATGAAAGAAAGTTCAATAAAAAATATGGAAATGTAACTATGAATGTAATATGGACTGGTAACGACAATTGTGCGTTTGGAGGAATCGAAAGAGTTTCGAATAAATTTTTTTTCAGATGCCCTTCCATACTGACGTGTTTCTTTCGATTTTTACTTTCTTTTATGCGTTTTATCATGTACTTTTCTTAAGAATTTCTATTCCCCCCCCCCAAAAAAAAATTTTGCTCATTAAATTATTTCCATAATATTGTGTCATAAACTGTTCAATTGTCCTTCTTACATAAATCTGAAAATCGCTCTCTTGCCGCCATTCCGGTTTGACTTCAAAATTCGTCGCCAAGCAATACGCCAAAAATTATTTTAACATTATGATTATCATTTACTACCCCACAATTTAAAATATTATTATTACTTTAAATTAAAAAGGATTCTTTATCATTATACATATAAGAATGGTAAATATTTTCCCTATATTCGACTCATTTTTGACACTAAATTGAAGCCTTTGTGAAGTTTTTTGGCGATGAGTTTGGCGCAGTACTGGACTTAATTCTTCCAAATCATTTTTTGCTTCATTTAATTCCAAGTTCCCTCGGAAACTCCCCAAATTAGAAAGAGATTAATAAAATAACCATAAGAAAGAAGCCAAACTCATCGCCCACTTCTGAGCAAATGAGCCAAGAGATAAAGTATAGGAACAGCAAAACAAAAGGTTGAGTTTTAGAAGGCAAGAAACACATGTTTCTCATTGGAAAATTACAAAGATATGAGGTTATTGAATCAGATTAGTTTTGCATTAAATTATTTCTACATTTAGATGTATTATTTCTAGTATTATTAATATACTTATTGTAGAAAGTGTTATTAGGTTTCAGACTATAGATTATATTACAGTTTAAAAAGTTCTTTCACGATGTGAATTTATTCGAATGTGTTAGACGAGAAGGTTCTTCTAGAATAAATAACGATTCCTTTCGAAAGTACCTGCCTGTTAAATGCATGACCTTTTCGACATTTGGAAGACAATCCATCACGTAACAAAATTTTTAAAAAAGTTATACAATTTAGAAAAATAAATAGAAATTTTGTTCAAATCGGGAACTTATTTTAAACTATCATTGATAATTTGGAAGTTCATTTTTATGTAATTTGATATTTCAGAAAAATCATTCATTCTGAAAGGTACATAAAAGGTTCTGAAAGATACATTAAAGTATTTCAGTTTTGTTTTCTAATTTTTGAACTACTCCTACACTTGAGTGTTTGAGGGAATTGGCAATTTATGGATTTTTTTAATTATATTCCTGAAATATGGAATTCTGAGTTCATTTGATTAGAATAAAATGTTTTACAATTGTAAAAATTTTACAAAATGTGCTGTATTATGTACAAAATGTGCGTACGATATTTCCTTCTTTTTTCTTTGTTGACTAATCAGATTATTTGTATAAGCAGAATTTTAATCTCAGGTTTCCAGACTTTTAAAAACATATTCAGAAAAAAAAATGCGAAAACTTTAAAACTTTATTAAATTTTTTTCCTTGAATAAAAATGATCAAATGTTTTTATATTTAAAAAGTATAGTTAGAAGTTAATAGATAAGAATAACATAAAATTCGTGCACACAAATTGAAGACTGGTAGATAGATTATTTTGATATTTAGAATTTTCGAGTAAAGATGTTAGAATTAACATTAGACTTCGTCTTTCCTTTCATTTCTGTGATATTTTTTAATATTTTATTTTCACTGAACATGACAACAGTTTTGATCTTTTGGTTCAGTTTTCCCAAACGTTTGCACTAGAATGAACATAAAAGTACTGAAACTCACTCTCCAAAAGGATCTGATAGCACAAATAATATATTTATAAGGCTGATTTTTATTCATATGCCTTCACCCTATCGTCACTTATTACTTTAAAAGTTCTGCTCAATCATTGAAAAAGTGGCATTCAGCACAACTAAGGAAAAAGATGAGCCAGCATACGGTTACCTCCGGTTTGGTAGATGATGTATTATAAAAGAGTAAATGATATTTCTCCTTGTAAATACGAGAAGAGAGAGAGATTTTAAGTTAAGTTCCACTTTCAAAATGCTGTAAAAAAAGAACCTCTCAACGGAATGCAATAAGAAAAAAAATTCAGAGGTCTATTAATAGATGGCGCTGTAAGCGGCAAAACGAAGATGAATTCTTTTATTAGTGGTGTTTTTAGTTGAATTACGACAGATTTGGCTTGATTTTCTTTTTAGGCCAACGGTATTTTTCAATCTGCGTGATTGCTTTGGTGTTTTGATGGAAGAAATGACTTCCAAGTTATTCAACAACTGTTACACTGTTAGTGAAAAGCCCATCCTTTACGACAAGATCTACCGCATTGGATAAAAAAATGAGTTTTTAATTGTCCTTGGGCCAAAAACCACAAAAAGAGTGACAATGAAAACGCCAAGGAATTTTTTTCTTATGGCATACTGTGTCCCTTTTCTTATTCAGCTCACATTTGAATTCAGCATTGGTTCTTTTTTTAAAAAAAAGCATTTTGGAAGTGGGGAACAGTGATTCCCAAAGTGGTCTATATAGACCCCAGGGGTCTATGACGACCTGTAAGGGGTCCACGTCAGTACAAAAATAATTTAGGGATCCATAAGGTGTAAATGGAGGTCTACGCACGATAGTGGCTCTCATTAAACTAGATCGTGACTTTAATTTTAAAAGAAAATGTAATCAAGTGGAAACTAGTTTTTACTTATTTAACAGATTTATTTACTAAATTTAATGAGGATAATTTGCAATTACATTTTATTAAAACAAGCATATATCTTATTAAAACAAAAATTATCATTTCAGTTTTTCGTACCGGAATTAAGCTAAAAGAGTGTAATACTGGACGTCGCGAATTTTCCAATTTCTTATTTTGTCACAGACAATCGACAGGAAGATGACGTTTTAACCTACGTTCAACATTTAATGCACTCTATTCAGATTTTAAAATTAGGTTTACGAATGCTCTATGGTAATACCACAGGAGGCAATGAACCATAAGGACACATTGAAGAAAATAAATGTCATATTTCAGGAGGAATTAATTGGAATAGGCACTAAGGAAAATCTTTAAGTAAAGTTTAGAAACGGATGTTAGCAATTTTGGTGTTAAAAAGACATTCTTGTTGTTTAACCTGTATTATGGAACTGAGAAGATTTAGGGTTAAACTGTCGACAAGGTTTAAATGTGAAAATTTGTTATTGAAGGGCCAGATTCATCCCTCCCTTTAAAAGCACTTTTGTTTGTTTTATGTAACAGTTCTTTTATGAATTAATAAATTTTAGTTTAAAATTAATTAGTACGTGTTTCTTAAATTTTAAACACTATATTTCACAAAATTAAAAAATTAAAATTTTTTTAAGTAAATAGCTCTATATCAGCAGTCAAAAAGATATTTAAGTTGAAAAAAGTACAAAATTTAATATTAAGTAAGAAGGGGTCTACCCAAAGGAGAAAAATATGACAAGGGGACTATGAGACAAAAAAGTTTGGGAACCTCTGACCTAAAAGGATTAATGTATCTAATTTATGTCGATACATTCATCATAAAAATGTGCGCCAGTTTGTTGCAATAGAAAGCAAAAAAATTAATTCTATAGAAAAGTTTTTAATCTGGTTTAACTCACCGTCCGGTCTTGGTGATGATCATCTCTGTCCCTAGTTCATAAAACTTCTCCCATAAGTCTTTAGTTTCCAGAATAGCCTCCACTCGCTGAAGCTCTTCGCAGTTGCACTTGGGAAGAAGTCTGGGATCCTTCGGAATGGGTTGCTTGCAGGGTGATTTCCGGTTTTCCGATTTTTCCGGGCTTTCTTTGGGGCTAGTTGGCTCCCTCTTTTGGCTCGGGGAAAGATCTTCTGTCCGGGACACGGTTTGGATGAGTTGGCCGGGACTGGTAGTGCGTTCCACCAGCTTCTCTGTTGGGATAAGAAAAAGCGAAAAAATATTTATTTTTAAGTTTTTTTGCTAATATTGTTTTTTACTTTAAGGTATCCGACTACGTTCGAAACCATGATTTTAAAAAAGCGCATAAATGGATAATTTTCATGATATTTAGTGTCACTTAGATTACAATAATACATGTATAAATTGTTTAAGAACTATTATGACAAAATTATTTAAATACTAATATTTTGGCAAAATTGAACTTAGATAACCTTTTTCCAAATGTTCTCCTTTTGTAAGAAATGCTTCTATTTTATTAATATTTTGCCTGTGTAGTAGCTCAGACCTCTGTACAGAGGCTCAACTATGATTTTTGAAAAATTCACATTGTTTTCAGAGTTACAACCATCTGAAATAATTATCGGCGTATTTTATGCCCTTCTGTTTTCGTAAAACATGGATAAACCGACTTCCAAGTTATGCATTTCAAAAATTCTAGTTGAGCCTCTGTACAGAGGTCTGAGCTGAATACAGGCAATTTTTACAAAAGGAGATTTGGAAAAAAGGTTATTCTAAGTTAATTTTTTGCCAAAATATTGTATTTAAATAAATTTTTTTTGTCATAATGTCCTTAAAACAATTTTATACATGTATTCTAATCTGAGTGACACTAAATATCATAAGTATTATCCATTTACATGCTTTTGCAAAACCACGGTTCCAAACGTAGTCGGATACCTTAAATGTAAATAGTAAGACAACTGACCACGCTGAAAAATTTTTTTTTGTTCTTATTTTATTTTTATTGTTCTTTTTTTGTTCTTCTTAACAATACTTATTATAGCTTAACTAATCGACAGCGATTAAATTAAGCGATATAATTACACAACCGAATAAGAATACAGAGAGAGAGAGAGAGTACTGACATGAACAAAGTATCTCCAGCTTGGATATATAAATAGAATTTTAGAGAGTTTAGTTCTTTTATCCTTTATAAAATTATGCGTTTCATATTTAACCCTATAATATATCTTATATTACCACCAGTTAGGTGAGTGGCCACGGTGGCCTAGTGGTTAGGGCCGCAAACTCGTGGTCGGAGGGCTGCAGCTTCGAGTCCTATGGCCATAAAAGACCCGCCGTGTAGAGGAGACCGATTCGCATTAAATCTGACAAGGCTCAATTCCCTACCGTTAGTCAGATGTAGCAGTTTGGAGAGGGTGTGCCAGCTCAGGTGATGTCCTCGTCTCAAAGTCGGTTGCCAACAGCCCTCGTGTTGTTTTATAGTGCGACATTAATTTAACTCTCTCACAAAGGAAAGAGTAACTAAGTTTGAAAAAAAAAAAAAAATTCTAAGAAACACTAAGAAAATTTTATTAAAAGAGGGATTACGCGTTGTTCTTTAAAAAAAATTACTGATTATTATCTTTTTCGTTATATAATTTGTTCTCTTTTTCTTTATTTTCTTTATTTCAGTTGTTATAACTCGTGAAAAGAACTGCAAATTCAATTTCTTCCTCCTTTATCCCAATTTTCTCATTAATTCGTGGTATGTCGTAATGCACGTAACCTTTTATTAAATTTCGTCTTTAAAATTTGAAGAATTCCATAAACACTCCGCTTTCCTTTGTAATGTGTATAATCTAAAATATATATGTGTATAACATTATAATATAGGAGAGATAAAATGTGGAACTTATATTGTGTCAGAAAAAATAGATTGATACGAACAAAAAATAAATTATAGTTTAAAAAAAAAATGAAAAATACGCTTTTATGGTGAATCTAACTAAAAAGTAAAATAATAATTCTTAAAATAAGAATAAAATATTAAGGTATCCGACTACGTTCGGAACCGTGATTTTGCAAAAGCGCGTGAATGGTTAATATTTATGATATTTAGTGTCACTTAGATGATACAGTACTTGTTTTTAAGGACATTATGAGAAAAATTGCTTAAATAAATATTTTGGCAAAATTAACTTAATTACCTTTTTCCAAATGCTTTTCTTTTGAAAAATGCTTCAATTGTATTAATATTTTGCCTGTATTCAGCTCAGGCTCAACTAGAGTTTTTGAAATGCATAACTCGGAAGTCGGTTTATCCATGTTTTATGAAAACAGAAGGGAGAAATTTTAAGAAAATACGCCGATAATTATTTCAAATGGTTGTAACTCTGAAAATAATTTGAATTTTTCAAAAATCATAGTTGAGCCTCTGTACAGAGGTCTGAGCTATACACAGGCAAAATATTAATACAATAGAAGCATTTCTTACAAAAGGAGAACATTTGGAAAAAGGTTATTCTATGTTAATTTTTTTGCCAAAATATTGTATTTAAATAATTTTTTTGTCATAATGTCCTTAAAACAATTGTATACATGTATTCTAATCTAAGTGACACTAAATATCATTAAAATTATCCATTTATGCGCTTTTTTACAATCATGGTTCCGAACGTTGTCGGATACCTTAAAGAGAAAATTAATGTCATTGTGGTAAAAGCTTTGTACTACATTTTTACTCTAACTCAGGAGTTCGGAATAGAACTAGTAAAGACATTATAACAACTAATATAGAGCACCCCACGCTTTTATCACAATGACTAATTTTCTCGTTAATCATTTTATTTTGAGAATTATTCTTTTATTTTTTAGTTCGATTCACTATAAAAGCGTGTTTCTTAGTTTTTTTTTTAAAAAAACTATAAGTTATTTTTCATTTTTAGTTCGATCTGCAATAATAGCCTGTTTTTTAGTTCTTAAAATTATCATTTATTCTTTGTTGAATTTATTCTTGAGTTTGATATTTGGAGCCGGAATTAAGTGGTTCCTGGAATTAATCTTGCTCTTCAATGGATGTTAATTAATGGGTCTGAAGCGTATTTATTCTCTCCGTTTATGTGAGCCATCGAATGAGCCCCGTATCATTGTATTTTAAAGATTCCGTCTCTACAGATACAGGTCTTAACTAATAAAAGGGTGTTAAGAAGAAATATTAAATATCAATCGTATTTATATATCACCTTTTAAACGTGTTGCGAAATGTTAATTCGTATCATCACTTTTAAACATATTGCTTTATCAAAAAAGTCGCCAAATCTGGAAACAATTTAATGAATTAGTCGCCAAATCAAGGAATCCTTATATTCCTTAATTATTAAGATCCTAATCAGGACAATGAAAGAAAATTATGAAATTATTGTAGTGTCATCGGTCCTCGATAAATGTTTGAAATTTCGAATTAATCTGACCTTTTAAACTGGGTAAAAATCGAGTTCAAAGATTCCAATGCATACAAGTGAAACTTATAAAAACGTGTTAATTAAAAATAAAAAAAATATTTAGCAGTTAAACATTATTTTTCTTCACATACACGAGTCTTTTTTTTTATTTTCATTTTCAGAAAAACTACGCTCCCACCCACTCTAACTTTTTTCACATAAAGAACACTTTTTTTTGTTTTATTTTTTTATTAACCAGAAACATATTTTATGGTTTTAGGGCCGCACTTCAATCTTTTAGTTCCTAAATCTGGAATTAGTCGCCAAATCTAGAAATGGCATATGGAATTAGTCGCCAAATCTGAAAATGGTGTATGCAATTAGTCGCCAAATCTAGAAACGATACAAGGAATTAGCCGCCAAATCTAGAAATGATACAATGAATTAGTCGCCAAATCTAGAAACGATATAATGAATCAGTCGCCAAATCTCGTAAATCCTTAAAATCCTTAATTATTAAAATCCTGATCAGGACAATGAAGCAAAATTATGAAATTATTGTATTGTCAAGAGTCCTTGACAAGTGTGTAAAATTTCGAATTAGTCTGACCTTTTAAAGTGGGTAAAAATCGAGTTCAAAGATTCCATTACATACAAGTGAAACTTATAAAAATGCGTTAAAAATAAAGCTTTTAGTAAAATATACTACTCTCTGTGTGGGGTAGTGAAGTTAAAATACTAAGTTAATGTCGGAAACATTTTTTACAGAAGAAAAATCTTTCCAATGTATTTGAGTTTGGATTCATATTTTAACGTTGCGCAGCGTAATTCTAAATATGCACCATTTTTAAGAAAAAAAAAGTACATATATGAGTACTACTTTCAACACTTAAAGCGTTTTGTGAGATATTTACCATACAAATCATTTATAGTTCAAAAATGTTTTGAAATATTTTGAAACATTGTTATGGGATTCTATGAAATTATCGCAGTTTTATTTTCCTTGATTGTAAAATTACATCTTTTCACATTAAGGCAGTGCTTTTCAAATTTTCAATGTTTGCGATTTAATTTTCGATCAAAATTTTCATCGCACCCCACCCACTTCCGTACAATCACAATATATTGAATGCAATAAAAATGTACTATGACTTAAAGCTCTACAATACGACTTTAATTATAAACCGTACAAATTATCAAGATAAGTATTAAAATTTGAATATAATCTTGTATATGGCAAGTCCATGGAAGTCCGTATTAATTATTAAACCTGTAATTAACTCACTATTGATAAACTATCTAGTACATTGTGCAGTATTAATACATTTATAAATACATTTTATCAGTGTAAATGTGTCAGAATGTATTTTGATTTGCTTAACTACATTAATAATTATTTTAATCTTTTATTTTCTACTTTTAGATATGCTCGCGCCCCTCTAGGGGGAGGACCCTAGAGTTTTAGAAACGCTGCATTAAGGGCAAACAAATAGGCTGTTTATAAAAATGTTTTTAGGTACGCTAATTCGGAGAGAGTGAACTTACACTGTATGTGCATAAACACTTTCATAGTTGCAGGGATATTATTTAAATGTTTTATGGAATAAAGTAATAATTTCAATATTTGAATAATTAAACAATTTCAACACAAAAAATAATTCTATCCATTTTTTTTTTCAGTTCATTAGTAGATTCTGAAATCATATTCACTGCATTTAAACAATACCTGAAATAAAACTGCTTATCTCGGCAAAGGACTAGAAAACTGATCTATTTACGTATGTATTTAATGTACTGAGAGAGAGAAAAAGAGAAAGATAGAGAGGAAGGAGGAGAGAGAGAGAGAAAAGGTAAAGAAAGAGGAGTATAAAGAGAAAAGGAGACGGATGTAAAAATAGAGAGAGATGGAGAGAGAAAAGGAGAAAGAGAAAGATGGGGGAATGACAGAGAGAGGCTGATAAAGAGAAAAAGAGAGGGAAATTCAAAAAATAGGGCTAACGAGAAATTGATAGATAATGAGGAAGGGGGAGAAGAGAGAAGAGAGAAAGAGGAGTATAAAGAGAAAAGGAGACGGTTGTAAAAATAGAGAGAGATAGAGAAAAAGAGAGAGATGGGGTTGACAGAGAGGCTGATAAAGAGAAAAAGAGGGAAATTCATAAAAATAGGACTAACGAGAAATTGATAGAGCTCAGGTGTCGTCCACGTCACTTGACCATGGATCAAAATTACGTGGTCCGTTGCCAAAAGCCCTCGTGTAGCTGAACAGGGCGACGCGTTAATATTCAATCAATCTCTCTCTATGTTTATCTTGTTCAAATTTTCAATCATTAATAAAATACTTTCTATTCATCCATTCAAAGTAGGAATTGACTTGAAATTTTTTTTATATTACTTGTTTTAATTATTGTTGATAATGTTGAGTTAGCAAAACCCCAAAATATTGACATATTTCCGTTTTGTCTTCTGTTTTTTACCAACAACTTTAAAAAGCTCCATCTTCATTTTAAGTGAAACAGAAGTTTGTTTTCCCCCTGAGCTCTTTGCCATTGTGCTCTTAAAACAATTGTTTATAAAATTGAGGGGGACTCGAAACAAATTCACTGATTTTTACTCACACTAAGATGTACTTGCCATCGAAGTCTAAAGGCAAATGATGAGAGATGCGATGTTTTGCGAGGCATTTGTGAGTGGAGGGTAAAAGAAGCTTAGACAAACAAAATGAACTCGTGTCACACAAATTCGAGGTATTTCAAAGCCAAGTTAACCTCCTTTCTACGAAACATGTGAAACCACCTTTCTTTCACTATCTCTCTTTTTCGTGTATGCCCCTCTCAAATCTTTCCTTTGCTGCTGGTGTTTTCTGTATTTTGTTCATATCCAGAAGGGAAATCTTTTCGTGTTAAGGTTTTCGACTACGTTCGGAACCGAGATTTTGCAAAAGTGTATAAATGGATAATATTTATGATATTTAGTGTCACTTATATTAGAAAATGTATATAAAATTGTTTTAACAATAGTATTACAGTAAAAAATCATATAAGTACAATATTTTGACAAAAAATGAACATAGAATGACCCATTTTCAAAATATTCTCCTTTTGTGAAAAATGCTTCTATTATATAATAATATTTTGCCTGTATATAGCTCAGACCTCAGTACAGAGGCTCAACTAGAATTTTTGAAATATATAACTTAGAAGTGGGTTTATTCATGTTTTAGAGAAATTTTAAGAAAAAAACGCCGATAATTATTTCAATGAGTTGTAACTCTGAAAATAATGTGAATTTTTCAAAAATCATAGTTGAGCCTCTGTACAGAGGTCTGAGCTGTATACAGGCTATTATTATAACAGAAGCTTTTTTCACATAAGGAGAACATTTTGAAAAAAGTGTTATTCTAAGTTAATTTTTTGCCGAAATATTGTACTTAAATAATTTTTTTTTTGTCAAAATGTCCTTAAAACAATTTTATACATGTATTCTAATCTAAGTGACACTAAATATCATGAAAATTATCCATTTATGCGCTTTTGCAAAATCACGGTTCCGAAAGGTAGTCGGATACCTTAAGGGATTTTCGTTTCGTGTTAAGAGAAAAAAAGGTATGAAAATACACAATAGTTTGCCGGGACCATTGTATTATTTCGTGTTAACCGATATTGCGTCATAAGTGTTTTCGCGTTAAACGTATTTCATTATATAAAAAAAAAATACCGTATTTTTTTTATTCAAAAATTTTAACGTAATATTCATGTAATTTATGCATTGATAGCATTAGTTTGTGGTCCAGGTGTTACCTGTTATTGCATTATATTTAGTAAATGGGATATGGGTTCAGAATGGTATTAAAATCTTTATAACTGAGAATAAAACTTCTGTGCATTCTGAAAATTTGTGATTTTAAGTTTAGGGGTGTCCTTGCTTAAATTTAGATTTTAACGTCGAATCTCAATATATGTCAATAAGACGTTTCTTCTTCGTTGGCAAGCCTTTTAATTTATCCATTCATTCTTGTTTTCTTCTTTGCAAGTATTAGTTTACAAATATATTAGGTGTTTTTTAATGTTCTTTTGCAATTTTTATTCTCCTTATAAATGGAAAAAAGATGATTTATTGTATAGTTTTTAGCAGTCATCTAAATCTAATTCATTCCATTTCACTTAGTGTTTGTTCAAAGTGAATTGCACTAGCTAGTATAAAATTATTTTGTGGAATAAAAAACAACATTTGAATACTCGTTTATTACATTATGTTAAAAGTTGCAAGATATTAATAAAAAGAGAAGCTGTCCGAGGCTGAATTTTTTTTTAAATTTCTTCGGTAGAACTCGGGACCCGCAATGAGTAGCATTGCTTTAGATTCTTTTGGTCATACAAACTCCATAGAGAATGTGAATATATTTAGCAAACGTATCAATATTTTTTGACGATGCATTTATATTTTCGTTGGATTTCTGATTTATCCGTTGATCCTTGGTTTTCTCCTTGGGGAAATATTATTTTACAAATGTTAGCCCTTTCATTAAAACGTTCCCTTGCAAGTTTTTTTTGCAAATGAAAATAAGGTAACGTCATTAAATCTAATTCATTTCAATTCCCTTAGCTTTAAAAAAATGCACTGATTAGTGTAAAATTATTTTGCAGTATCAAAACCCTTTCAATTTTATTCTTTATATTATGATAAAAGTAGCAGAAAATAACTAAAACGACAGACTGTTCGGTGCCAGATTTATTTATTTTAAGTGCCTACATTGGGCAACACGGCTTTAGATACTTGTAGTCATACAAATTCCATAGAGAACGTGAATATATTTAGCATACATATTTAAAGCTTTCTTTTCGAATTTTTCTTTTGACTAGTGGATCTGGATGTACTTCGTGGAGCCTCAAGTATCAATGGAACACAGTTTGAAGACCATTGTTGTGCAATATGAAAAGTTTGCAGCGGATTCTATTAGCGATTTTCACTAATCCTCTGAGACAGGGATGGCGAATCACTGGCACGCATGCCATTAATGGCACGCGACACCATATTTTGGGCACGCCACCAATCAAAACGGTTTGCATTTTAATTTAAAATAACAAAGTTCAGTACAAAGTATTACGAACAAACACGAGTAATCGGGTCGCAGTTTTCAGCGAGATTTTCTCAGTTCAAAGAATTATCGAAAAAGCTCAAGTTTTTATGTACCCTCTGATGTGACTTCATTTATCCCCTCGGTCGCAACTTGTCTTCTGGGATGCTTCAAAAACGCACATATTTTTTTCAGGTGGGGTTCTCCAAAAGCGGGTTGGGCCCTATCTTAATGTGGCTCAGCGGTTTAAGTCTTGCTGAAAGGGGAAAAAGCATCTCTGGAATGGCGGAATTTTACGTGCAGACCGCTTGGAAGGTTAATAAACTGAACTTGTTCCAATTCGATTGGTTGGAAAATGAAAAATTTGAAATGCAACTGATTGATTTCCAGTCTAGTTCAATAAGGATTCAAAAATTTGTTGAAAAAAGGAATAAGTTGGAATTTATCGAAACAGAATGATTAACTAGCAATATAAGTAAAAATGCTAATGAGGAAATTTGGCAAACATGGAATTCGCGATTCCAGACACTTTTAACTGTTTGAAGTAACTGGACTATGCTATTTAAACTATATTTTTTCATCTACCTACTCCTGCAAAGTCTATTTCCCGAGTTGAATTACATTAAACTCGCTAGAAATCGTTTGGCAGATGACCCCAATTCAGCATGCATTCTGCAAAAATTTAACATCTTCCAATTCAAATAAAGGTTTTTGTCACTAATCTGAAAAACAGCAGAAATAAACACTAATGATTTTTTTAATTTAAATTTTACACTTTTAAAAAACCAGAACATTTATTCCATAAAAAAATGTATTTTTTGTGTAAAAAAAGATTTTTTGAATTGTTAGTATTTATTTTTATTTTTTCCCCAAAATCACAAGTAAAATTATTTGACGGCAGTCTATACCTCATTAAACATTTCTTTAAAAAAAATGGTACGTTGATACAAAAAGGTTCGCCATCCCCTGCTCTAGGATAAATGCTTTCAAAGCGTTTCTGATTATAAAACCGTTTCGTTAGGGGAAACCTTTTTTGGAACGGTTTGCTGTTTGTAAAGTGGGGGGTTGGGATGTGACGATGATTCTTTTTGCAATTCTTTTACGGAATCGGTTTCGGGGAAGTTAAGAAAATTTGGGAGGTTCAAGGAAAGGATCGGGCAGGCCATTCGAAGCCCTTATTTTGAGGATCTTGCTATTCACAGTGGCTATTATATTCCAGATATTTAAATTGTTTTTAACCGCAGTCCCACAAAAAAAGGGGGAATTGTTATCATTTAATAGTCATAATAAAGTGCATATTTTAAGAAAATTTCTCACACTTTGGTGATATATATATATACATACTATACTGATCAATTTAAAGGGGAAAAATGAAAAAACTTTTTTTCAAAAAACCTTAACTTTTAAACATTACATACCTTAAGTAGACATAAAAATCTCTATATTAGTACGAAGCATATCCTTCTATAGCAGCAATGACCTCTTCAACTAATCATGGTTTTGGGCCCCAATAGTGCAACGCTCATGTAATAAATTTCATTTCATCATCATGGAATCCACGCAACCCTTTTTTATCTTTGTTCTGTTTTTTTTGCACTCCTTTAGTTAAACGATTTTTGAGTATGTCATAAATTCCCAATTGAATTTAGGTCGGGGGAATTTTAAAAATTTAAAAGCACTTTTTTTTTTTCCGCATGTCGGGAAATATCGAATAGGGACAGGGCCCCCTTTGAAATGTTCCGTCAAAGTTTCCATGGATGGAACAATTTTACCTGAATATTTCTATGTATTTCAAATTTTCATGCCTTTAAAAGGAACAAGTATTTGTTGCGAAAAAACCCCCAAAAAATCTTTTATAAGGGTGTTTTTCAGTCTTGGGGGTATTTTTTTCTCTGGGGAAAATTTAACTTTACTTTTTCTAACTACACTTTTTTTCTATCCCTGAAAAAAGAGTTTTCATTGCGAAAATCACCTTTTTCTAATCGTTAACAGTCAGGGTCGGGATTTTTTGGGCCCCCGCTAACTTTTCATTGTTTTTGGTTAGAATTTTTTTTCTCGGTCTTTATGCCTTACGGTAACTTCCAGGACAGTTGGCTCACTTCAACACCAAAATCAATAAATCCCTTGAAGGTCTGTGCTTGGGGTTAATTTGATTTATTTTGCTATTTTTTTTTAGAATTTTATCAGTTCTTGGATTTTCAAATCTGGCCCACTTTTCCCCTTTTCCTTTTTTGCAAAAATGATCAGGAATTGAAAGTTTTTAAAATTTTGGGGTTTATTTTCCGCATCAACTCGGGGCTAATCTCTCCGTCATAGAATGTTTCTTGAATGAATTTTGCAATGCTTTCCTAAGAGTAATTCCCTCTCGAGCAAAAAAAGCCGCACGTGTTACGTGGGAAAGGAAAATATATCCACCATCTACCACACCCCAAAGGGTCACAACTGAACCACAAGTACAAAAAACCCAATTAAACAGTTTTATTGTCAAAGCAGATCCACTCATAACTTTGGACGGGGGGTTTTTCGTCCTTTCCTAAAACCCCCTTGGAAATCTTTGGGGCTAGAATGGCATCTTTCCAACCAACTCAAGAAGAGAACGCGTTTTGCAGATTGGGAATGTGTATATATTGGGGCTTTGTTTGGGGGGAAAAAGGGGGTTAAGGGGAAAATTTGGGGTTTAAAGGGGTTTATGGGCTGGAAAAAATTTTAAAAGGCTAAAAATTAGGAAAAAAAAAGAAATATAAGAAGGGGTTTTAAAAGAAACCCCTTTCCCCCGTTGTTACAATTTTTTACAAAAAAGGGGGGGTTTCCCTGGAAAGGGGAAAAAATAAATTAAATTTTTCTAGGGACTATTTTTGGAAAAAATTGAAGGGGTTAATTTATCTAAAAAGGGGTTTAAGGAGTAAAATTTTGTTTATTTAATATATATATATTATATATATATATATATCACCCAATTATTAGTCTCCTTTTAGGGTTGCATTCTTAATATTGTTTGAAATAATAATAAACTAGTTTTATTATGGAAGCTTTGAGTGGTCAATCTCTTATCCCCACAAACTCAAGTCGCGTGGATGAAGAGATGATACCCACAGCCCGTGGGGGTATAACAACTTCTGAGCAGATATAACCAGTTTGAGGTGGTTTGGGATATAACTAGTAATCCTATACCGACTCAGACAAGAAAAAATTGTTTAACCCAATTAATTCGAACATTAGTTGTATAATATTGCATCGTAGATATGAGTACAATACCCTCTCATGCGTCTTCAAATTTTTTTCCAATCCCTTTTTTTCCTAATGACACTCCTCCCTCGTGCCTCTAACCAAATTTCCACACGTTTCCGTATCGACAATTGACGAATCGGGTGCCCCGTTATCAAATTTCACGCAAGCGGCCAAGAAAAATTTTAAAAGCCCAGTCAAAAGACAAGCGAAGATCCGCTGCTCCCGTGGCAGGATGATGTGATAATGGATTGATTCTAGTTCCCCCCGAATAATAACTTGCAGAAATGATGTAAAAAAAGTAATTCCGTGAAGTGATCTAATAATAAGAATAATGCGCGTTTTATGAAAAATTTCCCGGATGTGATGTCAGGTTCGGGAGAGAAAAGTGTTTATTGATGATCGGGATGGAATGATTGAAAATATCAGGTGGAAGCGAGGAGATTCGCACTTCTTCACCGGTTTCATCACCGGTTATGTTCTAATACGTTTCTGTTCTGCTTGTTTTATTACTTTTTGACGGGATTTGAATTGCATTATATTCTGGTTTGTTTAAATTCGAAGTGTTTATGAAAAGTGGCGAAAATTCGATCAAGATTTCATAAGCTGACGATAAACATTTGAAGATGATTGGATGAGGAAGACTTTTAGTGGAAAATATAGAGTGCCGACTAGAGAATTTTAAATTTATTTTTGGATACATCATTCATGTATGGAATTATTCATTCTTGTTTGTTTATTGTGGGGATGCGATTGAATTTCAGCGTGTTTTCGTCAAACTTAATAATACGCAGCGACTTTCAATGTCGTTCTTTGTTTATAGTTCTTACGAAGTATGGCTGCCACTTTTTAAGGATGGGAGGGTTAGAATGTTAGATTCTAAAACTCAGAAATAAATTTGCAGTTAAATAGGAACATTGAAGTCGCAATATCTCTGAAAGCAGTCAAGTAAATGCCTAGAATCACACACACGCACACACCTCCGCACACAAAAACATAAATAGTTCATATGAAAGTGAATCTAGAGAAAAATAAAAATTGTTCGAGGGAAATATGTATTTGCGAATAAAATATTGAGATAAAATACAATAAATATAAACAGAAAATGTAAAAATTGGAACACTTTCAGGTGTGAAAATGAAATTAAAATTTAGTTTAAGCTTTTAGGAGGGGGAAATGTGAAATATTTTTTAAAAAAGCTTTCTTTTCTTCTTTTTTTATTGAAAGATAAAATGTATTCCCTTGTACCTCAAGCACCAGATGGGGCTTACAAAATAAGTAAAACAAAGAAAAAAAAAACCCAAAATAACCTGATAAATGTTGCAAAATCAAGTTACAAAATAATGTGAACGTAGCTATATTGGAAGTGGTTGGTTCGCGTTTCCCACGAAAAGGTCGGAGTTTAAACCCCGGTTGGCAAGGTTGATTCACCCTTTTCATCCCTTCATGGGTCGATAAATGAATACCGCTTGCTTGGGAACTTAACACTGGGGTTTCGCGTCAGACTGATTCCCCCACCGGAACATCTCCCTCACCTCGTGAAAAATTTTGAAAACCGAGATGGAATAGGGGGGCCCCCATGGGGCTGTTGCGCCACTGAGTTATGCTTAGCTATATTGGAAACATGCTGAAAAAGCATTAAGAGGCATGCTGGTTTTAATACCATCCAGTTTAACCTTCATATGGCATTTTTCTTTTTTTTTTTTAACAGAAAGGGAAAATAATCAAAAGCTCCTCTGACATTTTGGGGACAAAAATTTTGGAAAGCACGGTTAAATCTGTTGGCACAATGTACTTTAAAATTACTATAACAAGAGAAAAACTGAGATTTTTTTAAACCTTTAAAAAAATTATTACATGCCTGTTTTCGTGAAATGATTGGGAAAAAAAGTCAATAAATATACCCAGATCGAGTGTTGAGATTTTCTTTTTCTTGTTTTTGGGTACTAACGAAAACAAAAACGTATGTTAGTTGGGGAAATCATCTCTTTTCATTTCCAAAAAAATAATAGGGTACGAAAAAAAACCGAAATCAAAAGGATATTTATATTTTAAAGGGTTTCCCGCTCGTTCAAACCGTGTTTTTAAAAAGCGCAAAAATGGATTTTTAAATGGTATTTAGTGTCACTTAGATTAAAATTTTTTTGAAAAATTGTTTTAATAAGGACTTTTTTGACAAAAGAAATTTTTTAAATACATTTTTTTTGGAAAAAATTAACTTAGAATAATTTTTTTTCAAAATGTTCCCTTTTTTAAAAATCTTCTAAAATAATAATATTTCCCCTTATATAAAAATAAGACTTCTTCAGGGGTTTGGACATCTCCGCCCTTCCTCAAACATAACCCGTGTTCTTTGAGGGCCCCGATTAAGGCAAATTTTTTCCCCAACCCCAAACAAAAGGGAAAACAAGCATGATCAAAAAATAACCCTTTAAAAGTTTTTTTTTGGGCATGTTGTTTAAAAAGTTCGTTCAGAAAGATAGGGGGTGTTGATTGAGGGGTTTATCTAGAACCCCAAAAACCCCCAATTTTAACCGGGGGTTACCATTTAACCCTTGGAAAAAATATTTGAAGTAGATTGGACGTTGAGTATTAAACCAAATAAAATTATATTCTAACGCGAATATATTATTGAGATTGAGATTAGGCGGGTATAATATAATTATATTGATAAATGTTTAATTCGCGATCTTTTTAATTAAACTACGTGTTTTGGTTTATTCTCATTTTAAAATAAAATTTGTTCGATATCTAAGTAATCTAAGTTAAATTCAATAAAAATCATATTAAAATTCTAAAAATTTTCTTATCATTTCAGAATCCCACACCTCTAACTTGTGAAACCCCGATATGGTCATCGAAGGACGGGCCCTGTCGCAAGTCCCGAACAGGGTTTTGAAAAATTCACATTATTTTCAGAGTTACCCCCAACAAATAATTTTGGGGTTTTTTTTTTTTAAAAATTTATCCCCCATGTTTCGTAAAATGTGGATAAAACCCACTTCTAAGTTATATATTTCAAACATTCTAGTTGAGCCTCTGTAGAGGTCCAAGGGGTATATACAGGCAAAATATTATTATAATAAAAATTTTTTCACAAAAAAGGGCAATATTTTGAAAATTTTTTATTCTATGTTCATTTTAAAAAATTGTACTTAAATGATTTTTTTTTGTAATAATACCTTAAAAAAAATTTTTTATTTTTTTAATCTAAAATAAAATATACAATTATCCATTTATACAATTTTGCAAAATAATGGTTACGAACGTAGTCGGATACCTTAAGAATTTTTGCAATGATATTATAACAAGATTAAATATTTCTAGAGGGAGAAATGGAATCCGAAAAAAAAAAACTATTTTTCCGCCTGTAGTGGATTATGGTTGACGTATGTTATATAAAAACAGTTTAATTTACAAAAAATTAAAATTAAAATTTTTTACCAAATTTAAGCATTTTTATACTCCAGCACATTACTAAAAATATTACGAGATCCTTTAATCTTTTTAATGGTAGTTAAAATATATTCTGACAGTTCAGAAAGTTTTAATTTTCCAATTTAGAAAGCCTTTGTCATTCAGAAAGTGAGAATAATAAATGATTGATTAGGCATTAACATAAATGATCAATTGATTTTCGCCTTTTAAGTTCGAGTGTTTTTTCTTGATATCAAAAGCATTGCAGAACTTTTAAGCCCGGAGGTTACGAAAAGCACGAAATAACGCATGTACGGTTGATTAATTTATTTCAAGGGGAAAAAGTAATTATATTTCATTATTCGGGTTATCAAAATATAACCATTTGTTATTCTGAATTAAAAATTGACGGATCATTAGAGGGAAATTAATGTTCTATCATAAAAGAATTATATACGATTAGACTAAATCGTACGCTTGACCTACTTTATAAAAAAAAAATTAAAGTCATTGTAAAAAAGCTTTTATTTCCTTTATAAGCTGAACTGATTATAAAATGATTTATATATCCTTGTTTATACAATTGATTTTTTTTTTTAGATCTATGTGTTAGTGGTCGTTATAAGAAATGCCTTAAATCACCTGATTTTTTATTGAAGGTAATATTATTGCTAGTTGGTAAAGGAATGTTCTGTATTTTACCAGCATATTATGCAAAAGAGGTTGCCAACTTATTTCAAATAACTGTTTTTCGTTATTACAAGCATTTCTAATTTCCTGCAATCGCGGAATTATCGCAATCATAAAATAAACTTATAATTCCCTTGCAATGGCAATTATTTAATTAATTAAGAGAGAGTGAGAGTTATATTAACGTCCCCACTATAAAGTTGCACGAGGACTACTAGCGACGGACCTCGTCATTTTGAACCATGGTCAAGTGACGAGGACGACACGTGAGATGGCACAATCTTTCCTAACTCTTCTACATTACACCAACAGGAGGACGTTTGAGCCTCAACAGATTCAACGTGCAGTGGCCCTCAGGTACCAGGCTCGAACTCATGCCACGCCAGTCATGAGTTGGTTCGTTATCTTGATCACTAGGCTTCCGCGGCCACATCATTTTGCTGCGTAGTTATTTTATCAAAGTGGGTTCAAAAATTGTCTTTTTTACGTATTTCAGATCTACATGCTAAATCTACATTTTAAAGTTAAAATATACAAACACAAATTTTGTAAAAGAGTTTCATTTTAAAATATAGAATTATATCATAAAAATATGAACATAACAATAAGAAAATACGACAGTCTTTTAACACTTTGGAATTGTTTTCCTCACAAACTATATAAACTTCATCCCCTCCCCTTTTCTTAAAAAATTTTTTAATTAGCAATCATTCTCTCACTTCACAATTGTATGGCTGAGTCCTACGCTGTAAAATTCACTTTCAACCCCTCAAAATTTTAGAATACTTTTTCAATTTTAAAAAATCAAAATATACACTAAATAATGATTAAAAAAAAATAAGTAATATAAAAAACTTTTTAAAGTAAATTCTCCTACTTAGATCAACAAAGAAAAATTTTATTTTAGCTACTTTTTATTCGACAGTTACAAATAATATAAATATGTATATACATAAGACAGAATCACAACATTAAGTGGTCATTCATTTTTATTCATTATCATAAATTATCGTATTTTTACCCAAAACAATAGTGTATAGAAAATTTCAGCTCAAATCAGCGCTTTAAAATGGGAGAAAAAAACCTTTTCAAGTCTTGACACAAATCGTCAAAAGGGTCGCTAAGTCACCAAAAGTGATGCCAACGTGGCGGTATTTCTAATTCTTTAAATAATTAGTTTTAATCAATTAATTTTATTAATTATAATTAAATTACTGTATTGTCATCCAAAATAATCATGTATATAAAATTTCAGCTTAATTGAGCGCTTTAAAATGTATTTTATTAACGATTGAAAATTCCACCAAGATAAATAAATAAATAAATATATAGAGAGTGTGAGCTAATAGTAGGAATTGAAAAAAGGGATTCCATTCACAACTAATGCAAAAATTCTCTCTGTTACTCATGTTAGCTGACACATTAATTCTATCTTTACTTAATATATTAAGAGAAAATTGATTAGATAAATTATATGAGACTTCTTTTTAAGGGGTAACATGAGCTCTTTGCTTGTAATTATAGAGAATCAATTGATAAATAAAGGAATGTGAATTAAAATCTATACCTGAAATGTTCGCGCGTTTTTTTAAAAACATAGCTACATTCTCCATAAAATTTGTTTAAAAAACTACTCAAATTTTTAAAAAAAAATTTTTTTTTTAGGGATTCTAAATTTTATTTATCATTTTTAATTCGGATTTTTTTTTAATAACTTTAAATTTTTTAATGTCTAGAGACATCTAGAATGTTAATTTCTCGTAAAAATTTCCGGATTCAGCTTTCCCCCGATCGTTTCTGTCAAAGTTCGTTGATGTATGTTCCTGTAATTTATAGAAAATACAATTAAATTTGTTTTGACATCAAACGGCTCAGAATAGGAAAATACAGTTGACAAGGCTAATAGTAAACAAAAGTAGTTCTACTGGTATAATTATTTAATTAGTTCCTTCGAACCTAAATTATGCTACAGTCGAAGTTATAATGAGTATTATTAGATGTAATTAAATATTTTTTGCTGAAAATTATTATTATAGTTATAATAACACATTTGAAGTGGTGATAATTTAATAATTTACAAAAAGTAAAAACACTAATGACAAATAACAGTTCATATATATAAATATTGCTATTATAATTTTTGATGTACTAAAAAATACAAATTACTCGTTTTTTTCTGCATGAAAAATATAATAAAATATTTAAATTTATGCTTATAAAAAAATTCTATTCAATAAAAATATTTTGTTTGATCTCCTTTGAAAAAATTGAGTGCTTATTTAATTTTCTTGAATTAGCTATTTATTGCTTAATGATTATTATCATTACATGTTGGTGGTGGTGGGGTGGGGGGAGGGGTACTCCTCTTCCCCTAATGGCCGACCAAACAAATTATATAACTGCTCATATTCATTGTTCAAATTGTAAAACTGTAATTTACATGCATTATGAGAAGTTCTGTTTTCCCCTCCAATATACTGTAATCAGGAAGAATATAAATTTCAAGTCTTTCTCTCACACACTATTAATCTGCGTCTTTTAGTTCTAATACTTTCATAGTACGCAGTGCCGGTTTATCCATTGGGCGCTTGGGGTTGGGCACCCTCGGGCCCGAGGCCCAGAGAGACCCAGAAGTGCCCGGATAAGCTGGACTTAACCAGATTTTCTGGTAAGAAATTTCGATCCTTCAGTGCCAAGGGGGCCTGCAGATCTTCTGCGCCCAGGGCCCGAAATTAGCTTAAATCGGCACTGATGGTACGTTCTATCGTGCTTACTTTTTTTGTCTAATTGTTCAATTTTCCGGTTGGTTCGAAGTTTTTCTAACTGTTCACACAATACGCAAATTTTCAAATAAACTTTGTCTTTCGTTATTTTCATCGTTTGTTCTTTTTTCGCAAAATTCGTTCTTGGCACTTCTCTTCAATTAAATTAAACTTTTTACGGTCCATTTTTAATATATATATATATATACTCTATGTATAAATAAATTTATTAAAACATCACGAATCTTTTTTTTATATGGAGAGGATATTTTTGTGTAATTAATGTTTCATCTTCTTGTGTATTTATTATTTCATCTTAAAATAGTGTAAATAGTTTATATCTGGATGTTTAATATATGAATATTACTTTCTGTTGTGTTTATTTTATGATAAAAGTTGTCATATTCGCTAGCAACGTCATCCCTCATATTATAATGACATTTCAATGGAAACATGGCGAAATATTGGCGATATAGCCAATACTGGTATCATTTTTGGTGACTACTTTTGGCGGTGACCATATGAATGCTTCTGGAAATCCATTGCATCATAATGTATGACGTAAGCGTATTTTTCGAGAAAGCGCTGTTAGGTAGGGGAGGGACCCCAAAGTAAATCGTTCTTGACGCTCCTCTTCAGTTAAATTCAACTTTTTCCAGCTATACCTTATGTATAAATAAGTTTATTACAGCATCACGAAAACTTTTTTTATATATAGAGAGATAAAATCTATTACACACATGATAGATAGTTTTAAGGCTAGTAATGTTTTTATATGTTAACCTTTAAAACTAAACTTTTCAAATCCCCTCTTCAATTAGGGGTAGGAGGGGGAGGTACGAATTATCTGTGACTCGCTTGGTACAGCAGTTGTAACGCAGCTGAAGTAAACGGGGGAAAAATTGTGGTACAGCATTTGTTCTGTAAGATACCGCAGAAAAAGAACATTCCGTTTCGCCGATGGCAACGATTTAAAAGGAATTAAAGCTGAAACAAAAGTTAAAACTGGAGAAGAGAGACTAAAGAACAGAGAAAGATGGTGTGATTTAAATTTAAAAAAACTGTCAATTTTCGCTCCCTGACTTCGTGAACCCGCATTTACGCTTTTTTCAAATCTCGTCGATTCGTCTTTTGTTTGAGCGCTACACAATTCAATAGTGGTCCGTCGCCAAAAGCCCTCGTGTAACTGAATATGGCAACGCTAATATCACTCACTACACAATGGACTAAATTCATGTGACGTCATTAGTCACATGATAACTGAGCCACGTGTTTTAGGCCAATCAGTTAATAAATTAATGCGACGTCATAATTATATCATAAACATAATTACGCGTTTCCAGCCAATTAGTTCATATATTTCACTGTTGCCAACTTTTGCTTTTTGTAGAAACTTTCTTTTAAAAAGTACATATTTGTCAACGATATAATAATGCACATAGTTAAAGAAAATGCACTTAATTTAAAAGTAATCGTAAAATGCAAGTATTTTTTATTTTAATTTTGAAAACTGTTTGAAGAATTTTTTTTTAACACGTGAAATTTTTACCTAATCATCAAATTTTAAATGTTATCTAAACTTTGCAAGTTGAACAATTAGTATGTCAATTTTTAATCAGTGGGAAACACGTGATTGCCGTTATCATGTGACCATCATGAATTTAGTCCATTCAATTACTCATTTCCCGCTTCCTGTTTAGAGATTGAAGAAGTGGCCGATCTTGTCAGGCAAATAAATTTAGAAGCGGATTGTGATGGCATTCAAGAACTCCTGGAATCCTACGATCAGGAGCTGGCAATTGTTGAGCTCATTGAAATGCATGAGCAAGAGCAAGACTGAAGAATTTGAGTCTTTGGACCCAGTTCAGTCTGAAGATCGAAACGATGGTTGGGAATTTAACAGAAATCCACAGTTTAAGGTATCCGACTACGTTCGGAACCGTGATTTTAAAAAAGCCCATAAATAGATAATTGCCATGATATTTAGTGTCACTTAGATTGGAATACATGTATAAAATGATTTTAAGGACATTTTGACAAAAAAAAAATTACTTAAATACAATATTTTGGCAAAAAATTAACTTAGAATAATCTTTTTTTCCAAATGTTCTCCTTTTGTGAAAAATGCTTCGATTATAATAAGACTTTGCCTGTATATAGCTCAGACCTCTGTACAGAGGCCCAACTAGAATTTTTGAAAAATTCACATTATTTTCAGAGTTACAACCCATTGAAATAATTATCGGCGTTTTTTTCTTAAAATTGCTCCACTCTGTTGTCGTAAAATATGGATAAACCCACTTCTAAGTTATTTATTTCAAAATTTCTAGTTGAGCCTCTGTAGAGAGGTCTGAGCTATATACAGGCAAAATGCTATTATAATAGAAGCATTTTTCAAAAAGAGTAACATTGGAAAAATATTCTAAGATTAATTTTTGCCGAAATATTGTATTTAAATAAATTTTTTTTTGTCAAAATGTCCTTAAAACAATTTTATACTTGTATTCTAATCTAAGTAACACTAAATATCGGGAAAATTATCCATTTATGCGCTTTTTTAAAATCACGGTTCCGAACGTAGTCGGATACCTCAATTGAAAAGAGGTTACAATTTTTACAAAATATAGACTCTAATAAAAGAGCGTATTTTTTCTTAAAAATAAGGAATTAAAAAAATTATTGGAATGCTACGAGGAAATTTTGCGGGAGGAAAAAAAAAAAACTCTTTGAGAGCCGACGAACTGTTTTGTTAAATTTTATGAAATCTTCTACATCAAAATAGCTTCGATTTACGATTTTGTATTTGTGTTATCTCACATTTTACTAAAGATTTTTTACTTAAATTATGATTTTCCTTCGTCTATGGCCCCAACTAAAAATAATTTATATGTATTTATAAGTTGTGTGAAATTATTCCTTCTTACTTAAATTCTACTTAAGCGGTTATCATTCAATCGCACCGATCGCGTAAGTTCGGGTATTACAGTATTTCTAATTTGTTTATAGTGTAAGATGTATTTTATTTTTATCTTTCATTAAAGAACCAAAAGCATTAAACTTTTCTATTCCTTTTCATCGAAATATGCCAGATAATGCAGTGCCACCGAGTTTTAAAGGATAATAACAATAAGAGAAAACCAATACGTATATACTGTCGAACCTCCATATAATGAACCTCTATATAGAGAATTCTTATATATACCGAACTTTTTCCTAGAATCAAGAACATTTCACGATTTTCTTCGCAAAATAATCTCCCTGTAGCAAAGTGCATTTTCTATATAACGAACTTTTTCTCTTGAGATTCAATTTTTTTTATCCCTATTTTTGAAGTATTTCTGGGCACTTCGAGTTATTCTCTCTTTTAGCACATTTTATAGTGGTCATAAATCTTGAACTGGTTTTCTTAGGTGCCTAACACGCCGAAAGCAATAGAATTCTGAGCATTTCTTCCAAGAATGCAGCCTTTAACTCCCATTGTCCAGTTAACTGGAAAGATCTTCGATATCCCCTTTTACCCTCAGTGGAGTCTCGTGTCCTTGAACTAATCTCTGTTCATTTGTAGTATTGATCCGTCGAACTAGTAACTTCGTTTCTTGTAGCTCTAAAACATAAGTGCTTGAACATCAAAGAAAAAAAAATGTAACTCTCCAAGAAGTGGGTAAAGGCGTCAAGAAACTTTTCTTGCAGTTTTTCTTTCTTTTTTTTTAGGTAAAATTTATAAAATAAATATACATATTAATTTACAAAAAGGTGTGAATCAGTAGCGCATACAGGAATTTTTCAAGGCTGGGGGTCCAAGATCGAAAGTCCACCATTCTTGTATCATGCTCCTTTTGATTTTGTCGATTTTCGGGAACAAAAAACAGTAAAAAACTAATTATTGAATAAATAATTAGCATTAATTAATAAAGTTAATCATTAATAACAAATATTTAATTAAATTTTACGTATTATATGCTTAGAATAATTAATCCATTGAAAAAAAATCAACGGCTTTGGGGGTTCTGGACCCCTAGGACCCCCTCTTGTGTGCGCCACTGGTGTGAATAATTACTTTTTTTTATACGTACTGTTTATGAATTAAATTTCTTTTAATGTGGTTTATGGAAAAAATTGAAAGATAAACCTCTATATAACGAATTTTCCATATAACGAACTTTTTTTCTGGATTTAGCGACTTCGTTATATAGAGGTCCGACTGTATTTTATCATCTATGTGTGCACACATGAAAACAATAATAATAATTCATTTCGTTTTAAATTCTCACTCCAATAAATGTTCGTAATGAGCACAAATCTAATATAAAGATATATATAGTCGGACCTCTATATAACGAAGTCGCTGAATCCCGGAAAAAAGTTCGTTTATGGAAAATTCGTTCTATAGAGATACATCTTTTAATATACTTTATAATCCACATAAAACAAGTTTTAAATTCATAAACACTATATACTAAAAAAGTAATTATTCTCACCTTTTTTAAAATTAATATACTTTTATTTTATATATCTTACTCATCAAAAGAAAGAAAAACTAGTAAAAAGAAAGTCGAAGAATTCACTGTATTTTCAATATTAAGAAAATAATTTTATACTAAAACTAATGAATTTTAAAGACATTTTAGAATTTAAAGCATACAAGTAACATTAAACATACACTATTTTATAATTAGAACACGGGAACAACTCCACTGAGGGTGAAAGAGGATATCGATGATGTTTCTAGTGTACTGGGCAATGGAGGTTAAAAGTTGCACTTCTTGGATGAAACGTCCAGAACTCTATTGCTCTCTGCGAATTAGGATCTAATAAAACCAGTTCAAGATTCATGACCACCATAAAATGTATTAAAGAGAGAATAACTTGCGATGTTCAGAAATGATTTAAAAAAAAGGAAGAACAAAAATTGAATCTCAAAAGAAAAAGTTCGTTATATAGAAAATGCGCTTTGCTATAGAGAGGTTATTTTACGAAGAAAATCGTTAAATATTCAAGCTTCCAGGAAGAAGTTCGCTATATAGAAAAATTCGCAATATAGAGGTTCGTTATATGGAGGTTTGACTGTAATAATAATCCAATGGTCAAATAATGTTTAATTTATTTAATCAGTGAGGAGCTTGTTTTGAATCTTTCACTTAGTCTTTGCAAGTCGATCTCATTGTGTGTATTTGAGCATCGTTATTGATGTTGCAGGTTTTTGTCCGTATAGTGCGATTTATGTTTGATAAATTTAAATTTCGAAAAAAAAAAATTGCAGCAGTAAAAGCAATGGGATAAAAAAGAAACAGTCATGGGATTTATTTGTTAAAAAATAACTCTAAAAACCGAAATTTTGCACAAAATAATTGTATTTTATAAAGTTGCAATGAATCTCGCTGATCGCGGTTTTGCCACCCTTGCACTAAACGAATAATTTGTTCCATTCATAATTAAAACTACACAAAATATATATTTATAAAAAGGTTTCCATTTTCAGTTTTTATGACAAATACATGTGTAAATAAATATTATTGAAGAGATTCATTTAATTTATTTAGAAATACATACATTATTTTAAAAATGTACTATTAGAAATTACATTACATGAATCGAAATTGTTACAATTTATTTTCAAAAAGTATTTAATTATGTAAGAAATTCACGAGGGGGATTTTTTCCAGGAATATGTTGAGTCTGTGAACTTTCTTTTATTGTCTTAAAGTTGAATCAAGATTTAGACTTACTTCAATTAGTTTGGTTTTTCTCGCAAATAATTTTGAAGTAATACAACGGTTTTGCTTAATTATATAACACATTTGTGTAAAGTATTAAGGAATTTGATAATCGTTTTATATTAATTTTATTTGAAAGAAATTGTTCTACATCCTAATTTTTTTATATAGAAGAATAAAATTGCATCTCATTTGGAACAAATTTAGAAATTCTATGACTTTATTACTATGCACTATTTATCAATAATCGAGAACTCAGTATGTTGCTATTCAAAACTGTTAAATAAGGATTTAACATAAAAATAATGATACTAATTAATTGACCGATTCTTTTCCTCTGGTTATACAAGAAATAAGATGGAGAAATTCTCTCACTTTTGAAACCCTTCAATTGGCAACTCTACAAGTAAATGAATTCAGATTTCTCATTAATTTTTCAGCATACAGTTCTTGACGCAACTTTTATATAATAGATGGCAGCACTGACAATTTACTGAATCGTTCTGTGAAGATTGCTCGTAATTGAAATGACGCGTGTTTTTAATTACATTTAAATATTTTAAATGATATCCTTTGTTAACTCAAAGGCTATCAAAATTAACTAAAACATTAAACTAATTTGATAAGCTTTTATTTGAGGATGCACTTTTAAATTTAATCAAAGCAAATTGAATGATTTGGAACCTCTTGTATGGAGATAGTTGAAAATAAACCCCCTAATAATTTTGAAACACGGTTGAATGATGGGGATGATACCTTTCTCTTCCCCACGCACGCATACACTCACACATTTGGTACCTCCTTCTACTAACTTCGAGTGAGGTCTTAGAATTCTAATTTCATTTTACGTGCAAAATTTCACTTTTAATGGGTCTTTGAAGGTCGAAATGTTAGTTTGAGTGTCGATTACGAATGAAAGAAAAATATGTATGTACTTAATTTTTCATACATTGAAAACACATTTATGAAAAATCGGTTTTTTTTAAACATTTTTAATATATAATTTCATATATTTCCCGTTAATTCTATGAAGGAAAAAAAAATTCCTTTATCTAAGACATACGCAAAAGAAAATTTAAAATAAATAGAGAGAAAATTCAATTAAGTAAAGGTATTTTCTGTATTAAAAATAGGAATAAGTAATTAAAAAACGTTTGCCTTTCTGGCATCTGTGAGCCATACTCATGTAAGTATTTCTTATAGCTATTTCTTGTTTATAAAAGGTGTTTTTTCCCCTTATGAGAATGACATAAAAAAAAGGAATTTTAGATCCATATCTCATTGAATTAATGGTGAGGAAAGACTTTTGAATTTAAACACATGATACTATCGACCAGGGATACTCAACTTTTCTTTTTGTTGTTGGGCCGCATACATATGTTACTTATTTGACGCGGGCCGCAACATGTGGATAAATGGGGGGTAGAGAAATGCTTCAAGACCAAGATAACATTGGAAATTTAAAATGTGGAAAATTGATCAAATTTTTATAACTCCTGTTCTGCTTTTTTTAATTATTATTTTTTATATTTTTTATTTTTCTCACTAACACTAAATTAGAAACATTTAAGAAACACTCCTTCGCAACTTCTGCACCAGTAAACGGCTTCATACGATTACCAATAATATAATAAACTTCATAGGTTATCTTTGCAACCGCTGTGATTTTACCACTGACACAACAATGATTATTGATGATTATTGACACAATGATTATTCAAGAAAAAGCCTATTCATCACCTCTTGAAAGAGGTCTTCGAGGAAAAGTTCCATTGAATGATTCCTGTTTAGTGGTATTTTTTAAATACAGCACTTTTGTGACAAACCAAACAATTATTGATCCATGTTTGTTATTTCACTACAAAATAGTTAGCCTCCCACTCGTCTTGAAATATAAATATAAATAATAAAAAGGTTAATAGGTTTCATACATCTGACTCGAAGCTCCGAGTCAAAATTAGATTCGTACAACATGTTCCTAAGCACTGGTGTAGCTAGTCCTGAGTGGGCCCGGTATCAAAACTCCTTGGAGACCCTTTTTTGAAAAGAAATAAAAGACACTTCAAAGTGTCAGTATGTTACAAGATTTTTGTCCCCTGTAGCTTGGGGGCCCCGTATCATTGATACGGCGGTAGCTACGCCTCTGTTCCTGAAACACATTTCTATAGGACACTTTGTGATACCCCGGGCCGGGGATATCATCTCTTCATCCCCGTGACCTAGAATTGTAGGGGTAAAGATTGACCCCTCAAACCTTCCATAATGAATTTAATTTATTATTATCTCAATTTATATTAAGCAATGCAACACAAGTCTTAGAGGAAAACGATCAGGAGTGATATGATTTAATTAACAATTCTTAGCAAATAGCGTGTTAAATCCTACTCACTATCTTTATGATAAATTAACCTCCGAATCCTTATCTACAGCCGATTCCTTAACTAACTAGAGTCCGCTCTATCATTAAAGTTTAAGATTCTATCGCTTACCGATATTCCACGGCGAACAGCTACCAATCTTTATATCTTCTATATATTACTGTAATCCAACTTGATCCGGCTACTAGGCAACCTTCTGGCTTCGAACCGACTTCTATATGGCTCCTATAATACTTTACGGCCTCCAGCCGACCTCTCTAAGACCTCTTTAAGACTTCCTAATTCTTCCTAAGACTTTCTAAGATTTTTCGCGAATGCTAAAGCTCCAATATATATACTCATTCTTAATCTGCATATCGCGTTACCTTCTTGAGTTGGTTGGAATGAAATGCCATTCAGGCCCCAAAGATTCCCCAAGAGGATTTAGTGAAAGGCGAGATAAAACCCCATCACAACTTCTTATTGACGAATGAGTGTCTAGAAAGGCCACTTTTAGGTAAAAGGGACACTGTTTAAACAAAAAAAGAATAACATAATTTCTGAGTTTATGTTGAAATGTTAAGATCAAAATTTTTATAAATCGAATTACGAACAAAAGGAGAAAGGTTGTTGAAAAGAGCGTAATTTGCCGTTTCCTACTAATTAAATTAAGTAAAATATTAACTGAGGCTGATTGTTCTAATGAAAGTTTAGATCAGAGAGGGTTTTTTGGATTGGGGTAGACCCCTACTTACATAATATTAAATTTTTGCAAATTCATCAACTTAAATGTGTTTTTGACAGCAGGTACAAAGCTACTTACTTTAAAAGATTTAGATTTTTAACTGTAGTGAAGTATGGTGTTTAAAACTGAAAAGAACACTTGTTAATTAATTAATTTTTTAATTAAATTTTACTTTAAGATCTTTCTTAGTGCCTAATTCTTGTAATCTGACATCTTTTTTTTTAAAAGTGACCATATTAATTCATTGCCTACTGTGGTATTACGGTAGTCAAAACATTCTCAAACCTAGTTTCAAAATCTAAAAAAAGGGCACTTAAATGTTGAACAAGGATTAAAACGTCTTTTTCCTAGCAGATTGTGTGTGACAATTGAGAAACTGGGAACATTTGCAACGTCCAAAATTATACTCCTTTAGTTTAATTCTGGCAAGAAAGGCTGTAATGTGGTCATTGTTTTAATAAAATTTATGCTATCGCCTTGCAACTGCAAATTAGCCTCCTTAAATTTAGTAAATAAATCTGTTAAATAGGTATGTCTAGTTTCCACTTGATTTAATTTCCTTTTAAAATTAAAGTCACGATCTGGTTTAATGAGAGCCACTATCGCAGACCCCCATTTATACCTCATGGACCCCAAATTATTTTTTCGCTGATGTAGACCCCTTGCCGGTCGTCATAGACCCCTGGGGTTCAATATAGACTATCACTTTGGGAATCACTGGTTTAGATAGACATATATTAAGACTATATTCGGTTTATGTGAAAGAAAAAGATTCTAGCATTCTCTGAGAACACTTTTTTGAGATAGAAGAAAAAATATTTTACTTTGTTAGTTACTTAATAGAACAAAAAACTGTCTAACTTGGAAAACTTTATTATTTTTTTTAATATAAAATTATTCTCGTACGACTAAAGTTATGAAGAATAAGACCCTAACTTGGAACATTTTGTTAGGGAATATGAGTATCATTTTTTTTAAAATTACAAAAGTATATAGGGGAGCAATTTGTTCGTAATATACACATTTCTGTTTTAATAATTCAATTTTTTCCCCTGTATAAAGTATTTCCCTATTTTTGCCTGGTATATCATAATAGCAAGCAGGTTTTTCACTCCTATCGTCTAAGTGAAAAATTACAAATTTAATCGTTGCTTTCTTTCAAATTTTAGAGACACATTTTACTAAGTGGATATATGTGTTGTAACATCCAGATTATACATTAATAGTGGCATATTTTCATATAAATATTCATGGTTTTGTATTTTGGATTCAGATATTTAATATAAAATAAAAACAGTCCTAAGAAGTGAAATGGTTCATAGAACAGAATGCCAATTCATTAGGAAAGCTGCATTTAATACGACTCAAAGCTGCAAGATACCTATTAATATTTTTATACTTTTTTCAACTAATATTAGCAAAATCGAACTCCTGTACAGAAATGCAATCATTTCAGAAATTCCTCATAAATCAATATTTAAAAATATTTTTATAATTACTTTTGAGAAAGTAAAAAAAAAAATAAAATATTACAAGATCTTTATTCGTTAAATGAGTTAAATTCAATTAATTAAATTCTTTAATTTTGAAGGAATTAGTTTAAATAATTCTCTCAAGGATGTAGTTATAGAGTTAATTGGTTGGTTAAATGTCCTCTTGCGACATTCTGTGCCAAACTGGGAGGGAGGGGGAATGATCATTGAATCAATAAATTGGCAACTTAAAGCCTAACTTTGTACGTAAATGCAGATTATAATACAATTTTATAACTTGCTTTATAATATATATTGAAAGCTTTCGAAGTTTATGTTACGTATATTTTAGCTTTGGACAAGATCTTAATTATGATTTAGAAGAAGTGAGACATCTCATCTCAGATACCGTATTAGTCGTTTAAACATCGTTTAAAATTACTAAATTTGTCACCAATAGCGTTCTTGTAGCTTCGAAGCAACACGAATCAAAGTCGAGACAAATACAGTCGGACCTTTGTAAAACGAAGTCACTAAATCCCAAAAGCAGTTCGTTATATGGAAAATTCGTTATATAGAGGTTCATCTTTCAACTTTCTTTATAAACCACATAAAAAAATTGTAAATTCATAAACACACTATATATTAAAAGAAGTAATTGTTCACACACCTTTTTGTAAATTAATATTTATTTCATATATATTACCAATAAAGAAAAAAAAAAGGAAAACTGCAAGGAAAGTTTCTCGTCGTATTTATCCATTTCCTGAAAAATTAAATTTCTTTCTTTGATGCTCAAGCACTTACGTTTTGACATTTTCGAGTTACAAGAAACAAAGTTATCGGTACGACTGATCAACACAGCAAATGAAATGAGACTAGTTCAAGGACACGGGGACACGATACACAACTCCACTGAGGGTAAAAAGGGATATCGAAGATGTTTCCTGTGAATTAGACAATGGGGCTTGGATGAAACGCGCAGAATTCTATTGCTCTCTGTGAGTTAGGCACAAAATAAAATCAGTTCAAAATTTATGACCGCCATAAAATGTGTTGAAAGAGAGTACAACTTGAAAAATCTAGAAATACTGAAAAGTAGAGAGAACAAAAATTGAATCCCAAAAGAAAAAATTAGTTATATAGAAAATGCACTTCGCTATTGGGAGGTTAAATTACGAAGAAAATCGTAAAATGTTCCTGGTCTTAGGAAAAAGTTCGCTATATAGAAAAATTCGCAATATAGAGGTTCGTAATATGGAGGTTGGACTGTATTTAACCAAGAATTAACAGCGTTTGTGTTTTTAATTCGCCGAAATAAATATATTTTTAATAGAAAACAACGAATATTTTTTCGACATGAATCATTTACTTTCTTCCATTTGTTTAAAGTTCGCATTGTTATACACATTTTTTTAAGCGAAGTCCTAGTTGAGGCATGCCAGTGATATTTTTTGAGAGAATGTCATCTGAATATAAGCAGTTACAATTAAAACAATCAAATATAATAGAAGGATCAATCTTGTTCTTTCATCGTTTCATTTTTTCAGCATTTAAAACCTTAAGATATTGATTAAGGTATTTATTATAATATAGGAGACAACAGCCGTGAATTCGATTTTTGAAGTTTCGTAAATAATTCTCGTATAATATTTATACATTTTAAAACTTTGAGTGAGTTTTGAATAAATTTTTCAAGTGCGTTTAAATCAGTTGTATAAGTTATATGCATATTCACTAAGTTATATTAGTTATATTCATTAAGTTATATCAGTTATATACATATTCACTGTTATATTAGTTATATACATTAAGTTATATTAGTTATATACATATTCACTAAGTTATATCAGTTACATACATATTCACTAAATTATAATTTTTTTTATGATTTCAGCAATCAGTGCATGATTATCGGTTTCTTTTTTTAACTTTTCTCTTGCGTCGTACAAGTGTGGGTCAATTTCTTTTTAAAAGAACTTCAAGAATAAACAAAACATTCAATAGTTCTATTCTGATGATTAAATTTAAATGAAACAAACCACTCCCTTTGCAATAATTTCATAAATACATAAGATATTGACCAAGATATTATAAGACAATTAACAATTATAATTTTAAAGACGATTAAACACAACATACATTAAAATGTTATTTGTATTTACTTTCTAACGTATGCATAAATCAATTCAATTAGAGTAATTCGAAATCATTGCACGTAGCAGAGACGTGCTGTGATGCCGGAGAAATAAATCTTTTTAAGGGATTCAAAATTTTGATTTATACGAGCCTGTTAAAATCACGTTTCTATGAATACATTTCAGTCTAACAGTTATATATCATCCAACAGAGGCTTTTAACAGTATTCCTTAAAATGATATATATTACTCGCGAATAATTTATTATAGCCAATTACTTCAATTTAAGTGATTATAAATGTCTTCCGCAAATAAATTGTAACTTGTAGGATAGTCGTTAGTATCTTATCAGCATCAAAATAATAAAGCTTACTCTAGAAAAACAACTATAGGATCAATTAACAGAAAAACTGTCTTCACCAACAATTGGTCAAGGTAACGGACTCTCGGACGGCCTGTCATGAGTTCGAGCCTAGTACCACAGAAGACCCCCCGTATAGGGGAGCGAAGAACATTAAATCTGTTAAGAGCTCAAACGTCCTCCCGTTGGTGTGGTGTGGTAGTTAGAGAGTTGGGTTCCAGTTCAGGTGTCGTCCTCGTCACTTGACGATGGTTCAAAAGGACGAGGCCATCGCCAAAAGCCCTCGAGTAGCTGAACAGTGTGACGCCAACTGTACGAGAGCCTGAACTAAACGCGGACCACACTTTCAGAAAGAAAAATGTTAAGTTTCCATCAAAATTTGCAATGTTGTAGTTCATGTATCTCTTTAAAACATAACGCTTTTAAAATTCAAAAATATTCTACAGGTAATTAATTTTTCCTTTTAGCGTGCGAAGGATAATCCATTTAGCACTACGATATAGGAAAAGAAATACAACACATTTTATCTAAAGATAAAACGGATCAACGAACTCAAATAAAAAGGAGGTATAATAAAATATGAAGCTCTCTTTATAGGATACTGAAGCCAAAGAACATAATATTATTGTTGGAGTACTTTTATAACTGAATATATATAGAGATATTGAAATTCGGGCCTTATTTTTTGACTTTAAGCAAATACAGCCTTAATGCTGCACTTCGAAGCAACTTGAACGCTATTGGAGATGCCTGCATAATTCTGAGTTATTGCCATGTGACGAGGATGATATTTTAGTTTGCAACCGAATCTCCAAACTTCTACAGCACGGTATATAAGCAACTATTGATAATAGTTAATTATTGAACTGAACTCAATGCCTCGACAGCCCATGAGGGCCAAGGCCTACTGTCCTATATTGCAGTTTACGTGATCTTAGGCGCTGGGGTGCATTCAGATGTTTCAGTCAAGTGGTCAATCTCCCAGTGCTCAGTTCCCAAGCAAGCTTGGTACTCATTTATCAACCTGTTGAAGGGATGAAAGGCTGAGTCAACCTTGCCCAGCCCGGGATTTGAACCCCGTACCTGTGGCGTGGAAGCGCGATACACTACCACTCAGCCAGTTATTTATTAGTAATAATTAATTATTTTATAAAAAAGATACATTTTTTTTTCAACAGGAAGATGAAGTGCAGGATTAAAAAATTAAATTTTATACGGAAAAAGAAAAATATTTAAAAATAATAGAAGAGATTAATTTTAAAATTCAAAATCAGAGCTTATTCATGTGTCTTTCCATTAGAATTTAAGCAAACATGGACAATGCAACTTCCAAGAATATATTACATGGCTGTTTTACAGTTGAAGGATCCAAGATAACAAAAAATATGGAGTCTAACACTTTTATACTATTTCAGTATAGCAATAAAAATAGCAAACATATATTATAGATTAATATAGGGCTTCTCGATCTTTCAGTATTTCAGACCCAATTCTCAAACATAATTTTCACCGCCCTCACCCCTCCTTACATTAATAATGTATTAAGTTCAATAATAATAGACTTTGAGAGACTTCAAGTTATAAAACTATTTTAATTATAAAACCCGTAGAAATTATCAAGATAAGTATTAAGTTTTGCATGTCCTTTTTATATATGACGGGTTCTTTGGTATTTATTAAACTTTTTCTTAACTTAGTAATGTTAAATTAATTATAAAATACATTGTGCAGAGTACTGATACATTTATAAGTATATTATATCAGTGTTAAATGTGTATTTTATTTTTATCATTGTGAGAATGTATTTTGTTTTGCTTACTTTCAGTAAATCAATAATTTTTTAAAAAATAATCTTTTCTTTTCGATTTTTGATATGCTCGCGCTCCCCAAGTTGGTCTCACCACCCCTAGGACATGCCCCACAGTTTGAGCAACACTGGATTAATAGGTACTTTTCAAAGTTTCAATAAGATTGATGTATATGAAGTGATGATATGGGATGTTTCATTAATTAATCAATTATACTACTATGTCACAATATATATCGTTATAGTTATTTTCATGCATTAGCACTCACAATATACATGTGGTTCTATTTATTCAAAATTTTATGATGTGTGCTAATTGAATCAACAGGTGATAAGTACTTATACTTTAGATTCAGGTAATTTTTGCAACATAACATAGTATCTACGTAATATTATTGTTTTATCTGAGCATGTTCTCTGCTCAAATTTTTGACAATGTGTACTTCTTTATAAAGAAGAAGGAGATTATAACTGAAGACTTTGCAGCCATTACATATACGATTTTCATAATTATTTCTGAAAATATGGGAATAACTTTGAAACAAATCTATTTCAAATACTTTTTATGAGAGAAAAAAAGTAGAATAGAATTTCTTAAATTTATCAGGTATTTCTGAAGTATTCAGACTTATTGAAACATATTTTGGGTATTCCTAACAGTCAATATCATCAATAAAAATTTTAATTAGTTATTACAAACAATCAATAAATCATCGATATTATTATTATAAGGCATTACTTATAGTAAAAAAATGATCGATACATGTATAAAGAATAAAAAACAAAGAAACAAGACCGTCTTGATTTTTCTTTGATAAAAGGTTAATGATTTCCATCCTTGCATACATTAAATTTTTAATTTTTCTTTATGTAACATGCTTTCAGATGGTGATTATATAAGTTTTTTCTCTTACACATTTTAATGTTGATTCTTATATAAACTGAATGAGTTTAAAATGTTTTTTTGTTGTTGAAAAAGAACAAAGTTTGCTTTAAGGAAATCCAAGGTTTAAAAAAAAATTTGGGGATGAAACAGTAACAATATATATTTCTATTCTAATTATGATTCTCGCTCTTGAATTACTTAAAATAATTCACAGCAATATGATGAATCTTAAGTATTAAGAACGATAACACTCTAAAGGTTAAAACTAATGGGCGAGGGAGGAATGGAATAAAAAAAATTATTTTAACCTGTTAAAGAAAGGTTTAACAATGTATTTGTATCGTTCTGTTACTTGTGGTCAGACAAAAGATTCGAAATTTGCTTAGAGCTTTCTAGACAGTTTATATTATTATTATGTTAATATATATAACTAACTGATTACTACTTAAATATCTGGGATATTTGTCACAAAAATTCAATATTTTCATTGAAAGAATTATTCTTTTCATTATTTGAAGCATATTCCTGCTATTAGAATTATTTCAGGGAATCTTTTTTCTTACAGATTCTTTTATGAAATTACGGAATGATATAAGAGTCTCAGTTATTTTTAACAGTCATACACATTTCATGCCAATACAAACACTACTTCGAAACAGTGTGATGATTGTATTCGAAATATTTAAATTTAAAGCCAACATTTGGCACCAGGAAAAAATTTACCGCTTATTTTAGCAGTTTCACAAACTTGTAATCAAAATGATTTTGTTGTAAGTTTTCTAAAAAATAGAAAATGTAAAATGTGTAAAAATTCTAGATTGGATATAGATTTTATAAAATGCTTTTGAATATCATGTATGGTAAGCAGAGTTCTAAATTTCAAAAAAGTCTAAAAGTAATCAACAAAGGAGCAAAAATATAATACAAAATTATTTTCAATTAAAATAAATATTCAGTTATTTCATTTTTATCAAAAATTAAAATTACTTTCATCATAATATTCATAACGAATCCCTCCTTAAAATAATTAATTATACATAAATGGGAATTTGAAAATGATCTAATTTACCTCCAAAATTTCTCAACAAATAATAATACGAATCTTATTTTTTTAATAATAGAAATATTTACTTTTTGTTCGTAAATTTAATGTGCATGTGATAACAAAATAAGATTGTAATAATAAAAATAGCCTTAAATGATTTAAAAGTAATTTTTAAACGACATTTTAAATAGAATTTTTTTATTTTATTTATTTTGTAGGCTGAATATCACATATACTTATTTAAGAACAATATAAAAAGTTTCTTAAAAAACATATTCGATGGAAAAAATTATATTATTGACAAAAATTGTACATTTTATATCTTTACAATTACAAACTTTATAGTTTAATTGTTAATATAAAAAGATTTATAAGGGAAAAAAATTAAATATCGTTGATAAAACGAAATAATTATTTGGTACATAGGAAGATATTCGGGATTTAGGAGCATTTGATATATCGATACAAACTACAAATAGCTTGATTGCAGAGCTTCAGAATCATTTATTTGATTTTATATTTCTCAAATATGATGAAATAAATTTATTGATTTCCTTTTGAAATAAACAGTTCAATCTCTTTATTTTCTTTTTGTTTTGTCTAGTAACATTTTAATTAAAAGAATTCTCTTTTTCATACTTTATTATATTGTTGTTGTTACTAATGCCACCTGATCGGCAAAGGCCAGATACTTTATTATAGAAATGCTAACTTTTCATTGTGTTAAATATGATTGAATTGTTAATGATTACATTTCAATTTTAAATTTAAAAAGCTGAACCCAAAACTTCTTTAACATTTTCGTAACATTAAAAAATAAATTAATAAAAAAAGCACATATTAAAGAATATTTTTTTTAAAAAAACCCTTTTATATAGAGTTATTGTCAAATGTTCATAAATTTAAAAACAGAATGTTCGCGAAATATTTGCGAATATTTCTAAGAAAGAAACATGCCATGCAATGGAGACATTAATGTTTTTTTAAGTGTGAATTGCAACTTCAGAAAAAGACTAAGAAATCCTTTATTAACAACAAAAAAGAAAAAAATCCATTGAACAGCCCCTATTTTTTTAAGCATGTAAAGAAATTTTCATTCAAATATTTTTTAATAACTGTAAAAACCTCTAAAAAAAGCCATCATGTTCCTCCGTAATAAATTAAAACCATTCGTTAAGCAGATTTTAATGTTATGTTCATGCCTAAGGCTCTTTATATAAATCTATGTAGAAAGATCTTTATGATTAGCAACATCTCGATATTCCTTGAATACATATAAAAAAACTTCTCAAATTCAAATTTGCCAACATAAAATCCAAAAAAAACTTTCTTACATTAAACATTTCCCTTCCCCCGACTACATATCTATAGCATAAAAATAAGAGCAATAAAATTATTTAAGCTTTTCATGTTTCCTTTAAGGCATCCGAACACATTAAAATGTCAAAACACACACATTTTTGGTTTCCTTTTTTTTTTATTGGACAGAAAATCTTTTAGTCTAACAAAACAAATATTTTGTTTCTACAATACATACAGGCTCATGTTACAATCAATTTTATGAAATTAGAAAAACCGGAATTGGGTCTTTAGTCTACCACAGAAACGGGCATTTTTAAATTCTTGAAAATCTAACATGGCTAGCCTGATAACTCAAAATATCATAACTATACTTCCATGAAACCTTTTGAGTCTGAAATTAATGCTATTTTGTATGAAATGTATTAAAATAGCTCTTGTGTTTGAATATTGTTTGAGGTATGGCCTGTTAATCCAATAGTAGCCTCATAAATATGACACATTTTTTTACATAATTCTTTCGATCAGCTCTAAAATTTTTGTGTTTTAATGAAACATTAAAAATTTAGTACATTTCTTAGATATAAACGTGTGTAGTTTATATAAGTAATACTTTTATTGATATAAGTTAATTATTGTTTTCTCTAAAACTTGAAAGAACTGTTTTGAAAATTGCTAAAATTTTCCTTATAATTGTGATTTTTGTAAAATTTTGGTGATTTATTTTAAATATTGCTGTTTAAGTATTAATATTTATTGATATTGATACCTAAAAAAAGTATTTATGTTTTAACGTGCCATTTTTTAAAAAAAAGTACTCGGAACTCGTTCAAATCTCTAGAATAATCACTATTTAATTGGGCAATCATATTTACGAATATATTATTCAACAAAAAAGAAATTCTATTTAAGAAAAACTTAAGGGAGGGGAGGATCACTTCACGCACTTCACGTTATTTTATCGTATTGAAACTCCTTCTCTGTCTGAAAAATTTTCATACACATCTATCTAAATACATTATATATACAGACATTTAAAATATTTTAATTTACACTGGGCAATAGAAAATCTTGTACTGTCATTCTCAATACCTAATAAGAGGTTAGAATCCTTCCTACAGGACTCCATACAGTATCCTCAACGACTATTATAACAAAATGAATTAATATTAAATTACTTAAAACTTTTTCTCTAAATGAAAAATGTCCTTTGTATGAATTAAACCTTTCCTCAAAGTACATTAATTAATCCAATCTTATAAAAAATACATTTTATACATGAAAGAAAAAAACAACAACATTTCCTGGACTTTCATTTCGCAACACAAAATCACAGAAAGAGAGTTAGTTGGAAGCAAACAGCACCCCCTGGTATATCTCTGATTACCTCATTACAATCCAATTACACCCAATTGCCTTCTTCTCTGACCCGGCCCATTTACCACCAGAGAGGGAGAAAAGGGGACTAAAAAGGGAAAAAAAAATGGCACTCACCCAGTGGAGAAAGCAGGGGCGGCGACAACAGGGGCTCCTCCGAGCAGCAGCTCTCATTGCAGCTGTCGTCGCTGTACGGCATCTGCTGAGACCG
This sequence comes from Trichonephila inaurata madagascariensis, assembly GCA_019973955.1. Taxonomy (NCBI): domain Eukaryota; kingdom Metazoa; phylum Arthropoda; class Arachnida; order Araneae; family Nephilidae; genus Trichonephila; species Trichonephila inaurata. The sequence continues at coordinate 19,432 of BMAV01017341.1, read as the reverse complement.
GGAGATAAGAGAATCAATGGAGAAGTCCTTCGCTCTGGCAGAGAGCTGCTTCACAAGATCCCCAGTGTCCACCATGAACTGGGCCCTAGATGCAGGGGCTACCATCTAGCCAATCCTCCTCGTGTCATCTCCGAAGAAAGTCGGTGTCACTTGCAATAAAATTCTAAATCTTCCGGCGGATGGGGAGGATTCAGTGATTATGTACGATCTCTGAGCCTTATTGGACAATATTTATGAAAAAAATCTGTTAATTAAGTAAAGCTTGAGAAGAAAGGACGTATTTCATCTTAATTTTGGAAGTGAGAAATCGAACGTGGTCTAGTTTCAGGAATAGAAACCTTTAATTCAGAGATTTATTGTTCTTTTGTTACTTGGTGAATATGTGCATATGTAGTTCTCTTTCGTAAAAGAAGGCAAATTAGTAAAAAGATAATAGCTGTACTAGAGTTTGATTGGAAAAGGGCAATATATTATATTTTATTAGAATTCTTCTTACATGCCAGAAATTAAAAAAAGGGTAAATCTTCCAAGAAGTACATTTTTGAACTTTTGTTCTATAATTGAAGTATGGTCAAAATACGTGCACAATAAATTAAAAGTGTTTCGTCTTTTGTATTACATGTGATACATCAGAATTTTAATGTACTGACAATCTTCATATATCTTCTAAGACTTCTTTCGATGCAAAATTTTCTGCGTGTTTTTTCTAAACTACTTGTTTATATTTTGAGGAAAACATTTATTCGATGTAAAATTTCCTTTTAAATTGTAATTGCAGGTAATATATTTTGAAGGTAGTGGGAAAAATGAACTACATTAACTGATTGATTCTCTGAAGAATTGAATAAAACTTTTCATCTACTTTTGTTAATGCTATGTAAAAACATTATAATATCTATAAGAAGTCAACGGAATCTACTCATAATATTTACTAAATTTGAAATTTTATTTTTTAACTTTTCAAAGGGCTAAATGACAAAATTAACATACATAAATGATTTTAAACCTTTAAATATAGGTTTTTTGCAACAGAATGTAAAAAACCTCTTAACTCATCAACAAAAAATCAACAAAATCTCGCACAACAAATAATAAAAATTTCAACATGAAAGCCAAAACCTCTTTTGAGATAAATTTTACAAATTTCTGTTCTTTTTATTTCTTCATTCCAACTGGATTTTCAGCTAACTGCAAAATGTTTGTAACAACAAAAACAGTTTGAATTTCTAACGCAAGAATAAATATCTTTCTATAATCTCATCAAAACAACGAAAAGTCTCTTCAGTCATTAATTTAATAAAAACTTGCCAATAGAGTGCAGAACATTTCAAATTCTATACAACAAACGCATACGCTTACACTTTTTGCACGTATGCACAAATCTCAAACAATCTTCGTCCTCCGAAACAATCAACAAAGTACTAAGAAGTCTTACAAAAATAACACCTTAACAACTTCAAATTAACTCCTTCTCTACAGTTTATCTCTTCTCTTCACTTCAAAAATAAACAGTAATTACAAAACTTCAATAATCAGAGTAGTGTCCGGTTCTCCAACTGGACAACGGGGTGTCACATGGGCAAGTGTCCTGACTCTTCTATCCCACTGCGGCGGCATTCTGTTGTGAAGCAAAACTGGAGTGGCGGTTTAGCTGTGATGTTGAGGAGCAGGTGGGGGAGTTAGCCTCTTTCCTCCCCCCTTTAGCAGGCAGTGGGAACGCAACAATCCCCCCCTTCCTGTGGCGCCCCCTTTGACCCACCCGTCCTCGTGGTAGTCGAAATTGGAATTGTCGTTTCGGGCGGGTATCTTCGTTTTTCTCTCAATGAACCCCACTAAGCTAACATTTTGTCAGATCGCTTTTGGGATAGCTGCGTAGTTGTGGCGATCGGATTGGCGCAGTTGGCGGTCTTCTCTTTGAGAGAAGAGGATTGATTTCTTTATCTTTTCACTTAGATTTTATTTGAGTTTTCATTAATGTGATTAGCGATGTCATAAAAGTGCACAAATGAGAAGAATGTCTTAACTTTTTTGATTTTTTTGTAAAAATTTTTTAATTAAGAGGCATTTGATAGAAAAATTAATTAAGTTTTACAAGTGTGTGTAGATAAAATAAAGGTTTAGCTAAGAATTATAAAAATAAATACACTTTATATAAAATTAATCCGTAATTATTTTTTTTATTTTTATTATTATGTTGTTATTTGGTTCTTAGAAAACATATATAGAATTATTTTTTCCTTACAAGCATGAAATTTCATGCTTCCTTTACAAGTTGCGTTTCATTTATTAGTTAAATTTAATTTGGGTTAAAAAAAAAAATAATGTAATATTATTTTTAAAGCTTTGGAAGGTATATTCATAAAAAAAATATGTGATTACCGAAATATGTATGTACTGAAAATGTGAAAATTATTTTTGATGGTGGAAAGGAAGAGAGAGAGAGAGAGAATTATCCTTTTTTTAAAAAATTCTTTCGAATACAGTAGAACCTGTTTTTGTGCGGACCTTTCTTATGCGATTTTATTTTTGTGCGACCGCATAAAAAAAATTCTGCAGTACTTCGATGAATTTGCTTGTTATATGTAAGAATTAATGAAATTTTCGAATATTTTTTTTTTGTGCGGTTATTTTTATGCGGTTTTTATCAATCGTACAAAAACAAGTTCAACTGTACTACTTTTTCAACATAATTATTTCTTTTTTTTTTATTCCTAAAATAACTGAAATTTCATATACAATTCTTCTGCATAATACGCGAAAGGAAATTTCTTTTTACTAATTGCCGGAATTTCACGGAATTAAATTTAATAAATGTTTTAGTCACAAAAAATGACAGTAAATATAATTAATTTTTTCGGTGCTATAATAAAAATTCTTATATTCCAACAGTGTATAATTTATTCTGTGTCACCCTCTCTGATCCAACCAAAATAAAAAAAATAATAATAATGGTTCTTCGTAAAATTTTATACCTTAGTTCGAAGAAGAAAATATTTTAAAAAAGTAACACTGATATTAGAAGTTATCAGTTTTTCTAATTATGCAGAGGAAGAAATGCTGCAGGAAATTATCAGTAGTTTTTTAAAAAATCGTTTTACTAAAAAAAATGTAATTGATTAATCGTTTTCATAAAAAAAGGAATAAAAAATAAATATTTTTTTATTTTTCCGTCCTTTTAGAAAGCTCTCTGCAAGATTACATCCAGTGACTCCTTTATCTTCTTTTAGATTCGAAAAGTTGAAATAAAAATGGCAGTTGGCATTAGCAAAAAATATTTCAGAAAATAATAATAATAATAATAAAACAAAAAACTGTAATCTCTGTGTATCTGATGGTCATCGTATGTCTTGTTGTCTAATGAGAAATATGTTTGGATTAAACGTGAACAAGCGATTTAAAAATTGACGATTAAGGATGCAGAAATGGCGACAGATTTTTCTTAAAAGTATACTACAGCAATTATAAATAAATCATCCTTTTTCATGGATAAATTAAATTAAATTCATTCAATTGAGTCCAGATATGTCTTGGGGAGAAAAAAAATATATCATCTGAAAATGAACCGTAGTAATAAAAGAGCAATGATTAAAAAAAGCTATAGTTTATAAAAAAAAGAATATATAATCTTATTTATTAAATTTCTGACATTCCAGAACATTTTGACAAGCACAACTCCAAATATTTCTCCCTAATCATGTTTCCTTCTTTATCTGATCGTAATCATCCAAAGAGCCAAGAAAGCGATAAAAATTAAAATATAGCAGCACAGGTTGCTACCTTTTGCAGTAAGAGCATGGGCTTTGCATGACGCAATCTTTTCGTAACTCGCCGATTGGCTCACACTTTGTCAGGAGCCAGGCGTCACCTGAAGCTTATCTGATCGCTGATTGGTGAATCACACTCGGCCAATCGTAAGTTGCGCGTTCGAAGAGGGGGTGAAAGCAATGCCATTGGAATGTTTGCAGAGTTAACGTGTTTTCTCCAACAGAAATTAGACACCGTTTTGATTTGTCTCTTCGGAAACGTGAAATTATTTTTTCCTATATAATTCGTAGAAGAATCAAATATTAACCCCTTTTATATCTTGATAAATGAAAATAATACGTACATTCGCTGTGAGTTTAATAACAGTTGTTTTCCATTAACAACATAGTAACATTTGAAATTTCAGCGGAGAATTCAACACAAACAGAGAAATAAAATTGGTTAAAAGAAAAATAGAACAGAGGTTTTTAATTTACAGGGACTTTAATATTTTTCCGTTTTATATATTAACCATAAAATAACATTAAGATTAATTTAAAATTTTAGTGAACGCTGAAGTACTGAAGCACTGGAAAAAAAAAAAAATTCAAATCAGCATACTTTATTAGCTAAATATAGAAAACTGAATATTATTTTTTATATATTTATTCACATTTTCCAAAGTAACGAAAAATTAATCTTAAATTCAATTGTAAATACATTTTTAAGTAAAACTCAAATCAAACTTTTTGGCATTACAAAAACTTATTTTTTTATGAAATGTAAATACTTTGAGCTGTAATCTATAAAGTCAAAAAACCCCCGTAAAGTCGGTTTGGGGCCCCCAAGTTGGATTTTACAAAGGGTAGGCACTTGGCGGCAGTCAAGCTTTGGGCCCCATGAACCCCCCCCCCTTTCGCAATGCGGGGTGTACGTTACGCCACTGCTTATAAACCGTTACCCTGATATTCTTTAGGATCGAAAACATTTATAGTACAAGATATTTTCCCAATTTCAAAAACTCTCTTAAATTTTTGGGTTACAGCTGAATTCACAGGAATTATTTAAAATTCTTATGAACCATTTTCGAGAGGAAGCTCTCTACTATTGGATGATCAACTGGCTATTTTAGAATTTATAACAAAACGGCAAAAGTGCTGGTTTTTTTTAAAAAAAAGATGATAGTGAGATTTTATATACTATATAAAACAAAATTACGGCCTTCTCACAGAAAAAAAATAATAATTCTCAGTTTTTTGATAACAGAATTGAGATATCGATATAGTTGTGGAAATTGAATGGTTATGTAGAGACGTCTTAAGGCACGGGGCTCAACGTCCTCCGTTGGAGGAGTGGAAGTTAGGAAGGGGGGTTGGCGCCAGCGACTTTAAAATACCACTATCTCACTGTTTTTTTTTGTAAATACATCCACATTTTTTTTATGTTTTAGGGAAAAATTTATGCCCAAAAGGTATCTTAAAATAACACATTTTTTGAAAATAATCTTACCAAGCCTACAATATAAGTTTTTACATTCTATCGAACCACTATATTTAAAATTATTAAGCCTTCAAATTTGATTCCCCTCCTTAAAACTTTTTTCCCTAAAGACTTTTAAAATTTTTAAAATTTTTTTTCCAAAGTTTTAAAAATATATATTTTTAAACCTCAATATTTCCGAGCATTTTGGTCCCAAAAATTTGTTGTTTTAAAAAATTCAAGTTATTGAGGGAAAATGGGAAAAACAAAAAAAAACAATCTCTTTTCATCTTTAACTTCATTTTTCCAAAGGGAAAAAAAATTTAAAGCTTACGCGCAGGATTTCTCAAAGCTATTTATGATATCAATTAAAAATTTTTTATACATGTGTGTTAAAAATAAGACTCTTCATAACATATATTAATTTTCAAAATAATAATAATAATAATAAATAAAAAATAAATAAATAATAGAATTTTTTAGTTTTTTTTTAATTTATTTTTTTTTTAAAAATTTTTAAAATTTTTTGTTATAATTGTATTTAAAAATATTTTTCAAAATTTTTTAAAAATTTATTTAAAAAGGGGAATTTTATACCAAGAAAAATTAATTTTGAAATTTTTTTGATCCTTTTTGTACTTCAGAACCCTGCGGGGGAAAATCTAATTTTCATATTTTTAAAAAAATTGCCAAATTTTTTTTATTTCTTTTAACTTTTTAAATTTTTTTTCTCAAATTCTCTGAAAATTTAGAAATATTAAAATATAATTATATGTGGTAAAATTTCAAATTATTGTTTTGTTTATTGCTAAGTTACTTTGGGTTTTTGAAGAAGGATTTTTTTTCGAGTGCACGGATATCTGTTAAGTCCTGGGGACCCCAAAAGCAATATATATATATACATATATTTTTTAAAAAAAACGTAGCTCGAAGAATAGTTTGATAAAAGAAAAAAAAATCTCGATTGTTGAGTTCACAAAAGAAATAAAAAAACAATTTAATCGAAAATAATGCAATTTCTCTACAACTTAACTTGCAACTGACGAACACACAGCACTGTATATAATTCGAGGGGAACTTAATCCAAGTAAAATGATCAATATCTTTGAAACATGAGCGATTAGAACACTTCGATTGTAATAGAATCTGAGATGCGGTGTACAATTTTGTTATATCTCGAAGGCGTTCGGATTCAACGAATTGAAACTAAGCTACATTTTGTCCTTCCACACATTAACGACAAGTTTTCTGACAACCCAAGAACTCAATAACCCGTGAAAAGGGGATGTGTTGGGAAATGTGAGCGATTGCCCTGCAGGTAAACGACAAAAATAAGCATTCACTGAACCTACTTGTTGTTTAGTTTCTAATGGAGATCTGTCATCATTTAAAGGCGATACTCAACCCGGCCCGCTTTGCAAGGGGGCCCCCTCATGGACCTGTCCCAAAATCAATTTTTGAAGAAAATTTTAAAATCTGCAAAATTATCTCAATCAAGCAATCAAATCGACCAATTTTGATATCGATGTTTCCCGGGGGCTAAGATTTTTTGTCTATTTGAAACTGTAACGGTTAGTTATAACAAATAACAGCAAAATAGAGAATGAAATGAAGTAATGACCATTTTATAAGTGAAACTGATTTTTAATTATAAACAAATAATACTGATTTTTCAGTTTGGAACACAGTCAAAAAATTCTTCTTAGCTGCCATTCTACATTTGATAAATTAATGCTTGAAATAAAAGTAAGAGAGGCTTTGTCAAAAGAAAAAAATCAAATTATTAAACGTCTTGGCAGTTTTGTTTATATGTTTTCTCTGAATGGTCATAAATGGAAAGAGAGCCGAAAAACTATCCAAACTCGTAAGAAATGTATAAAACGAAGAAATTTTTTTTCTTTGACGAGATTAAGGTATCTGACTACGTTCGGAACCGTGATTTTAAAAAGCGCATAAATGGATAATTTTTGTGTTTTGGGGTTTACTTAGATTAGAATAAATGTATAAAATTTTTTAAGAGGACACATTTTGACAAAAAAAATTTTTTAAATACAATATTTTTGGGGAAAATTTAAATTTTGAATAACCCAAAAAAGTTCTCCTTTTAAAAGCTTTAAAATAATAATATTTTGCTTATATAAAGTAAAAACTTTCAGAGAGTCTGAACGATGAATTTTAAAAAAATTAAATTTTTTTAGATTAAAAAAATTGGGGAAAAAATTAGCGGGTTTTTTTTTCAAAAATTTCTCCCCTCTGTTGTCGTAAAACATGGACAAACCCCCTAAGATATATATTTCAAAATTCGGTTGAGCGTCTGCAGAATCTAGCAATACAGGCAAAAATTTTTATTAAACATTTTTTCACAAAAGGGGGAATATTTTGAAAATGGGTCATTCTATGTTATTTTTTTAAAAAATTGAACTTAAATAATTTTTTTTTGTAATACTATTCTTAAAACAATTTTATGCATTTTTTAATCTAAGTGACATAAATATCATAAATATTATCCCTTTATACGCTTTTGAAAAAAAGGTACCGAACGTAGTCAGAACCTTTAATATAATTAAAATCCAAATGTGAGTTTAAATAGATAAATTTTTTCCCCTTTTTTAAATATCAAATTTTTGGTCTTACGATGTTTTTTTCCCTGAATCGTCATGTTGCGGCCCGAAATATTTCATATTTTGCGGCCTGGCGGAAAAAAAAAGGGTTGAATACCCGATTTAGGACGAAAAAATGTTACTTTTAAAATACGGGGGAACTTGAATTCCAAGTTATCAAAAAAAAATTTACGGGGAAAAAAGGACATGTTAAACATTTGGGAATCCACATTCATCTTTTCTTCGGGGTGTTCAACTTATGGATGGTATTGCTGAAATGGAGTAGTAAGTTCAGGTCCTGATGCCTTTACAAAACCCATCGTGTAGCGGGGATGATGCATTTTTAAACATGCCGCAGTTCAGTGTCCTTATGTTGGTATGGTGAGGAAATTTGGAGAAAAAAGTTCCAGCTTGAGGTTTTGTCCTTATCACTTGTCCTAAGTACGCAATTACGTATACCGCTGTCTTTAGCCCCTATGCTACTTCTGTGTGCGATGTTTTTGTTTTGAAGAAAACCGCAAATCAACTGAATGTTTTTATTGATCAAAATAAATAATGATGATCCATCATCAGTGGCGCATACAAGGGGGGCTAGGGATCTGGACACCCCTCCATAGCCCTTGATTTTTCCGATTGGTTATAATCCTATGCATATATTACGTAAAATTTAATTATGTATTTGTTATTAATAATTAACTTTATAAATTAATGCGAATTATTTATTCGATAATTAATTTTGTATTGTTTTTGTTCCCAAAAATCGACAAAATAATAATAATAAAAAAATGTTGGGTGGCGTATTGGAGCATGGCACCAAAGTGGTGGACTTTTGACCCTGGACTCCCCTCTTGAAAATTTTTGTGTGTGCTACTGTCCATCATCAATGTAGCGGCATGCTGTAAGTACCGTAAAATCCGGCGTATAACGCGCATCTATAATTTCAAGTTGCATTTTTTTTTTTTACGAAATAACCTGTAATGTCGCTTATCCGGTGTAGTGGTTAGTGACGCTGACTGCGGTGTCGTAGGATCTGGGTTCGAATCCCGGGTTAGACATGGATGTTTGTGTTGTAATCCTTCTCTTCCTTGTGATGTGTGCTTCACGCTTGCTTCTGTGCAAACCCCAGTGTGATACTTTGTGGTTCACGGGGTTATAAATGCTCTCAATAATAATAATAAAAAGATATAACCTGTAATGTACGTTAGCAATGGCATTATGTTTTAAAGCCATTTATTCCCAGGATTTTGACAAAATAGTATATTTCTAGAAAAACAACACATTTATATATATAAAAGTTCATTATATATATAGGCATGACATTTCTTTTACGTAAACAGTATTCAGATCTTTGTTGAAGTCTAAGTTTTTTTTATGTACATCTCTTCAGTTATTTTTGAAGCTATCATTTTTATTCCCTGCATATAACGCGCACCCGTAAATTTCGATCTTAATTTTGTATTAAAAGTGCCCGTTATACGCCGGATTTATAAAATGTTAAAACCAAATAAAAAGAAAACAAGTTTCATTTCAATTTTTTTTCCTTTAAAAATATCTGTTCTTTGAATTACGGTATATATTACACAATACGCACAATTTGCTAGTTATCATCATAATTGTAAACATAAGTGTGTCTGTCTGTACAAAAATTAGGTCACACAAACACTTTTTCTCAATAATTCAAATTACCATCAGTGAAATTTATAAAATTTTACCTACATCGTCTATATTTTTGATAATGTGTAGCATAGTGAATGAGTGTTTTACTTACGTCGCACTATAAAACAAAACGAGGGCTATTGGCAGAATGCCCAAGGGATCCATCCGAGCTCACCCGAAAGAGGTTTAGAGCTACAAAACGATTCCCCGGGCAACTACCATCCTCACGTTTAATCTTTATTGATCAAAATCATAGTGTACATTTTATACGGAAGCACACGTTAAATTTACATATCACAAATTAAAGATAATTGAAACAAAATACGTAAGTTATTGCAAGGTACACACATACAAAGTTGAAAATATTAATAAAGAACATAAAGGGTACGAGAGAGGAAAATTGACCATCAACTCTCCCAGTCCTCAATTTCTTTTGAAGGATATTGATGACATAAGAGCGAGGGGCGGGGACACTCACCTTTACACCATTAGTAGTAGCGACCAGTAGCGCACACAGGAATTTTTAAAGGGGAGGGTCCGGGGTCGAAAGTTCACCAATCTTGTATCCTGCTCCTTTTGATTTTGTCGATTTTCGGGAACAAAACACAGTAAAAAAACTAATTATTGAATAAATAATTAGCATTAATTAATAAAATTAATCATTAATAATAAATATTCAATTAAATTTTACGTACTATATACTTAGAATTATAATCAATCGGAAAAAAACCAAGGACTTTGGGAGGGGGTCCAGACCCCCTTGTGTGCGCCATTGGTAGCGACTATAGCAAAATGATCTGCAATATGATTAAAAAAATTATTATTATGAGCTTTAATCCAGAAAATATTATAAAAGTTGCGTGTATGTAGAGAGTTTATTCTTTATTAAATTAAGATAGGGGCAGATTTATTGTTAGGATTTTTAAGAAAAAGAAATGGATGATAAACTATCAGTGTAAATATTATAATTTTAACATTTTTAGCAACCACCCATAGGGCGGAGAATCCAATTGCAGATACCTCCGCTTGGAAAACAGTATTGAAAGATTTTAATTTGAAAGAATAGGTCCCATAAAGGGACCTCCGATAAAAAATGCACACCATGAACCCGGTCTCAGTCCCAATTTTAGATCCGTCGGTGTACACCTCCCACTCAGGGCTATTGGCGATGGACCTTGTAATTTTGGAACATGGTCAAGTAACGAGGGTGACACCTGAGTTAGCTCCCTTTCTCCGAATTTCCACACCACGTCCATGGGAGAACGAAAAGCCTCAACAGGTTTAACGTACATCAGCTCCTCTGCACAGCAGGTCCTCAGAGGCAATAGGGCTCGAAATCATGTCACGCCAGCTGCGAGTCTGTGATCATGACCACTGGTTTACAGCGGCCATATCAAAATATAAGCCGTCAGTTTAAAATGGATGGTATTTGGGGAGCTTTGTAACAAACATGAATTGAACTGTTTTGACTCTATTTTTCCCAAAGTATTGTGTGAATATTATGTTAAAAATAATTACTATTGTGCAGTGAAAAGGACCGGTCAACATTTGATAATCTTGCTGCTGCCCACTGAGGGTGGGATGTTGGTTGTTTATATTTACAGAATGCTTTGATTTAATAATTTTAATTTAATTATATATTAATACCTCTTCAGAATAAAATACATAACAAAAAAGAATATAAAGTGACTTAACATGGAATACAAAGTATTGTCCATGGAAAGTCGCACAAACCCGAGAGAAATACACCAGGATAAATAAAACAGAAACAATTCAATGTTCCTTGAGTGACCTGGTACCATTTCATCGAAGGACCGGTATCGATCTGCGGCCCAGTTACGGACCACAGACTTAGAAGATTCAGTGAGACAGAGAGCTTTTGGCAGACTTAGAGCTGGGCAATTTCCAACGGAGGTAGGCTCGAGGTTACAAGTGACACCGAAAATGGTAAATAGATATCGAAACAATTCTAAATTAGTGGTACTATCTCAAGAGTGAAAACACTTCACGGGATCACTACTTGGCCTTAAGTGCACTGCGACATCAGCAGATAGTAGTTACAGAGCTTTCTTGTGAACTTGATACTGCGTTTGAAAAAAGACTAAAAGTCAGCAGTATACAGACGCCTGAGAGAGAGAGAGCCTTTTGTGCCCAACATCCATTGGTATGTTTCCCTTTAAGTAAATCGCACATTTTGTCGTAGAGTCAAAATGACCATTGTTGGACACACGAAAAATGGGGTCGTTGCTCCTTTCCCTGATAAATCGAGATTCAGCACGAGATTCTTAACGAGTCTTCATCTGGAGATTATGTAGAGCTCGCTATCTTCCCTCCTATATAGGACACCAATTTGGTGGCAAAGGAATCCTTGTCTGGGGACCTTCATGCTGAGTAGGAAAACACCACTGCACACCTATGAGGCGGATAGTTTCACTCTACAGAGCTTTTGGGAAGTTTTTTGGGGCCCCCTTAAAAGGTTTTCCCGGGGCCGGGTTCGGACTTTTCCTTTGGGGATGAAAAGGGGAAAATAAAAACCACTAAAACCAAAATATAATTCCCCTTTGGGTTAAAAAAAACACAATCCAAAACATTACCATCACCAATGGTAGACTACATAGAATTCACATTGTTGATGATTTTCTTGAAGGGGATGTTCTCTGTATGAACTGATCCGGGAAGTCTCCGGATCTTAAATCTACAGAACATTTTTCAAATGTTCTAAGAGTCATTGCTTGCGAACTCCTCTCTCCAAGGCATAAAATGCCATGCTGTTGGAAGAATGGGAGTTATTGCTGCAAACATTTCTCAACACTCTCATTAACAATTGAAGCCTTGTTTGTGGAACTCGGATAGCAGTGCTCAGTGGCCCCATTCTGTATTAAATGAGCCTTTTTCAAGATATAATGCATCATAACTTAGCCGTTTTTCGTATAACCTATGTTTTAACTTACAATTCACTACTTTTCCATGCTGTTACGGAAAACATGTTGCATGGTTTCTCCTGTAGAAATACATCTCTGCGCCAAATTTCTTTTTTGAAATAAACTAAAAATTTAGACATATTATTACAGATTGTACCTTATTATTTGATGATGTCACCTGATCTGATACTTCCCACTCATAACTTCCATACCATATCGCATGAGGATTTTGATGTTGTTGTTGTTACTAATCTTCCGTCTGGTCAGATGAAAAGTCAGACCGGATCAGTGAAACCATTGACTTTAATGAAGTTCGATACTAGAAGTAGACTATCATGGATATCTGACCAGTCCAGTCCAAGATGTTCTGAGGAGAAGCCTGTTCTAGCTGGCATTTAGAGCACAGGATACCTCTTATTGCCTCCAGAAAAAGGGAAACTTTTTAAGTTGTCACTGGCAAGTCAAGACAGACAAGTGTTGGACTGTCAGTTGCAAGGAAGACATAAAGAAAGCCCTGGTCTTTTGCCTTTGTATCATTTATGAAATGGAGATTTAATCATTTTTCTTTATTTTGAGCCTTTTGCCTTGAGAGTTATTCTAAATATTTGAGCTCTGAGGTGAAAAGGACAGGATGGTTTATTCCCTTTTTTTGCAAGAGTGTCAGCCAATTCATTTGCGTAGATATTGACATGGGACGGGATCCGTCAAAAATGTATTTTATGATGGTGAGAGCTCATCTCCCGCCACCGCAAAGTAAATTTTCACTGTTTAATGAGCTGCAACTTTTCTAATTACATGCGATGGATTTTTGTAAGAATAAACCCATGACACGACTTAAACTTCACATGTATCACTCTGATCATTTAGCCATCACAGCTGAAAAGTTTAAATACCATATAATTTATTATAAGAAACGTGAATTTTATAAAATAATGAATTTTCTTCTAAAAGAAAATAGAGTTAAAGAGTGTAAAGTTACGGTCAGACATCTGAAATACGTTGTTTAAATTGTAAAGTGTACTTTTTATTTATTTACTTTTTAATTTCATATTAATAAATAATTTAAGTTTAAAATGCTAAAACCTAATAATTCTTATGAGACTTAAGAAAAATTGTTAACGTTCCGATGAATGATCTGTCCCAGCAATCGCGACAATTCGTTACTTTTTAAAAAAAAATTTACTAGAAAAATGCTTTATCGGAAATGGACACTGCTTTCGTGCAGAAAATGTTTCCATTTCTTCAAAAGTTTCCCACTTCCGCTTCGCTTGGAAGAAGAATCGTCGCGTTATTTCACCCTAGTCGCAAATACTATAATGTTTATGTACGAAGGATAGGAAGCGAGGAGGAAGGAGAAGGGGAAGTTAGAACTTCCATTGTGATGGAGGGAAAAGAAAGTGGATTTTTATACTCCAATAAAAAGTCGCTTTGGGATCAGATTTATGTGGCATTTTGGCAACGCTATCGTAGGCGTCTCGAGTTGAGTTGTCGGCGTCCTCCACGTGTGTGGGACGGATTTTCTTTAATTGCAGTAAAAATTCCATAAAAAAAAGACGGGTAACGTATTTTCACGTTTCCGAAATTGAATGGCTTTATTTTTTCCGATGCTGTTAGGGCGATCCTTTTGTTTTTCTTTGTCTTAATACTTCTTTGTGTATCCAATGCGTTAAATAAAAAGGGGGAAAGGATCTACTTTTTTTGTTCCAGAACTTTTACCTCTCTCTATTCCTACAGTCATTGCATTTTGTGTCCGTGTTTTTTTTTAAAACCCCAACCTATTTGAAATTGCACGGGGCCACGGTTTAATGCCTTCGAATATGTAGTCTGGGAGAGCCACGAAGCGATTTAACCGAAGGAACATTCAGGATTTAAAGAAATAATGCACACAAATCTTTTTATTCATTTAGTTTCAAATACAAAATGCACTATTCCGAGATCTGTTGTGTCCATAGATTTCAATAACGACGAATGCGAGCGGATTTAAATCGAGCCTCTCTCTCACTCCAAACTAATTTTTTTCCACTTCTAAACCTTAAATCCCTCAGCTATAAGTACGATCCGAATTCTTCTTCGGAATATATTACACATAATTCTTCTTAGTTCGAGACCGTATTTGTCAGTTTTTGCAAAAACGCTTAAGCTTCGTATAAAACATTGCATCTGTTACTTAGTACAAGGAATTTTTTCCTCTTTTCCTTAAGAAAATAAAACCTTTTTCCCTTCTTCTTTTTTTAAGGCTTAATTCTCTCCTGCGTAATTGCTGGCGAAATGTTTTTTAGAGGTTTTAACACATAAAAAGAGCTTTGCTGTTAATCTCAAGTAGTATCGTTGTCAGTGGAAAATGAAAAAAAAATGTTTATACAGAAACTCTAAATATTAGCAGAATTAAAAAAAAAAAAGACAACTGTTTTTGTATGCACGAGGACATTAATGGATTATAAATGTAATCGAATTATGTTGATTAATTAAAGATGTTGCCACTCTGAATATATTTTTTCCTCATTTAAAAGATTTTTTACATTAAAATCTTGTAAGAACATTAAAATTTTATCAGTAAACATTTACTTTTTTTCTTTTTAATGATGATTTTTCTTTCTTTTTTTTTATTAACATATTCTAATTTCGAATATACTTTTTCTCTAATGTGCTTAGTTTGAAATCGTCTGCTGTAATTACTTCGCGCCTTTTTCTCAACAGTAAATATTCAAAATCGTTTTTATGCATTTTTATTTTTTCAGCTTTTTTAATTCTAAGGTTTTGCTTAAACTATATATATGGAGTAAATATTATATAGTATGTAACTTACTTTTTTTTTAAATAGCATTTTGATAATTTTACATTCTTTATATAATTATATTGTTCTATTTCTTATAAGAGAAAAATAGTCAAAGAGCAAAAAATTTATTAAACAATGTAAATTGTATATTTTTTAAATCTTCAGTGTCAGAAGGGTTTTATAAGTTATGAGTTCAAATTATAACCCGTGATTAGTTCTCTACTTATATATTATAGGTACCATAAAGTAGGCTTAAGCATATTCCAATGTTTCTAATGTGAGGCAATTATTTTACTATTTTTCAAGCTTTTTTAAAACTATTTTTCAAAATAGAAATTTATTTATACACAAGAGAAATATACAAAATAGGTAAGTATAAAATTTAAACCAGATTCAATAACTTGTATCTGTTAAAAGAAACACATTTAAATCAGAGTTTAGTTATAACTATAACTAATTCCTGTAAAGATATAATGACTTTTCTCTAAGAAAAATTTAATTCATATTAATAAATTTTTTCATAAATATATATTTTTTAAATCATCTGCTGCGATCAGTTTCAAACCTTGCTGTGGAAAAAATAAACATAATTTATAATAATAATAAGAACACAAAACAAAAAAGCCGTACACTTTCTTTAATAAAACGTTTATGTTTATTACGTTCTCATTTAAAGTCTGACCAAAGGTACCGCGACAATTACCGCAATTACGTATGCGTCAATTAAGCCTTATACATGCCGAAAAAGGGGTTTTAAATGCAATAGCTCAGAGGGGTCGTATATATATCTAAAAATACATACATTTATCTGTATATATATATATATAAAAACACGTTAGTTTTAGAGAGGAGTTTTAATTAATAAAATAAAATGTGATTTTTAAATTTTCAATTTAATTATTTAGTTAACAAATTAGTAAATTAAATATTAGCTAGGCTAAAAATTTGATCCGCAACAAAAAATTAATGACATAATTTTCAACAAACATAATTTCGTGGCTTTTAGAAAATCGTATGCCTTTTAAACTTTTTTCTTTCGGAATTGCCATTAGATCCAGGATTCAAAATTGATCCGTAAGTTTACCATGTAGAGTGAATTACAAGTTTATTAAAAAATTTTCTTCATCACATATTTTTTAATGTTATGTTCTTTCTCAATCTTTTTTTTCCCCATTCAATTAGTTATTAAAAACTGTGAACATAATTAAAATTAAGTTGTACAGTAGATCTATTTTGGTAATACAATGAAAGAATAAGAAACCATACAATTTTTTTTTTTTGATTGTGATCCTATTATATCATTCGGAAACACCGCTGAAGGTGAAATAACAAAAACAAACATATGAATTTGTAAAAGTATTTACGCCTTTGTTATGTAATTAACGCTATTGGCATACTGGATAACATGATTGTATTATAAAGTCTATACAGATATTTATTTATCAAAACTCTCATTGCAGATTTATTTCTAACTAATTGTTTCTTTTATAGCATTTATATAAAGAATAATATTAGCATGTTGTATATGTTACATGATTGTGTTGCATGTATTGCTTTAACAATATATTTATGTTGCACAAAAAGTTATTTTTTTTGTTTAATGAATTACGAAACTATTTTCGGGGATAGATGAATAGAATATGAAAATTATTATTCAGAGATAAGGTTTAGCTATATTCCTTCTATAAAATACGGAAAGGACTGTTAATTACTGGAAATATTTCAATATTTTGAAAAAATGTTTTTTGAGATAACTTGCCATAAATATTAGATAGCCTAATTTTTTTACTATTTTTCTACTGTAAATATGATAGATATCAATCTTAAACCAATAATTATTGGTATCTAATTAATTGCTATTAGTATAAGTTAGAATCGGTATATTAAAATTTTTTCTTAACCTATGATGAATCGATAGAGGTAGAACCGAAGTTATGGCTCACATCCTTTCAGTGGCGTAACGCAGAATGTTAGGGCTCCTCTGCAATGTCAAGTTTAGGCCCTCAACCCGGATCTCACAAAAAGGCCTTGCCCCCCCATTCCCCCACGATGCGGTTGCAGGGGTGTATGTTACGCCACACTGTATCCTCTCCAGATATCACTTCTAACTTTTCCAAGTCTTTATAATAAGAATAGCGGGATATAACTCTTTTATCGTACTTACATGAGCTTCAAAGAAATATCCTGGCAATTTATTATATCCATAACAATTCAAATACTGGGAAAAACCTAGCCTGAAATTGAGTGCTATCTGTATTTTGTAGTAAGGCCATATGTACAAAGATAAGACAAATATAGACACCAAATGATTCTTAAAATTTCCTTGCAGCCTTGTGATTGTGATCGCGAACTCGCAACCGGCATTATTCCTGCGGAGTCATTGGTTCGAGTCCGGATGTCCCATGTAAAGGGACTGAAGTACAGTGAAAATCGTTTAACACGAAACTGAAGGAACTGAAATATTTTTTTCTTGTTAAAAAATATTTAAAAAAATACAACAACAACATGTATTCAACAAAATTGTGTTTATTAGAGTACATTTGATATGTATATATGCACCTATGTTTCATAAAAATCAATGAAACAAAAACATTTACAAGAACTTAATGAAATTTAATACAAAATTTCCCAAGTTTTCTGGGAAAAAAACATTTATTAAGGTACCCAACTAGGTTCGGAACCATGATTTTAAAAAAGCGCATAAATGGATAATTTTCATGATATTTCGTATCACTTAAATTAGAATACATGTATAAAATTGTTTTAAAGACATTTTGACAAAAGAAATTATTTAAATACAATATTTTGGCAAAAAATTAACTTAGAATAACCTTTTTTCAAAATGATCGCTGTTTATAAAAATTCTTCTAAAATAATAATATTTTGTGTGTGTGTGTACTTATATAAAGCAATGACTTCTCCAGAGAGTCTGAACTATTTTTTTGAAAAATTCACATTATTTTCAGAGTTACAACCAATTGAAATAATTATCGGCGTTTTTTTCTTAAAATATTTCCCCTCTGTTGTCGTAAAACATGGATAAACCCACTTCTAGGTTATATATTTCAAAAATTCTAGTTGAGCCTCTGTACAGAAGTCTGAGCTATATACAGGCAAAATGTTATTATAATAGAAGCATTTTTCAAAAAAGGAGAATATTTTGAAAATTGGTTATTCTGTGTTCATTTTTTGTCAAAATAGTGTACTTAAATAATTTTTTATTGTAATAATATTCTTAAAACTATTTTATATACATGTATTCTAACCTAACTGACACTAAATATCATAAATATTATCCATTTATACGCTTTTGCAAAATCACGGTTCCGAACGTAATCGGATACCTTAAGTTTTTAGAAAATAATTTGATATTCTTCTTTGCATTGTCTTTTTTTTAGCATCAAATTCTCAACAAATTGTTCCATTTTGTTATTCATTTCCCCACTGGAATGTGTGTCTACATAACTGCACATAATTTTCATGATGTTCCTCATTTCGGAGGACGAGGAAACAGGAGCTGCTTTATTAATTTCATTTTCGTCGTCGGAATCTGCATCAATGATTTAGGTTGGGGGAAAAGAAATCCATTATTTTACTTGAACTTCAAGTCTTTATTTAACATGTTTCGGAATACCGATTTTGGTCAAATCTGTACCGTTTTGTTCTGTAATATGTTATTTTATATAGGTAGCTTCATAATGCCTCTCTCATATGAGTCTTGTTTCCTGTTGGCGAAAATATCTAGCAGTCGATTTCCCCCAATTTCTTATCACAAAGGAAGCCTTACAATGCAAGAAAAACATGGTAATCGCTTGATACCATGTCGAGACTATTTGGTAGATGCATCAAAACTTCCCAACCAAACTCCTGGAGTTTCTGGCGAGTCATTATAGACGTGTATGGCCTGGCGTTGTCCTGATGAAACACAAGATCTGTCCTGTTGGACCATTCTGGCCGTTTCCGGTCAAGCGCCAGCTTCAAACTGTCCAATTGTTGAGAGCATAAATAAAATTTAGTGTTTGGCCATATGGAAGCAACACAATGCGCAATCCCACTAAATGCGCAGTAGAACCTTCATGGGGTTTGGCCACCGTTTGAGTTGCTTCACTGCTCTCTGACCACGATTGTTTTCGCTCTGTGTCACAATGTGACTCATTTCTCATCCTTAGTCACCATCCATGTAAGAACTGGGTAGATTTCATATAATTTGACAAAGGCTTTGCAGATGAAAATTTGATTTTTCGTGCTTTTTAGTT